>BMAW01080480.1:24225-141415 GCA_019974015.1 Nephila pilipes
AAAATAGTAGAATAATAAACCTTTTTAAAATATATGATTATCTGATATATGTATATTGTTTTTTCTGTAGTCTTTTCTTTTCCAAATCCTTTTAACAATTTAATTTTATTTAAATAGATGCTAATTATATTTGTTTTGACAATATTTATGGTAATAATTCCAGTAAAAGGGGTGGGACAACTAAAAAGCAGAGAATAAACAATTCGAGATTTTGAATTTACATTCTAGAACTCGACAATCTGCCTGCGGACATATCTACACATGATTGAGAGGCTCGGCGTCGAATGGCTGAACAACTACGGATGGCCTCAGGCCAAATGAAACGAAAAAGGTTTGAAGATGAAGGAAATAATTTGGCGTATTGAAGATAATTTAAAAACTGTATATTTCCGTAGATAAAGAGAACCTTCAGATAAGACGTATACATTTTCGTCAAAGTTTTATAGTTTTAGCATATATATGTGTCCTATAAGACGATCCCCGAACTTTCAAAGGTCTACTAATTTAGTGTAGATCAGCGATAATCACTTGGAACATTTTTTTTTTTTTTTTTTTTTTTTAAGCATCTGGCAGTACTGCCTATAGAAGCAGGAACTTACCATGTACCTCAAACGAATTATTCAAAAATGTGGGATTTCTAATGCTATGGACGTCACTGAAGACAATTTGTTATGGGATACTGATGACGAAGCGGAAATTGACTTCCTAAGTTGGGAATGGGACCCATATGACGAGTTTCTGGACAACGAAAGCGAGGATGTGCTTGAGGAACTATTTGCCTTAGATGACGAATGTGAGGAATTAGCGGGATTTTAAATACAATAGTGAATTACATGTTTTATTAGCCACCTAATGGGCTATTGTTTTAGTTGGGACATTTTGGCTTACCAGATTACTTTTGGCGTAACAGATCACGTTTGAATTTTTTTTTTTTTTTATCATTCACTTCAATTTTAGTTAGCCACTCAGGGGCTATGGTTTTAGTTAACCCAAAAATTCCGTAGTTGATCACTTTTCAAAAATTTATCTTGTTTTAGCGTACATTTTTTATAGCTGCTTTCCGCAGTAACGAATTAAATTTTCAAAAATACATCATAATAAATTATATAACACTTTATATTTATCAGGCTGATTGTTTAAAAAATAAAGCAATATTGGATTAAACTATTTTCTCTTTTAATCAGGATATATAATTAAGCTGTAACAATTATATAATGATTTATGATTTAAACAGGTGCAATTTTGTACCTTAAATTAAAGTTTTTTAAAATGTGTTTTTCAAACAAAATTAATTAATTTAATCATAAGTTGATTATAATGTTTCAAAAAGGAATCAACAGTATTTAAAGAAAAACGTATGTGATTATGTAAATTCTACGTACAATTTCAAATTAAATAATAGCAAGCATTAATTTTTTTTTCTTTTTCTCAAAGTAATATTTATCAATCAAATATAATATTTACTTACATGTTTTAATGTAAAATGAAGTGCAGAAAAAAATCTGACTATTGTGAATGACAAGACACATCCAAAAACTTATATTATTTGATAATCTAATTTTTAAAAATATGTATAAAATGTTAATTTTTAAAATTGTATTTGAATAGAAATGATACAGTCGGTGATAAAAAACAGAATTTTGAGGAAATAGAAAAATTTACATTCTATTAATCTTAAATACTGCTTAATAATCTATTACATTGCCTTGTCGTGCAAATGTGATTCTTGTTTCTTCCAGCCAACACCAGAACCTCGGTTTTATTTTGTAATTCATCTCGGTACTAGCATATTTTTTTTAAAAAACATTAACTTTAAGTGCATGAATAAAGTGATTAAATTGTGTAAATAAAAATACAAGTATCAACAAATAAAAGGGCTAGATAATATGCTCCGCCTTATACTATGATGAACATTTATCAGTTTTTTACATTAATGAATTATACATAACTATAACTAGTATTTGTGTCATCTATCGAATACAAAAGAAATTGTTTTATTTATTCAATGCGCATGAATATTGGAGTTCATTCATAGAATAAAATCTGAATATATTGCACCAAATATTTATTTAAATTTTTGTAACATTTTTGGGCCACATAATAAAAAAAAAACCAAGATATGAAATGTCTGTGTTAAAACCTTAATTATATAAAAATCAAATTTTGAATTACAACACAAACAAATAGTGGTTCCTAACCCCAAGTCATATGAGTTAAAAACAGATAACTTAAAAAAAAATGATACAATTGTAATGAAACACAAGACAATCACGAATAATATGAACAGTATTTGAGACTTAACAGGAAGGATGTCTGATTAGATTGTGAAAATTTGGTTCCAAAATACACATTAAATTTGTGTTTAAATTAAAACCATGTTATTTAAAAAATATATTCTGAAATATCTTACTCCTGTCATAAAGTATCTAAAATTTACTTCGATTCATAAAAGAATTAATCAGGAATAAAAGCTATTTTTGTCGATATTTTATTCTGAGTGTATAATTTCTAACTTCATGATTGCCACACAAGTATTATTGGAACGAAAAACTGATGTACAACAATTCTTCGAAAATGGTAAAACCTTAACACCTTAAATACAAATATATATCTTAAAATAAGATAAAAAAATTATAATAATTTCTCTGCCAATTAAAAAAGGCAGATTCATTGCACACTGATGAAGTGAAAAAAAAAAGTGGAATTCTTGTTGAGCATCATCGCTATATAGTCATCGGTAAAAAAAAAAAAAAAAGTAAAAAAGTGGCTCAAAACTTAAAATTTCACAACACTGCTTTTTGAGTAATGTAATGTTATTCTATAAGATATAAGCGTCATACACAAATATTTACATGTATGAAAATAATTTTCAATACTGATTTATGCAAATTAAAGTAAGAAGTCACTAAAGATACGATTACAATATAATATTATGGATAGCCTGTAACACAAATAACTACTCATAGAAAATCATTTCCAAACTGATCAATAACAATTCTTAAGATATAAAAGAATCTTTCTGAAGATATCAATAATAATAATAATAATAATAAATGTAAACAAACACAGACGCTAAATTGAGTAATTCTACATACTGATTTTAATATTCATGTATTCTACCGCGTGTAGCTTGGTAAATACGAAATATAGTTCGAAATATTATAGCAAACCATATTTGTTTTTGAACCCCAATTTTTAAAATACGTAGTCAGTATATAAAAGGAAATTTTATAGTCCTTATATCAGTAATAATTTTTTGAGAGTGGTGGTTCTTTTTGGTTTTGAATACATGTAATGTTTCCCATTCGATAAAGATATACTTTCAAATCTGATACAAACATGCTTATTTCAAAATGAGTACGTCTAGGTATTCATTTTTGAGTATTTCTTTTTTCTCCGTGTATTATGAAATACATGCAAGTAAGAGATAGAGTTAAATGTTCTAAGAGTAGCATTATAAATTAGGGCAAATCTTTTGCAGAGTAAAAAATTTTTTTTTAAAACAATGGATTCTTAGACAAATCTCATTTTTTTCCTTTTTTTTGTATCTCTTCTATAAGACGACCTCGGATTTTGGATGCCCTTTTTTATGATTCAACTATCGTCTTATCTGTGGTATTTACGGTAATTCACTAAATAATGTAACAACAGTTATGGAGTTTTGTTCAAATGTTTATCAAAGTCATACATAAAATAAGATTATTGATATTTTTTGATATTTTGTTCCTTTTAAGGTGCCGTGAAATGAATTTGCAGAACATACGTTTTATACATTTATATACGATTTTTTCCCATGTAGTTGTAGTAATATAAATTTTTGAATAAAGACTCCACCCCCCCCACGTGTTTGTCATAGTTAACAATGAGTTAGAGGAAATACCTATGCAACCGCGCAAGATTAGATACAAGAGCGAATCCTTGGCGACGTCATTCAAAAAGAAAAACTAATTCGAAAACTATGGGGAAAATAAGGGGTTCTTAACGAAATATAATGAATGTATAGAACGAATATCTGAGACGAATATCTTAGTTCAAAATGTTTGGTAGACTACTTGATTTTGTTGTAATTAACCTTCTGTGTCAAGTAATAACTTGTACTAAATCCATAAGACCGTATTTCAAGACTTAAATGCGAATGAATTATGGTCTAAGAGATAATTTTGAGAAACACCTCTGCAGTTAACAAAAATAGATATTTCTTAAAATGTGTTACAAATACAAAGTGCAAAGCTTTTTATTCCTCTCACGAAAATGATGTCCTCTCTCTCTGTGACTCTGAGTCTGATCAAACCAAATTATAACTGGTAAGAATCTTTAAATTTTAAAAATATTTTAGAACGTTTGAGTAAATTCAACGATGCAAATGCTTTTGCGGAAAAGATTATTTTTCTTTCTTTTTGAGGAACGATTTTTATTGATTCAATATGGGAAGGGAATAAAAAACGGTCTTATAGTCAATAATGAGGCAATTCAATTTCACCTTATTGTATTATTGTTACCATTGGAAAGTATTTATTTGGGTACACGAAATGAATGAGATGGCATGTCCCATCAATAGTTTAAAAACTCTCGGAATCATGGGTTCCGATTTAATTTTAACCACCAAAAGAGTTTTTTATTTTGTTTTGTTGGGTCCTAATATTTTGTTGTTCTGACCGCTAAAGCGGTATAATGATTGTAAGGGCTGTTTGGAGGCCAACTATAGATGCAAATATAATTTGTGAATAGTTCTATGTTTATAATTGGCGCGTTGAAGCTAAAATAAATTGAATATATAGTAAGAAACCACCCACTCACTATTATTGACCTTCGGATTATTATTCACCTTAATACATTTGAATTACTACAGTAACAGATTATATCTGACTTTATATCGGAATAGTCTGTTAGCAATTATAAGGTTCTGGGAACCGGCATTCTCACACTCAGAGAAAGACTTGACCCACACAAAAGCGGGGCTGTGCAAAGTTATCTTGTGGAGCTTTGAAACATATTGCGTACGATAAATTAATTATTTTAATTTGCCATTATTACATCGTACCAATTATTAAATTAGGAATACACATAGGAATGATAAATAATGCTATAAAAATAACTTTTCAATCAACCAAGAAATGAAACCATTTTGATGCTGAAAAACAATCGGCGTTTCGAAACTTAGAACTCGCATGATACGAAACTTTTCCTGGCAGCCCTGGTTTTAGTCATCAGCTCGCTCGCGGAAAGCGTTCAGCGCGGCGTTTCGAAACTTGAGCTCGCATGATTCGAAACTTTTTCTGGCAGCCCTGGTTTTAGTCATCAGTTAGAGAGCGGAAAGCTTTAAGTGTTTCACCCAGTCATATCAATGCCGAGCCAACTTTCCACCCGATTTCGCTCGAAGAAGGATGCATAGTCGGAGGAGTGCTATGATTCGTCGCTCACTTCTTATGACTGGTCGTCGTTGGTGTATCAAGAGTTCTGTTCTAATTTATTTACAAATTATGATGAGGATTAGAACTTATTTAGATAATGGGTTTCCCCCCACTTTTAAAATTTTTTTATTCACAAAAATAAATAGTTATTTTTTTTTTTAAAATTAAAATCATTTTTTGTCCCTTTTAACTATTTTAAGCATTCTCTACTCTCACACATTTGAACTCATTCTATTTTTCTTTGTGCAATTAATTAATAGCAATTTTTATATTTCCTAAAAGTACCTTTCTAATTCGTAATTATGAGGAAAAAATAATTTCTTAGCCTATGATATGCATTCGGAAAAACTAAGAAAAAATTGTCCTATTGGTCAATAATTTTCAATCATAAAATTGTTTACGTGTAAATTTCAGGCTGTTTCATATTTTTTTCCCGTTTGGCTTATGAATGATTTTGGTAATAACAAACTATGGTTGCAACTTTTCTGTATGAATTAATTTTTATTTAATCGTTTAAGGCATATTTTCTTTGACATTTAAAATTCAAAATGCTCTCTTAACACATATCTCTATTTTCATATTTCGATTTTTTTTTTCACAGTTGGAAATGAATTATCAAAACCGTTTCAAAAATGGTGTCAATAATTTTTATCAATCGTTCTAATCTATTTTAACAACAAAGTCTTTTTTATGAAATTAATAATCAATTTTATAATCACGAAAAAAAGTAAAAGTTTTGGCTTTGCACTATATTAAACTTAAGACTTTTTTTCCTGTTTAGCACAAATCTTTTTATCTGTTTTTCACCCAATTATCGATAAGCTGAAATCTTGAAATTTTGTACACAAGCTCAAATTGGATGGCAATACAATATTCAGTCATAAAACAACAAATAAAAGAAAATAAACAAATAAAAATATGAAAAAAAATTTGCCGATAACATTTTGAAATTTTTTTTAAAAAAGTAAAAAAATAACGTGCATTTTTTTTTTTAAAAAAAAACCAATGCTACTCCGTGGCAAAAGAGTAAAATAGTGAGCTAAAAGTTAAAAATTAATTTTTTCCACGGCCAGTAAGAAATTAAGTGAAAATGTATTGAAAATGACAGTTTATTATCACCATAAATAATAATTCGTGATAAAAACCAACGTTTTTAAAAACAACGTTTTTATATGGTGGCAAAGTTTATTAAAGAAAATTATTGAAATATTAGTTAAAACTGGTCGCAAATATCTAAATATTGCATTGTTAGGCAAGTAAGAACGGTTCCCAAAATTTCAGAGCTCTAGCTTGATGGGAAGTTGGTTAAATTAACGATCGAAAATTTGATGACACACACACCAAGTGAAATACATAATAATTTTCAACTTTAAAACTTACTTAAAAAGAGACAATTGTGAGCGTATTAAAAAATTCATAATACTCATAAAATCAAAACATGCATTTGAAAGTTTGTAAGTCATTCTATTAAAAAAATGGTAACCAGAATTCAGAAAAAATTATTGCGATAAGACACGGCGCCAAATATTGGAATCTTTCTTTCTTGCGAATGATTACTGACTGAAAATCAGCAACCTTTACTATCTCCCCTTTGTGAGTTTTACGATACCCCATGCGGCGTGGGGAGTGCTCGGTGTTCCCAGAGGGGGAAAGAAAATTTCCCCTCAATCCTAAAAGCACCGAGGGGAAAGAATATTTTGACTTATTAAAATTATTGAAATATTAGCTAAAACTTGTCGCAAATGTCTAAATATTGCATTGTTAGGCGAGTAAGAAGGATTCCCAAAATTTCAAAGCTCTAGCTTGATGGGAAGTTGGTTAAATTAACGATCGAAAATTTGATAACACACACACACCAAGTGAAATTCAGAAAAACGTTGTAAAAACGTAAAGATGTTAATAGATATTAATAGTTTTATGTTATATGTATATTTAGAATCTAGGCAAAACATATTTTAACAGGTGAAATGTTGAATGAGGAAGAATAATCTGTTTTGCATTATAGTAAACAACAAACAAATATTTAGAATAAACAATCTTTCTTCGATAAATATATTAAATGAATTCAATTAATTAATTTCGGTTTATTTTTATAATTATTTGCTGCATTAATGTCTATTGTACTTCAAATATGTCAGTTTATAAATTATATCTATTTTGCTCTTCAATAGGTTTTTGTCATAGATATCAAGTGTTTCTGTATAAGACTTGAATTCATTAGGAAAGTGACGAGTCTATTCATTGTCTTTTCCCCTCTTCCCAAAAGATAATTTCAAAGTTAGTTTTCTTCTTTCTCTGTAATTCTCCCTTCAAAACCTTAGTATTGCTAGATAATCTGTATTGTACAAGGGAAGGGCCTTTCAAAAAGTTAATTCTTTTCTTTTACCTTCTAACCTAAGCACAATAAAGTCTTTTCTTATGAATTCTCTTCTCAAGATATAAAAAGGGAAACAGATCAAATATATATATAACAAAAAAAAAAAAAAAAAAAAAAAAAAAAAAAAAAAAAAAAAAAAAAAACATTTACTCTAAAACTGCGATATATTTCACGAATCGTATAAAACAAATAAATTTGGCATTACAATAACTACCAAATTTAAGTACACGCGAAACTTTATCAAAGTATAAAATGAACAATATCAATGCTGCACCACTCTTCTAAATAGCAGAAAAAGATGAAGAAATTAACTATCAACTGCTGACCGTCACGTCTATAAAATATTCACCAATTCTAATATGAATGCCGACGCACTAATTTCATTTATTGCTCAGCAACAGTGGAGATCGCATTCAAAAAGTGAAATTTACTATTTTTTTTCACTAGGTGCAGGCCACATAGTGAAAGTCTCAATTCTGTCTTCGCTGTACAGCGCACAACGCTCCCACAACTGGTGTGATGATATGGGTTGCCATCGCATACGACACACGGTCACCCCTAATACTGATCCTTTTATTTATTTGCACACGAGTTAAGGATCGCTCATGGACAATAGATACACTTAAGCCCCCCAACAGAAGTGACAAAAACACATTCACTATTTTATGATAGGTGTCAGGGCTAATAAAAAGAGGGTTGAAATGACCCTGAAGGAAATCATACTTTTTCGAAGAAACGAGTGGCTTACAGTTCTAAATCGGCAATTCCTTCCTTTAAATTTAATTTCTTTGAAACAACACAAGTTAATTTTGTTTTTATTTTTGAATTGTATTTCTTTGAGATTTAAGATTATATACAAATATTTATATCTCATTAAAAAAAGTAAAATAATATGTAATTGTTTTTGCTTTTTTTTTTTTACACAGAGAGTTATAAAAATAATATTCAGTTTAAAAAAAATTCTGCTCTATTTTTTTGTAAATTTTTGCTCTCTCCCTCTAAACAACATGAAATAATCTCTTAACTGTTTATAAAATTATATATAAATATTTGAATGGACTCTTTAGAATATTTTTATATTGATTAATATGCATAAGTGAGCATTTTCTTTTTTCTGAATGTACTATGATCTTCCAAAATTTTTTTAGATGTGTATTGTAATTCAAAGAAATATTTTTATTTGCATCTAATATGGAAAACGTTATTTTACTCGCTTAAAAATTTAAATGACTGCCCATTTTATTATTATTGAAATCCAAATGAAAATGAACATTTATTAAACGAATGAATATATTACATTATGACAGATTGTCTTAATGTAATGTAAATGTAGATAAACAATCATATAACAGGAATGCTAACGTCCAATTTGATAATCAGATAAATAATGTCTGAACAATAATGTAATGTTTTAAGAGAAAACATCAAAAACGTAGAAATTCTCGTCTAATTCAGTACAAAATAAGAGATTTTTAGTAAATAAGACCCCTCACTAGAAATTTTCTATTTGCGTGTGTATGTTTAAACATATTTTCCTGCAGAAAATGAAATTTTTTATATATACATTAATTTTAATATTTATACTTTATCACTTATTACTACTTTATTATTTACAAATACTTTATCATATATTGATATAAAGTACTTTTAATGAAAATTATTTACATAAATATAATTCTCCTATTTAATAATTTATGTAATATTGAAATCTATGACTTCTTTCTTACCATAATTCTTTGTTCCCTTTGATAAGCATAATAACAACGATATATATATATATATATATATATATATATATATTTCGTATAGATACAAACATATATTTTTCTGGGAACTTCTAAAAAATTCTAAAAATTATGTAAAACAATACAGTATAAGAATCTTTTACAGAATTTTTTCTGTATATCATTTCCATTTTAAAATGGTTTATTCAATATTTTCTTAGATACGATTTTTCATTCACAATTTAAAAAAAATATTTAAGGAAATCTAATAATTAACTGTATGGGATAAAACTAATATTGATTTATATTGGTATGTAGTACATATGTATATCTGTATTATAATGATAATTTGAACTATAATATTTTGTACATTAATAATAATAATGAAATAATCATAACAGGAAAATAGGAAAATTGTATACAAGGAGTAATAACTTAATTGAAGCTTTATTTTTTCAATCCACGTAAGAATTAACAAACATTATTTAAAAAATTTGATCTTATCACCTTCAGAATTCTTACGAAAAGGAGAGTTATATATTACTTTCATTTATACATCTTTAATTTACAAACTAATGAGCGAGTTTTCTTCATTATTTTCTTGAACAAAAAAAAAAAAAAAAGCGAAATACTATACATGGTTATGTGCATATTACTTGAGATATAACATAATGGTGTAATTATTTATTTACTCTTAGTAACAAAATAACAATTCTATTTCGAATAACTCGTCCCCCAAATGTGTGTTATTTAAAAAAAATATTTTAGCTATTTTTAGGATATTAATAAAAGGGGAGTCTTCATTTACTGAATTATTCATACTTTTTCTGTATATCATCTTATACCGGTTCAAAAGTAGATTCTAAGCTACAACTGGTTATTTATTTTAAATTTTACTGGTCATTTATTTTTCAAAAACTGATAATTTAATATTAAAAGTTTACTCATGCGGAAAATGGGCACTATATCTAGTATTGATATAAAATCTCTCTCGTCGACACGACACCGAGAAATCCCGAGCGTAATGTTAATCCAACGGCGTTTCGTACTTTTCTATTTACAACTAGGGTATAGCTTTTAATTGCATGGAATAAAATGCATTCAAAAGAGCGAAAAAAAATAATAAATGCTTATCTGGTTTTCTATTTTTTAAGAAAAATTTGCAAGTATTTTTAAATATTTATTAAAGATCTAAAAATTCCCATCCCGCGCACTATAAGGTTCATAAAAATATTGTCAATCATTTGATGAAAAAACAACAACATTAAACTAGGAAACCTATGCTCTTTCAAATGCATAGATTTCGAAAATTTTAAATTACCTTACTTGCAAGAAGTTAGAAAAGTCAGTATCGCACATTTGAGAAAAGAGGGGGGAAAAAAACACCTCCTCCTTTGTACAAAAGAATGCATAGAATTCCCCCGTGTCTCATTGATGAATGGTGATTTATGACTCGTTCCGTGGATTTCGTACCAGAAATGTAGTTTTCCCAGAATTCGTAGCGCGTTTGAGAAACTATGAACAATCTCGTCATTCTTAGCAAGCTGAAAACTGCATTTAAAAATTACTACCAATACGTTTTCTAAAATAAGCTATTCTCTGTTTTTTATTCTATCTTGTTAAAATTATTATTATTATTATGTTTTCTTCAAATTTTGCATCATTTTCTTGATTTGTTCTAAATGTCACTTCATAATTATATAACTAAGGGGGGGGGGGATTTGGAATTTAAAACTGTTTGTATGTCTTGCTTTTTTGTGCATTTAACATAATGAGTGCATTATTTTTTTTAAAAAAATCCCAAAATAA
This sequence comes from Nephila pilipes, assembly GCA_019974015.1. NCBI lineage: Eukaryota > Metazoa > Arthropoda > Arachnida > Araneae > Nephilidae > Nephila > Nephila pilipes. The sequence goes on from BMAW01080480.1 coordinate 35,547, forward strand.
AAATCCTTATTTCTATCAACTTTCAATTAACTATATATACCTATAAAATAGAATTTATAAAAATTATTAATTATATTTACATGAAAAGATGTCGAGAACAAAGCATTAACATTTATTTTTCGATGTGTTTCTGTTTTCTCTCGTACTTGTAAGTTTCATAACTTAACGAAGTTAACTTTAATAAATGTAAATTTCATAACTTAACAAAGACTGGCGTTTTGAAAATAATGTTACATTAGAAAAATTGTTTAAATTCCTTAGATACAAATAAATTTATCTATATATATATTACAAATAATTTCTAAAGGAATTAATCTTTTCTAAGTAATGATTTCACTGAAAAGAAAATATATCGAATTAAAATGTATTGTTTTTTTCAACTTCAAATTAAAATAACATTTAAACATTACAGATATTTTTCTTAATATTCAACTTTAAATGTGACACCTTTATTGTTAAACTTTATACTTTATTTGTTTCTCCTTGCAATCTCTGTTCAGGAAATTTATTCGTGCAAAGTCCTTGAAGAGAAAAAATAAAATTCATTTATTAAATCCTTAAATGATTATCAAAAAGGGGATTTACTTATAATTAATGCAGAAACAAATGTTCTTACAATTATTGTATAACATTTCATGCTATCGATTTCTTAATTTTTTGAACTTTGTATATATGAAAAACACTAGATTTAATTAATGTTTGAAAATTCTATATTTAGTAATGTTACATTTTATGCTTCCAAATTTCATCTTTTGGAGAATTTGAAAGATTTTGCATCAATTAAATTTTTACAAACCACCATAAAAAAAAAGAAAGAAAGCTTTTATAAGAAACAGAATGAAATAAATGAAGTTTCTCAAAATTTCAAGCAGAATCTGGCAGACAAATTTGATGTAATTATGCAATTTTTTTGTGTGGATAAGAATAGTAATATTATCAATTTGTTAGAAATGTAATATTATTTTGCATTATAATAATATTCCAGATAACCAACTAGTCTGGCCGTGAGCTCGTCGTTGTCGATATTTCGCTTGAATTTATGTTCCAATCAAAAGAGATTCATAGTGTAGTGTTGAAGGTTTAAAAAAAAAAAAAACTTTTTACCAATAATTGATTTTCTAAGTAAAAATATTCAAACGCGTAATCAAAAATATGAGGAACTTTTTGAAATATTTGGATTTTTTGAAAATATTTCTAATTTGGATGAGACGGACATTAAAATAGCAAGCGTGAAAATATCCAAATTTTACGATAAAGATAATAATGGAGAGGAACTGAACTTAAAAATGTCTACATTTCAATTCATATATGATCATTAATGCGAAAAGCTGGGAAAAAAAAAAGCAAAGAAAAGAGAAGAAATGGGAAAAAAGAAAGATTAATAAAAATGTAATTATACAAATACAGATGAAGAACAGTTGTTGAGTGAGGTGACTGGAATTGGGATCAACATACATGTATAACGAAGGACTATTCACAGTGTTTCCCTATTCGAAATAATAATGAGAATTTTCTTATGAACGATGATTACTAACGCAAAAGGTGTGTGTTCCTTTTCAAAACTCAAACTGGTCAAAAATGAATTGTGAAATCTTATGACCTAATCATGTTTGAATAATTTAAGCTTGATGAGTATTGAAAATGAAATGTTGTTAGCAATTGATTTTGAAATGTATATACACCAAATTAGATTAAAGGGTCGCAGGTGGGGCCTATTTTTCATAAGGGCTCAGGGCCTCAAAAAGTCTTAAGATGTCCCTGGCAATGATTTGTATTCTACTCTTGTATTTTATATGCTTTGAAAAAATGTTAATCAGAATAGAGGAGTTTCTTTATTTGTTCGAAGTAATGGTGTAATTTTTTCATTCCTCTCTCTCAATTTAGCAGACTTCGCATATAATTCAAAGAAACATTTGCTAAAGAAAGAATGATTCTGTTTAGCGTTTGGTATAATTCTTAGAATTTTATTGGCTTAAGGGGCATAACTGTCTTTTAGGAAGTAAGATGGTTATAAGAAGGATAATGCATTGATAAAATTTTGTAATTTGGGAAATTAAAACAAGTAGCTTATGATATTACAAATAATTTTTTTTTATGTTCTGAAGTTCATAATGTGTAACTAAATCAAATAATTTTAAATATCTACGACATATTTAGTCGTACAAATTATGTAATTTAATAAAATGTAAATGCATTATAAATTCAATATTATACCTTTATTCTTCTTTTTATTACTGAAATACAAAGTATTGAAAAGGTTCATTGTGATCCAAACCAATAAAGGAAAATATTTATTCTGTCTGCTTATTATTTTACACATTATCGCTGAAGAGAAGTACGCAATAAAAAGTAACACATATACACTTTCCCCTCCGTAACAATTTGATTTCGAATTTTATAAAAAAAATAACTGAACAGTTTACTCATGTTTTAATATCAATTGAAATATATATGTTGCATTCATCAGCAGAAGAAATAAGTGAACTAATTTGTAAAATTAAAACTTTCTAATTTGGAGAGATTTTGATACATGTATACTAAATGAATATTATAAAGTTCGATAGTTATTAATTATTTTCGAAGTTCTAGCATAAATATCTGAGTTATATAAACTTCCGCAATGAATATAACTTCTCTCACACATTCTGGGCATATACTGAGCAGAATATTCTTTACTTTTTACTTAATATAATCTGTAACGTAATGAAAGGATTTGTAAAAATAATTACATTTTACTAGAAATTATGCAAACATTTTTCTTAAATATTTATTATTATTTTTTTATTATTTCATATTTATATACATGCATTTTTTAACTTATTTACACATACATACACGCACAGAAATATGAGCTTATAACTTTATAGAATTTTCATATATGCTACATATATTTTTTTCTAACTCATATTTTTTAAATTTCTATACAAAAAAATATTATTAGGAACTGAATCTTCATAGGCTCAGCATTTTCTTACTAATTTTTCTTCAATTCTTCGAATCTGCAACATTATAAAAATTAATACAAAAACAGTTCAAAATTAAAATGTATTTTTTCAAGCCTTTCATTAAAATTAAGAATACTTATAAAATACTGAATTATTCAGATGAGAATCTCGAAGTGTGTAAGTGTGTGTAAGCAACGTACGGTGAAAGGAACGAAAACAGAATTGGGTAGAGAGGTATTTGACAGGTGACGTTAATATAGGTTTGCTACTATTACTCTTATAAGCGGCACTCTGTTTAATTCAAGGAAAAGGCAACATTAGTATGAACGAAGTAATGAAACCATTATCCGTGCAATAAAATATAGCTATCCATAAAATAGGGCAATTCGAAATGTATATTTAGACATGTTTCATTTTAATGTTGCCTTCCATTCTGTATTACAACTCTAAAAATGAAGATTGGTACCCATGGCGCCATCTATATATTGAATATGAAGCATTTCAGAAAGTGGTTGAAAAAATTCTTGAAGCAAGGATACAAGTATTTATCGTAAAATTTAAAAATATGAGGACTATTTGTAACAATTTTACCCTTTGTGCTTATGTTGACAATTTTCAAGGCTAAAAACATTGCGATTTCATAGTGTTAGAAAGTTCTACAGTTTTTTGGATGATTAGGAGACCACTTTAATAATAGTTAATCACGTTAAAAATAAATTTTCAAGCCTGAATATGGTGGTTTCGTTGTTCTGATGCATACTAATATGCTTTCCAGGCTTGAATGTCTCTCACATGCAAATTGTCAATAAATGTTTTATTATCCATGTAATCTTTGAATGAAAAGAGCCATGACCTTAGAAAAACACTTGTCCAAAAGTAATTTATTTATATGAAGGATATTTAGAATGAGTGAGAACGATTGCCCGTTCCAAACTATATTTTTCATTATAAATTCGATTTGCAATCTACGTCATCTTCTAGGAAAAGGTAGCTTTTCACGTACTGAATGTTCATCTTGATGAATAAATCCTACAGGAAAACATCCTTTCTTTTAGCGTCTATCAGGACTGATGTGTACCGAACAAAAACAATCTATATATGTGTATCACATTTGAAAAACAAAACTATAAAATAAGTATCTTTTAATTTTTTTTATTAAATTAATAACATCATGATCAGAATAATAGTTGACGAATTTCCTGCATGGGAAAAACTATGACAATTTATGACCCCAGATAAATTGAACTTTTTTGAACTTTTGTTATTTTTTCATCTATCTTTAAATTGGCAAAGATGAATGATAATAAACCAAGAAATACTCGTACAGGCAATTTGTGCAATTTATTTGATTGATCCATAATTTTTTTTTTGGAAATAAGATACAATGTAAGACTTTTTCAGCGGACTTTTGATTATATCTCATTAGGTGCAAATCTAGAAATATTTTCCAAAAATCTCTTTTCCAAAGATTCAGGCGCTTTCCTTTTCTTCCCAGGACCCGAAAAGAAAATTTCAGTTTGATATTTTGAATGTTCTCATCTGTGACGTCACTACCGCCGTAATCTGATTACCCTTTAAACTCTAACGTCATTTTTTGTTGTTATTTACGTTCTCTGACAAGCAACGTTTGTTTGTTTAGAATTAGAGGTACCGGAAACCAGCAGTATCATTAAAAAAATCTGATAGAACGCTTATTTTTGGCATTTTTAAGATAAAAAGCATTTACATTTGTTTGCCTGTATTTTGAGAATAACTGTAAAAACTTTCAAGTGTACTCAGTTTGCTATGCTTAAGAAAAGTTTTAATTTTATGTGCATTTAAAAAAGGAATCAATTATGGCGAGTGATGATAGTATTACGTTTGTTCAAAATGATTTGGCTTGCAGTTCATTTCCAATTTTCGAAGATATAAAGGACTTAAAAAAATTATGTGATGTAACTTTAAAGGTATTAAATTTTCAACCATTCGTTCTTTTTCATGTATCATATATTATTTGTATGGTGAATTTAAAATTTTTTCCCCATTCATTATGTTAGATATTGCTTAAAATATTAAGACGAGAACGCATCTGTTAGTGAATTCTTTCTTTAAAATGTGAACAAAAAAAAGTATTTTTTTTAATCAAAATATTGCAATATAAAATAAAATTTTGAAGCACCTGGATTCACAGGTTTAGACTTATGTTAAAAATAACAATTAATTCAAATGGTTTAAATTTTAACGCAAATAATTTGATGTTGATAAAAGGCAATTATTTTATTTATCAATTCATTTTGCATTCTGATTTTCTCTTTATAATATTTTGTTATCTTTCTAGTTATTAAATTCATAGCAATATTTTGCGATATATTTTAAATCTTTATTTAATCTGTTAGTTAAATCGTAACTTTTAAAATATGTTAACTATTAATCTTAACTTTTAAATAACATGTAAAACTGTTGCATTTGAATTTTTATTTTTATCTTTTGAAATAAAATCTGGATTTGAAATTTATTATTTTAATTCAATTTGCATTAATGTTCATTTTATATTTTTTACAGTTTTTTAACGAATGAAAAATATTTAAAAATTTTAGAATACTTATTTGCATAAATTTATTTCTTATTTGTATAAGAATTCCTTTATTTTAGGCTATACATTTTTCTTATACCAATAACTTGCTTCTTATTCTGTTCTTTTGCATAGCTACTAGTTTATAACTTCCTGAATGCTGATTTATCAAGTTTATTATTTCTCCATATTGTTTTGATACCCAGCAACAATCTTATAAAACTTTATATAATAATTACTAAGTACAATTCTGCCGACAATTTCATTTGACAGCACAAATCAAAACAGATAGATCTAATACTTTGTTATGAATAGTAAAATGCTTAGAAATAAAAATTTCAAACTCCTCTTAAGTTTTGTGCATTATTTGCTCTCATATAAGTGAGCAGGGAGGAAATTCATCCTATGTATATATACAAATAATTAAAAGGTATTATTTACAGTGAAAATTTATATATCTATAGAATGTGATAAATCATTCTATGTAATTATCATGGTTTTCAGTATGAACTATATTTTTGGGTTGTGTTTGTAGATTTAAAAAGGATGAATTGAAGATGAATTTTTTTTAAAAAAAAACTTTCCTTATGATATATTTAAGTTTTTCAGAATGTTCAATATTGGCATGTGGACTTACAATCTTTCAGATTTATTTTAAAAATATTTGGTTGTGTATGTTTGGTGAAATAATGATAAATTAGAATGTTTGAAATTTACAGACATATTTAATACAGTATTTTTTGTCATGTGAGATATAATATTTCACATAATGAGTTGTAGTTTACATGTTAATTTCTTAATGTTTTCCATACTGTATTGTTCTCGCATCTTGTAACCTAATTATTTGAGTTTTTATTTGTAACTTATTAAATTTGTGATATGATTTAAATATTTACTAAAGTTTTTGCATAAATATCTCACCCTATTTTTTTTTTTTGTTGATATTCCTTATAATGAATGTAAATCAACTTGTCTGAAGTTTTGTCAGGGTTTGATATACAAGCAATTATTGTTTAAAATTAAGTACACCTGTCCCTCGATTTACACGGTTAATTGGTTCCTGAGGAAACCGTGTAAAGCGAAAATTAAAATTTTTGTATGAAAAACCGTGTAAATCGAAAACAGCTGTAACCATGCGTTTTAAACCATTTATTCAATATATATTATAAATTTAAAGTGTTTTCAATCATTTATTCAATATAAAATAAAATAAAAAACAAAATTCAAACAAAATTGAGATAGTTATTATAAATTCAAAGTGTTTTCATCTACACTGCTATCACTATCACTTTCAACGACAGGTCTTCTTCTTTTACGGGTTTGTATAATTTCACTTTCATCGCTCGATAATATTATTTCATTAGATGCTGTTTTGATAGTTGATCTATTAGGATTGATTTCATTTCGGCGAGACATAGAAATAAAATTTGTAATTAGTGACTGTGATTTGTTTTTAGTAAGAACGTTGTAGAGTTCCTCATATTCATTTAAACATTCATTCATATTTCGTTGAAATCGCAGAGCCCGGTCAAGATGCGGATCATTTTGTTGAAAATAGTTGACCAATTTTCTCTTTATCTCCCTTTTATTAATTTTTGTGGTTGCCATGGCAATCCTGAAAATTTTAATTAAATATGAGAATGGTACAAAACATAATTTTAATTTACATACTTACAATTTATACTACTAATTAACAATGAAGTAATTACGCAATTATCACAAATAAATAATACGGTTACAAATACAACAATGATAGATAAAAATATAACAAAATAGATAAAAATATAACAAAACAAAATAGATAAAAATATATGTACTATTGTGAATTACGACGCACTGAAAGGTAATCTTGACGCATATACATGCACATGTGATGTTACCAAATCAATGAATTAAAATTATGCGGAATTTGACAGTTTGACAATTTTTTTTTTTTGAATTTAAAAAACCGTGTAAATCGAAAACGTGTATATCGAGCACCGTGTATATCGAGCACCGTGTAAATCGAGGGACGGGTGTATTGTAGTTACAAGTTGTATTAAAGATTTTGAAAATTGTCTGTTTAAACTTTAGTTTTCTCCCTCCCCTTTGTATTTAATGGAGATTGAAAGATGGGAACAAAATAAATTATATCTTCATTAATTATTTATAAATATTGTTTTTATATTATGTGAAATTTTAAGCCAAATTACCCAAAAATTTGATTATCAAAATTATTATTCATTTGAATCCCTTTGAGATAGTTCTAATAAGCATATAGCATGCTTTAATTAAAAATAGGTAGGTGATAGAGATACATATACTTTAGCTACAAAATTTATATAGTAAAGTACTTATTAACTATTTTTTATGCTACCTACTTCTGCCTGACACCTTTGAACGAATATGCCTTTGAACTGCGAAATACACCTTTGAACTATTGTCAGATGATGAGGTCGACATCTGAGCTCATACCTCAATCTCCGCATACATGCCATTGCTACATAACAACTTTGAGCCTTGAAAGTTCTCACATCAATAAACCCAACTGTCACTTATTCACTTGATTGCAAAAAAATTTAACTTGTACTTAAGGCGTCTCTAGAGGAAAATAGATTGAACCTGCAGTTTGATTAAAGAAAGCATTGCAGGCTGAAAACTCAGTACCAAGACCACTCGGTTTCTGCAGTCTTTATAAAGTGATGAATATGACAGTTTTATTAACTCATAGTTGTAATTTTTTTTCCATTTTAGTGATAGATTTATTAGATCCTCAAATTTTTAAATTGCTATTATCTTCTCACTCTGGCCAAGTATCCATTAATTAGTATTGATATTTAGCTGGATGACTGAGAATAGTACTCGGATTTTTTAGGTAAAATTTTCGAAGTGAGTTTTAACCATAAGTGGGCTGATTTAAAATTAATTCTAAATTTATTAAAGAATTTATTTTGAAAACTCAGAGGTAATAGTTTAAATAATCAAACCTTTCTCTTTTCTTTCTTTCTTATCCCACTCTTAGAAATGTGACTGCTGATCATGGTCACAAACTCAGGACTGCATTGTTTTCATTGAGTAATAAATTTGAGTCTTGATGAAATTAAAGACCCACCAAATAGCAGGATTAAGTAGCATGTTAAATCTGTGGAAATTCTAGATCCTTCCATTGTTGGGTATGGAAGTTTAGAGAAGGAGATTTCAGCTCAAGTGTCATCTTCATCACTTAATCAAGGTTCAAAATTACAAGGCTCATTGCCAATAACCTCTGTGTTTCTTCTATGTTTGATGTTTAAGAATAACCAATACCCCTATCCCCTGAAGTGTACTTACCAATGACATATAATATAGGTTATGTTCTTTCAAATAAATAACTTACAATCTTCTAATTTTAAGTATTCTTGATTGGTCAATAAATCTATGAAATTACGATGTTGATTTAATTTTTCAAGCTGTTTTGTGATGTTTTTATGTGCAATAAAGGGATTTTCTTGTAAATTTTTCAGGTATCATGCACTAAAGAAATATTACCTCATGTTTCATTTTTGAAGAGCTGTCATATACTTAATTGAATTAACTATTACATCATATTTGTATTTTTTGAAACTATATCTTCCACTTTGCTGATCTTCAGAGACCCAGGGCTTTCCTAAGCTACACTTCCTAGAGAATAAAATTATCTAGAATTTTTCTTTCTTTCCTAGCAGCCTTTTAAAATTATCACACTTTTTTTTTTTTTTTTGGTTTCAGTAATAAGGTTAAAATCAGATATTTTATGTAACTGTATTCCAGAAGCTAAGGTAAAAAGGCATTCAAAGAGAGTTTTTCCTGATTTATATTAAGTGATATGAAGAGGCTAATTGTTATAGTCTTCTTTGTCTAGATGTCTGCAAAACAAGTCAAGGGAAAGAAATTTTCAACGTTCTAAATCTATATAACACTTCCTATCCATCAATTCCCAAGGAAATAGGCAGCGAGGCTGTTTCTGCTACTTTCAAGGTCATATATGAATTTTTTTGCATAGGCATATCAATGCTATCTACTGGTACCATGTCAGGCAATGTATTCCCTTTATGATTTCAAAGATGACAGAAAAAAAAAGTGGGGAGGGAATGAAAATTACAGATTATTAACATGAAGAGATTCACTAGAAAATACTCATCCTTTTTTACAATTTGGAACTTTTGGTCTTTTTTTTATAACTTACTAACTAAGCACAAATTGAATATGATTATATCGATTGCTACCCAATACTGATTTTTTAGGTCATTTAAATTTTATGTAGTTAAATAACACAACTTGTAAGAGTACAATATAAACTTTCTTTTTCTTCCTCTTAGTTCAAAACAAATTGGTCAATGCTCCCAATCCAGATTTGTCTTACATATGGTACCATTATTCAGAAAAAAAATTACTTTGAGATTTTTTTTTTTGTCCTGTACTCAAATATGAGTAATTTAGTGAAATAAAAGGGAATTAAAAATTTCTCCTTTAGTCTTATTACTTAATACCAATTGGGATTGGAATGCAATAATTTTATTACATTTTTACGGGTTGTAAATGCCTTTTTTCTCATGAAAAAGGATTTCAAACATTCTGTAATAATTAATTAATTTGTAGACTTAAAAGGCATATGAAACATATTTTTATGGAAGATCGACTGCTTGGGAGGAGTAATTTCATAGGAGATACTTTCCATTATAAAATGGCTGCAAATATATTATGTCTGTTGAGAATCCGTGGCCTACGTGGGTGGTAGTCACATGGGTTTCGTGGGTGGATCTAGCTGTCCCTCATTCGTCAGACCCACGTTGTGTACCGATATATAAAGAAGTTAATTTAATTTTATTTTTCAGACCAGACAGACAAGGCAGAGGAGATTCTAAATAGACCATGGGCTAGATAGATGCTAGCTTTTTAAGAGCCCTTTTTGGTATTTTTTAAGTGATCGGCTGCTTTAGGTCTGCTGCAGATATGTTTCTTGGAATTTGTCTTGCATTATTCAAATTTATTTTATCTAGGTCTGCAGCAGTTATATGTTTCCTGGAATTTGTCTTGTATAATTCAAATTAATTTTAATGAAAATAAGCAGCATAATTGTAATTGTTTTTGTTAAGTTTATCGTTGAAATAAACAGTGAAACGATCGAAAAGCAGTTTTTATTTTCTGGGACCAAAAAAATGGCTAGTAAATTATAAGGAATAGATAATCTAAAGGCTATTTTTTTTAATTTATATATATATATATATATATATATATATATATATATATATATATATATATATATATATATATATATATTTAATGTCACTTGATTCTATTTAAATTTTTAATAATGTCCTGCGAGTCTTGACATAAAATATTAAAATTCTGCATATTAGGAATTCTTTTACATTACTTTCTATGAATTAAAATTCTTTGTATTAATATATCTTGGTGGAAAAAAATTATTATTCATCATAACACTGAGGAATTTAATGTACTTTTAACTTGAAGATAATTATACTAGTCTTTCTTTTAATAAATTATTATTACAAAATACATGTATATTTATAAATAAATAATTATTTGCGATTGATAATAATAAATAATGCTTAAATTATTTTTTCTTTAATGAAGTGAATTTTGTCAAATGTGTATTAATTTCTAGTTTCACCAATTTAACATTAAAATACTGATTCAATAAAGCTGATATTCAATGAATTCTTAAGTGTAGAAATTATTGAGAGAGATCCAAACAATCCTACATAATATTTAAATATTTCTTAGATTATAAACACACACATAATAAATTAACTATTCATATTTTTCAATTAAAAATTTATCAGTTATTATTAATTTATTTAATTCTGCGAATTATATGATTTAATTTTATTAATTATTTAGTTAAATTATTTAATTGCATGCAATTTTGTATAATAAATTATTTATTTTGATACATGGTAAGGTAAATAACATAGTACTTAAGACATCATGCTAGGAAACAAGTATTATATCTAGTGCCTTTGCTATTTAAAGCATTTCTCTTTTAATCAAATATAACCTGTCTTTTTTTCACTCCTAGAATAAATTTTGATTACTGTAATATATGTTTTTTTTATAGGTGGAAGATCGTTGCTTCTTTGCTCATAGAATAATCTTAGCAGGCACAATACCATATTTCCATGCAATGTTTACCCATGACATGGTTGAAAGTACTCAAGAAACAATTACAATAAAAGAAATTGATCCAGAGTGAGTGTGAATACAATAAAACAATTATATTTTTTTGTTGCATTGTTCTATGTTATATATGTATATGTATGTATACACACACACACACATATAAATGACCTTTATTCTTTTACCTGTGGTTGAATTTCTAAATATCTGATTTTGATTAGTTATTTTACTGTGTAATTCACTGAAATGTGATGGTTTGAGCAGTAATTATTGGTATAAACACATTATTCGATTCTAAATTATGAAACGGTATTAATTATATTATTTCCATTTTTTTCTTCTTTTTTTTTTTCTATTTCTTTGTTTTGTCTTAATTTTTTTAGTCCTTTAATAATTTGTTTTGAATTTTGGGTTTTAAATTTTTAGATTTTTTTTTGATTGCTTAAAGTAAATTTTATTTGATTTGCATAAGTATTAATATGATTTTTGGTTATTTCCTTAAACATTTAGTTTTTTCTCTGTATTGTTTTTCTTTAGTTTTGGATAGTCTTAGAATGTTTTTGTTTGTAAAATTTAATATTTGTTTATATTTATATAATAACTTTAATCAATGTGTAAATAATTCATTAGGATTTATTGTTGAAATGAGATTATCAGTTCAGAAAATGGATGTTTGTTCTTTTGGATGAGAGAAAGGCAATTTTACATACAGATGAGCACCAACAGATTATGTTAGTTACAGTATACATATTTTGGGGAGATGAGCAGCTTGGTTCTGGCCATCAAGACCGAAGTGAAAGAGAATTTTACTTTTTTTTTGTATTTATATAGAGGGATGTATGTTTTGTATTTATATGAATCATTTGTTACTTGCATGGGATCGGATGTATTCTGAGGGATTTCGGCTGGAGACAAAGAGCCTAGTAGGGATTATTCCTACAGATTTATAACCACATGAGAAAGTTGATTCAACAGATTTTACAAGCTTGTGATTGCATAAATTAAAGGATAATTTAGAATTGTATCAGAAAATAAGGACAAACTCTTTACTGAGAGTTAGTGAATGAGAAAGGTTTGAATATTAAATTATTATTTTTTTTTAGCTAAATTATATATATGCATTTGTTGAAATCAATGACATCTTGTTTTTACAATGTATTTTGTGACCTGTATTCATTATGTTTCAGAATGTATATCTCTGGAAGTTTATTTTGCTTTTTCAGTGTTAAGTACTTTTTAAAACAATAACAACTCTGTTATGCTAAAACTTTTATTGTGTTTTGAATAACTCAGAAAATGTTTTTACTTACAAGAAGAACATGATCATAAGTAAGGTAGATTAAATAAGATCTAGATAACACAAAATTGTAATTGTTCGTTTCAGACATACTTATCAATTTTTTACTCTTAAATAGCAAATACTGAACTCTTAGTAGCAATTTTGAATCCAAACGAATTGTGAAAAGAAACATATTTTAAAGATGCAGTCTTCTGTGCAGCAAATTCAAAAATTACTTTTGATAAGTATTTATTAATGAATCTGAGATTCTCTCTTTGCAAAATGTTAATTCAATGAGGAAGTCTGTAGTTCATATGTGTATTGTCAAGTCACATACAAGTCGTGTTTAAATTTTATAAATAAAAAAATCCTAGTTTATTTTATTCCTGTCATTTTTTTATATACATTTTTTATATTTACCTCTTTCAGAGCCCTGGAGTTACTAATTAATTTTGCATACAGTGGTAAAGTTGTTATTAATACATCCAATGTTCAGTCACTTCTGGTAGGAGCTTCATTTCTTCAGCTTGGTAAAGTTAGAGATGCCTGTTGTGATTTTTTAAAGAAAAGGTGAATTCCTTTGATTGTCTAACATTTTTTTTAATGTATTGAATATTATATTAAAGTAAAATTAAAACTTTAATTAGTTTAACTTTTATTCATTAACAGCTAAAACTTATTCAGAGGATATTTAATTTATAAATCATCCACAAGTAATTAGACTTTAATAATATATATATATATATATATATATATATATATATATTAATGTAAGAAACATTGAAAAAATATATTTTGTTTTGATTTGGCTTGCTAATTATTTTATACTTGTTTTAAAAATCTATCTGTATTCATACACATATCATAATTCCTGAAAACAACTGCATAATCCAGTGTTTCACAGATTTATTTCTATTATTGCTCCTATAATGAATGAAATATTTACTACATCCCTTCCATCAAATGTTATGCAAGTATGAAGATAAAATATAAAAAAAATCAATGATATTGATTCATAGTCTATTTTATTAAATATTTATAAATAGATGAAAAAATCAATTAATGAAATACTGATAAATTAATAAAATACGTAGGGTGATCCAAAAAAAGTTAACAAGCAGAAGCATTTGAAACGTAATAATTGTGGAGCGAATATTTCCACCCAGGGTGGTTGAAAGATGGCGCTAGTTGTCCTACAGCGGTTCTACGAGTAAGTAGCGTCAGTACGCAGACACTTAAGAGCGACAGTAATGGCACGACGTCTAGAAAAGTGGTCTTGCATAGAGGTGCGAGCCGTAACTCGATTCTTATGGCCCAAGAATGTGGCCGCATCCAAAATTCTCAGACAAATCGTTAAGGTATATGGGGACAAAGCAATGAGTAGACAACAGGTAGCGAAATGGTGTCGTTCTTTTCAAACGGGCAGGGAGCATGTGGAAAACCGCAATATGGAAGCGAGCGGCCGTCCAAGTTCTTCAAGGATGGATATCAACATGGCACGTGTTGAAGAAATCATTCAAAGGGATCGACGAGTAACCGTGCGTGAGATTGCCTCAGAGTTGGACTTGAGTTATGGTAACGTTCAGCGTATTGTAACTGATGAGTTGTGATATTCCAAAGTTTGTGCTCGCTGGGTTCCATGTGCGTTGTCCGCGGAGCATAAGGCCCCTCGAATGATGTGCAGCCTCACATTTCTTCAGCGATACCATTCAGATGGCCAACATTTCACTGATCGCATCGTTACCGGGATGAAACATGGCTTCATCACTTCACCCCCACATCCAAAAGAGCCACGATAGAGTGGAAACACGCTGGATCACCAACGAGGAAGAAGTTTAAGGTCACACCCTCTGCCGGTAAAGTGATGGCAACCATTTTCTGGGATACGACTGGTGTTATCCTAATCAAGTATTTGGAGCGGGGCCATCCCGTTAATGCCGATCGTTATTGTGCCACCTTAACGAAATTGCATGAAGCCATCCGATGCAAACGGCCTGGATTACTGAGCAAAGGCGTCATTCTTCTGCATGACAATGCCAGGCCTCATACAGCTCGCCAGACTCAGGAATTGCTGCAAAGGTTCAAGTGGGAGGTCTAGAATCACCCCACCATACAGCCCCAATTTGGCTCCAAGTGACTATTTCATTTTTCCGGTGTTGAAGCGAAACTTATCTGGAACACGGTTCACCTCAGACGATGCAGTGAAAACTACTGTCGAGAAATGGCTCAATGAGCAGGGCCCTGATTACTACCAAGACGGGATAAACAAGTTGGTCGAATGTTCTGACAAATGCCTAAATAGTTTGGCAACTATGTGGAAAAGTGAAGGCGAGATGTGTCTCTTGATTCCCATTTGTATCTTGTTTCTATTGTTAATAAATACTTTTTCATTTACCTTGTAAACTTTTTTTTGGATCACCCCTCGTAATTAAAGATATGTATGATTTAGATTGAAGGAATGGAGGATAAATTGCTATTTTGGTATGCTATTTAGATGGTAGGAGAGAAACAAAATTTTGATTTTACATTACATTCAAATAACAAAAATGGAAAATTTTGTGGTAAAGTGAAAACATTAACTAAACATTCAAAAGCAAGATATGGATTTGCCATTAGAAAATCGGGAGTGAAAAATTTGGGGATACAATGTGCATTAAGGGACAGTAATGTTTATCATTATTTTCAACTGGAAATTTGATCAATATATATGTATCTTTTAAGCCTTTTTGAATACCTCATTATACTTATTAAAACATACTTATAAATTACATCTTAACTTTCAGCATAATTATGTTACTTTTATAAATGATTTTAAGAAAAAAATTAGCTTATTGTAATAATTATAATAAATCAAATTTTAGCACTGTGTTTGTAGTAAATGATTGGCATACACAATATACTTATGGAAATTTTGCAAAATACACACACAAAACAATGCAAGTATTTTTATTCTGAATAAAAAAACTTTTTGGTTAGTTTTTTTAATGTTGAATATGTGAAACAATTGCTTGTATTAAGAGCTTTCTAAGCATTTAATATCTACACTCATCAATAAAAAGAAAAGAAATTTATACCTAAATTAATTTATCATTGTAAAGTAATTTTGATTTAAAATTTTAATAATTTGATTGTATGAGTATCTCATTCAAGTGACATAACTTTTAGCAATATACTAGAGGAGAGAAAAGGCTCAATTTTCTACTTTATATTCATTGTTAGAATGTTTCTTATATCAATTAATTTCAACCACTTTGTTATGTGATTATGTCATGGATATAGGTAATGAAGTGTCAGTTCATATGTCAACCTCTTTAATTGACTATGGATTAAAATTACAGTGTCTTGTATCAACAGATTTTGATTCTTGTGCAACATTATTAATATACCAACAATAATCTTGTTGTATGGATCTAATCTTTGCTCTGGTAATTTTAAACTGAATAAACTCTGCAATGACACAAATTATCTCCTGAGTGGTGATATCGCCTTCTGTAAAAATATCACGAAAGAAACATTTGCGAAAAGGATTTGCAACATTTCTTTTCAATTAGTAAACCCCTTAATTGGTTTAATTTTTTCTTAAATTCAATCTAAAAGATGTCATATTTTTTATTGTGTATTTTTGTTCATTTTATGTTTTCAAGTGATAAAATATTATTAAAGTTAATTGTTTTATTGAATTTAAATATTTAGAGCACTTTTCTTTCCATGTAATGTATAAATGTTTTCCTGGAAGTTGTCTTTCTTTCCTACATTAGTGCAATTGGGAAGTAGTATTTACAGTTGTGTATGAAAAATACAATTTAAAAAAAAATTTACAATTTATATCCTTTGCTATAACTACAAATAAATATATTTATTCTTACATTTACTTACTTACCCAATATAACTAAGTTGGTAATGAAATACAGAAAAGTTACATTCAAAATAGTAAAAATGATGAAAAAAAAACAAAACAAATTACTTGTATGATGTATGTGCAAACCAATAAAGGTACAAAAAACAATGCCCACAGGCTTATAGGTGAACCAGACAGGGTCAGCTTCAGAGTATTTAGCACTCTGTGTGAAATTATTGTACTCTTATGCATATGTTGTATATTATTGGAATATATGCTTAACTCAAAATAGGGTCAAAGGAAACAAGTATTTTTTGTTGTTGAAGCAATGTATATTTAAAAGGCAGTAGAAGATAAAGGAATTGTGCTGTGAAAAATGGTAGATGGCTTAAGCTTGTTAGATCCTAGGGGATGAAGAGTACGAATTCAAAGTAAGAAAAAAGAAATCAGTGAAATTCATGTTACTCTTCAAGTCTTATAACTATTTTCAGAATATTCAGAATTAAATATTATATTTTTAAAATGCAAGAGCACTACATATGGTGCATACAATTTTTATTATTGAAGTTATGAAGTCAATGGAGAAGAAGTGATGTGAGACAAATGCACATGGATTATCTATGAAATAAACCCTGATGGTGAAAGATGTGACTTGATCCTGTGGTTTTGCCCAACTGAATAAATGAGGAGTCAAGTCCCATCATTCGCCAAAACTAGCAGAAGCACAATGTAAAAGAAAACAGAATAGCTGTCTTGTACATTCAGTTCCAGTCTTTTATGAATTTTCAAATATATGATTAAGATTTGGTGCCCTTACATGCTTGGCACTTTGTGCTGCAGTACAAGCTGCACACCCCTGAAACTCGCATTAAAATGAAGTGAAGAGTTAGTAATATCTTCATTTGGAAATTAATAGGAATGAAATTCATGAGAAATTCATAAATGCAATGTTATAATACTTTTATAATTAATATTTGACATAAATTTAATTACAATCTTTTATAACATGTTCTAGCTAATGTTTTGAAGAAAATAATTTGTATAACTATTTCTATATGTGAATATATAATCTATCTGATTGCAAAGAGTGTGCCACTTTGCAATATACTTGATTAATTTGAAAATTACTTAGCACTTTTTAATTAATTTATTATTTTTGTAGCATTGTAATCCTATTGCTCCAGTCAATGCTTAGTTATGATGCTTTGATGGATCAAGATTCCAATCACTTTTAGATTGATTAAAAAATGTGTGGCTATTTTTTCAAACAGCCTATTTTTTATCCAGGGTTATTGCAATAAGCTATGACAGTGAAGGCTCATATTAAAAAGTATGCAGATAAACAGAGATTTCTATCAGTGCTTATGTTTAAGAATCTTTGAATGATTCATCAGTTATGTGCAAGTACACCTGTTACTTTTTGGATTGTTAATAAAATAAAATCTTCAACTACATCTAATTTCAGTTTCTCCTTAGAAATTAAAAATATTTTCTTTCTGCTTCTGTTTTCTGTTTTTCACGTGTTTTTGATACTATTTTATTCTTATTTTTTGTTTGTTGCAATTGTTGCAGTAGTAAATGGCTTTATATTCTTCTAAAAGAATAAAATACCTATCTGTGACAAAAAGTTGTGCAAATCTTTTTAGAACTTGTAAAATACAATATAAACGATATTTTATTCAGATCACTTAAAGAAATAGTACACATTACTTTTTCCAATATAAATACTTGATTTTCTTATTTTCCTTTCTGATTTCTTATTCCTTACCATTCTCTCTGGGATGTTGTTAATCTTCATTGTCAACTTTCACTAATGTTGTTGATACAGTTTTAAAGAACTTTTACACACATTTCCTTTTAATTAATCTTTGGGACTATATTAATATGTTATTTGATATGCAGTTTATGTAAATTGTAAATTTATGTAGTGAGTATGAAATTAGAAGATAGTGTTTAGCAATTTATTAGAGATAAGAAATAAGTGGAAATAGAGGAATTAGTGAGATGGATGAGCACACTGTATAGATGCAAGAAACGAGGCATTGACTATGTCCTTTAATATTAGTAATAATGCCAGTTCATAATTCAACATTCATCAAATCTCATCCTAAATTTCGTTCTGTTCGAAAGAATTTTCTATTAGGAATGAAATTTTTTTTTATTTTTTCCAGCAAAGTAACACCTTTTTAATATATATATATATATATATATATATATATATATATATGTTTATTGTCCTCAATTGAAGTATATGTAATATTTTTCATATTCTGATTGTTGCATTTTGTATTCCCTCAGGAATGTGGATGACACAGTTTCATATATTATTTTAATATCTGGTCAGTTCATAAATCATAACAGCTATAAATTAATCTCCTGGTGAATATGCTGCATGACATATAAGATACATCAAAGTTTAAAAGTTTTGCAGCTATTTTGATGAAACTTCAGCAGCAAATTTTGTTTATACATAGTTCTTGTAGTTCTTTGTATTTTCTATGCAGAATCAAGTTTTCATTTTTTTTCTATATTACTTATTCTCTAAAACTGTGTAACTATTGATCTAGGAATATAAAATTTATTTTTTAATTGCAGACTATAATTTATCTCTTCTGGCATGTCCTTATAGCATGATGATACAGAGGAAACATGTTAGAGTATTTTTCAATATGAACTGTTACTACTACAGCATTCTTATTACACTCTCTCTCTCTTTTGAATTAAAATAGTTTTGATTAGTTTCTGATACAGAGCTATTAATTGTTTTAACTGGTCAACATGATCTAGATTTAAACTAATTTTAAAAAATCAGGATTTGTTTCATCATGATTTATGTCAAATTATTGCTCATTTTCTAATTGATATAAACATGTATGGCTAGCTACAACAAATCTATACCTCCAGGGTTTTTAGAAAACTGTAGGTAATTTTCCAGTAAATTGAACATATTACAAAAGGGCAATGTTCTTTGTAATGAGTCAAAATTTTTAATTAGCTATAATAGCTGCTTAATAATAGTTTTATTTGTAAAATTTTATAAACTTGATTATTTTAGGTTGCATCCAAATAATGTTTTGGGTGTGCAATCCTTTGCTGATGCACTTGGCTGTACAACTCTAGTGGAAGCAACTAATCGTTATATTCAGATGTATTTCACTGAAGTTGCTCGTTCCGAAGAGTTTTTGAATCTGTCATTTGTAGAAATTAAAGATATTATAAGCAGAGATGAGTTGCATATAGCAAGTGAGGAGCAGGTATGATTTTTGAAATTCAGTTTTAAACCTTTTTTTTTAATGTTAGAGGTAGTGAATGTGAAATTAGTGAAAGATTTATATGATGTTATTCTTTGTCATTTCCCTTATTTAATCTTTTGAAAAATTAAAAAAAAAATACTCCCCCCCCCCCAATAATATCATATGCATGTTGCAATGAATTGCAGTACCTTTCTTCAAAAAACATTGGCATTTTAGTTGTGAATTTGTAAATTTCCAAATCATTAAGTCACGGTTTCTCTTGAATCATATTTTTAAATCAAATGATGACATGAGTAAATATTGATTGGATTTGTTGTATAATTTTCTGACACTAGGATATGTTTTATGCTTTGTATTTATTATTTGTCATTTAATAATAATTTTTCACATCAGGAAATAAAAAAAAAAAAAAAAAAATTCTGCTTAAAGAGTAATTATTTAAATTTGTGTTTAAGAGCAAATTTTTTTTTGTTATGATAAAGAGTTTAAATTTTAAAAATTTTATTTATGTAAATTGTTGGTAAATAATTTAATTTGTGTGCTTTAGAAATTAATCTTTTCAAGGATTTTTGCAATTGTAGAATCAAATATTTGTAAAACAAGCATGGTTAAATACCATTTATTGAGATACAATTTTCTTGTCATAATTATTATTATTTTTTTTTTTAGGGGTAGAAATTCTGTAATGAAGATATCTATCATTATTTTATTTACATGTTTATTTGTTGCATTTGCTTCATTTTTTTAGAAATTAGAGTTTTGATTCTTTTTATTGTAACGACTTCATGAGTGTATATATATTTGTAACCTTTCATTTCACTTTCATTCCTAAATATGTTGTGTATGAATTCTGATCTTTAACAACTGTGAAAAAAAAAATTTATAACAAATTTAATAAAATTGTCAACTTTTTTGCTTGTTTTTTTTATAAGCAAATAATAATCAACAAAATAATGTAGTGATAAACAAATAATGAATAGAAATAATACCAGTTTTCATTTCATATTTTAATTCAATAATGCTACAGACTTTTCTAGATTTGTGTTAAATTTTAATTATGAACAATATGAATCAAGTTTGAGTTATTTGTAATTTTTTGATATCTCATTCTGTAATCTGTATGTTTTTAAGATGGTTTCTTTTAAAAACAATATGTTGGCATTGTGTGGAAGTTAGAAGAGGGAGATGCCAGCTTAGGTGTCACCCTCGCCACTTGAGTGAGGTTCAAAACTACGAAGTCCATTGCAAATACCTTTGTGTTGCTTCTGGTGGGAGGTTAATAAAATAAAATAAAACCAAATCTTTAAAAACAAGGTTAAAATTTAAGTAAAATGAACATGTTTCATGCTAGAAATTTTGTATAGAAATTGAAACTTTGTTTAAGTGAATATTTTCAAATTATCTATCCTTGAATGTGTAATGTATAAAATAGTTATATTTTCTTCAATTTTTAATGTAATAGGAATTTTGATACATTCTTTGGAATTTTTGCTATATGTAGAAAATCTTGAAATTTTTTAATTGATTTTACTGTACAATTTTTTAAAAATTGAATTATTCAGACTTCTTTAAAATTGATTTTTAAAGTATACAGTTGCAAAAAGATTTAATGCATTTTTATATTGTGATAAATCTGTTTCTATTCCATACTACTTATTATATGAACTGTATCTCATTTTTAATTTAGTGTCTTCGTTTTCATATGTAGTTTATAGAGAGAGGTTTAAATTTCTCTTTTTGTTTTAAAGTTTAAAATTTTTGTTTTTCTTATTTAAAAATGAGAATCAGTTTAATAGACTTTATTTATACTATCTAGTGAAAGATAATGAATTTAATTGTTTTATTTTAATGATATATTAAGAATTATTCAGCTCAAAAGTGAAATACATTTTTATTCAGTTTTACAATAGTATGCTTTTAGTCATGCCTTGACAAGCTCTTTTATAAATTCAGACATGAGAATTTAATCAATCTTAAACCGTGTTAAAAAGAGAAATTAATGAATATTGATTTAAAAAGGTTTTTAAAATATGAGTCTTTGAAATATATTTTTTATCCATTTTCTTTCAATTAAATGCTGTATAATTAAAAAACAAGAATTGATGTAATATTTTAGGTTTTTGAAGCTGTTATTGCTTGGGTAAAATTTGATTTGAATCGGACAGTCTACTTACCTGAGCTTTTAACTCAAGTACGAATGCCCCTGTTGACTCCTCAATATTTGACAGATCATGTTGCAACTGAAGAACTGATTAGGACATCCCATCAATGTAGAGATTTATTAGATGAAGCTAAAGATTATCATTTAATGCCTGAACGAAGACCACTTTTGCAAAGTTTTCGAACAAGGCCTCGATGCTGTCCAGATATTATTGGATGCATCTATGCTGTTGGTGGACTTACAAAATCTGGTAATCTCTCATTTGTAAACAAAATTTTATAAGTTATTTTAAAGTCCATAAAAGTTTAAAAGGTATTTTCTTAATTATTTTTTCGATTTGAAATAACAATTGCTGAATTAACTAATTTTAAATTTTTTCTTGTTATTTTTCTTAATTTGTTGATATATAGTTATGTCTTTTTTTTTTATGATGAAACTAAATGATTGTATTTTGCTAATTTCGTGAGTTATTAAGCATATTTAATGATATTAAACTGTAGAATTTATTACCTCTTTTAATTTTTAATTACTAAAGGAACTTTTTTCCCCTAATTTTATCTGATAAATTTTAAACGGAACATGTTTTTAAATCTGCTGATTAAAAATACTTTTAGAAACCTCTGTTACTTAGTGAAGGGATAATGAATGGATTTATATTTGTTTATAAAATTAATTTTAGACTGTTAAAATGGAATTTTAACTTGTTTGGATTTCAATTTCTTTTTTAAGTATTGGAAACATTTTACTTTTTTAATGTTTGTTATTTTTACTTCAAATAAATACTTGCATTTTTATATCACCATATTGAATTTTCATTTGCAGCTTCTGGTTACAAATTGTTATAAAAACTTCCTTCATAAAGATAATTATCTGTCCAGTTTTATTATGTTCTCTTTAAAGATAAATTGTTATATTCAGAACTATTTATTGATAATTAATATATTACAGGGGATTCTCTAAGCACAGTGGAAATGTATGATCCAAAGATTGGCCGATGGCAAATGGGTGAGGCCATGACTATGTTGCGTAGTAGAGTAGGCGTTGCTGTGATGCACAATAAATTATATGCTATCGGGGGATACAATGGAACAGAACGTCTTAGCACAGTTGAAGTTTTTGATCCAGAGCGTCGTGCTTGGGCAACTGCAGCTTCAATGAACTGCAAAAGAAGGTTTGTGTAGTTAAACTTCATGTCAGTGATGTGTATTAAAAAGTTTATTATTGTATAATATACTTAAAAGTTTATTAAGTATATTATTTTTTTTACTAATGAAATAATGAATGTTGAATAAAATGAATATTACTGAATTTTATAAGCTATCCCATCATTATTTTAAAATATATTTTTCAAAATAATTTTCTTATTTATTGTGGTTAAATTTTTTTAAAATGAGAAATAGAGATGTAAAACTTCTGTTTTTAAATATATATATTTTATTTTTAAAGCTATAAATTCTTGTTTTTCATGTTTTTATTCATGATTCAATTTCATATTTAAGTGTTGAGCAAGTTGTATTAAATTTTGCTTTGAATTCTTATGAGATGTTGGATTTTAGAATAATGAAATATTAAATTGGATGTTTGTTTTTTCCCTAGCTTATAATGAATGCCTATATTCTGTTTTTATTACTATTTAAAAACAGAGTAAACCAGCTTTCTTTTCAATTTCTGGTACTAATTTTATTCTTTCTCCATTTTCCAGTTTAATATTATTTATTATATTGCTCTTAAATTTTAAATAATGTAACGAGTTATTTATTACGGTCTTAAAGGTTGTATTTTATCTTTTAATTGACAAATTATAAGTTTTTTGATATTTTAAATTAGCATACATTAATATTGAGGGTTTTCTTGTTGGCATTGCTAAGTAAATACTTTTTTTTTTATTTTTAAGTTATGTGGTCATTTATCCATCTTTAAATCAGTAATTTAGACATATCCTAGTATGAACTTTTCAGAGGAAATTTTATATTGTCATTAGTAAAAAAATAATAATTTTATTTTTGTTTAAGTCTAAAAGCATTGCAAAATTTCATTGAGATTAATTTTATTAAATTATTAACATTGAGAATACTTTGATTTAATATATTGTTTTTGATTCCAGTGCAGTTGGAGCTGCTACCCTTTTTAATAAATTGTATGTCTGTGGTGGTTATGATGGTATATCATCTTTAAATACTGTAGAATGCTATGATCCTGAAAAAAATATGTAAGTAATAGTTAAAAGTAGTATAAATATAAATGTTTGATTTTTTTAAAAAATTGAATTCTCTCTCTGTTTTTAATCAAAAACTAATAATTTTGTATTTAATGTGAATTTTTCTTTCAATTTTAATTTTTTTTCCTGGAGCAAAGAGTTTTATATGCATTCTAAAGTCTTTTAGCTGTTGAAAAAAATACCGATAGTATTTTATTAATGATGACTCATTTTCTTGACTTAATTTTTTTACTTCTTGAATTTAGAATTTTTGATTTTTCAATTTCTCCCCATTTATTTTACCACCTATATAATTGTTTTTTCTCCTTTTTCTATATGTATATGTATAATTTCTGTACAAGGTTATTTACATCTTTTACTTATATCCTGACATTTGTTTTTGGGAAATATTTTTAATTGTTATTTATTTTGTTTTTTTTTAAAAAAAAAACTTCATAATTATGTCAACTATTTGAAAAATATCAATTCAATTTTTAATCAGATTTAATACTGTAAATCAATAAAACTAAAAAATACAATATGAAAAGAGACTATTGTAAACAAATAAAATGTGAAAAAGACTAATTATCTCTCTCTCTATATATATAAGATATTAAACCAATGCATCATCTTTCTTTTAATTGCAGTTTCTTAATGCAAAATCTGTTGTACCACTTTTAAATATTCTGACTTTCTCTTTGGAAAAGCAAGTATTATAACACATCACGAATCCTTATTAATTGTTAACCAAACAAAGACTAAACAAAATTATTTTGGGGAATTTCCATTTGTGCTCTGGTATGAAAGCAATCTGCACAATCTAATGTGCTCTTTTATCACTTGATATGTAAACCATACCAACACGATCGCTATCTTTCATCATGGTTTGGAAATGTAATTCCTAAAAGTTCTAGAATGATTAAATAAAATCAAATATTCGTTGCTCTGAATGACTGCACTTTATTTCTGAAAATCAACATCAATTATAACATTGCCAGAAGTGTGACATTAGTATATATATATATAAAACAAATATATTGACTAATGTCACTTTTTCTGGCAATGTTATAATTGATGTTGATTTCATTGTGTTATAATTTTTAATGTGTGTGTATATATATACACACATTATTCAAAAGGGGGTGATTAATTTGTAAATAATTGTTATGTCGCCCCCTCAAAGTTTTTACTTTAAAAAATGTACTTTTAATGAATCTTAAAATTATTGATTATTTGCTAATTTTTCATTTCAAATATTTCTAAAAGTAATAAATTGATTAGTGTCAAAATGGTTTAAAAGAATTTAAATTTTGTGAAAATTACTTATTACAATTTACAGTATTCATTAAAATTTTTAAAGTAAGATTTATACCATTTAATAGCTTAGGAGGATTAAAACACTTATTACAAAATAAAGTATTTTAAAAGCTGATATCACATAATTTGATTTTATCTTTGGGAAAATAAGAATAATTAGTACACTTTTTCAGTTATTAAATATAATTTCAAGGCAAAAAAGAAAAAAAGAGAGCAGAATTAATTTTTGAATGTATTTTGTATTTTAAAAGTTTTTAGCATTTTAAAATTACTTTCCTAATTTTTAAATGTTTATACATTATAGAAATATTTACTGATTAGTTTGAGTGTGTCTACCTTTGAAGAGATAAAATTGTGTTTATACATGAAAGTTATTTTTTGATATAAATTTGGACATAATAAATAAAATTGGATAATTTAGGCATCATGGTTGTTATTGAGTGTAAAATCACTATATATATATTTAACTAAAGTTGTGCATTAATTTTATTATCAGGTGGACTATGGTAACAAGTATGTCTAAACATAGAAGTGCTGCAGGTGTTGTAGCTTTTGAAGATTACATTTATGCTTTAGGAGGTCATGATGGGCTTTCTATATTTGATTCAGTAAGTTGTGTGTTTTAGTTCAAAGTTTAATATTAGAAATTAATAATTACATAAATGTAAATTGCAATTTTAAAATTATTTGATGTATATGTGCTTTCATTAAAAGAAATGCACAGACTATTACTCTCAGAATTAGGTTTTCAGTTGCTGAAATATCTTCCTATTAGCTTACTAGTTCGAATACAATTCAGAATTTGTGTCTCACGTGTTCCCAATTTTGAGTTATGTAAAATGGAATTCCATTGAGCTTTTAAATTGAATGGTACAAAATAACATTGCTCTCTCATGGCTTTCTGTAAGTTCTTTTTTTTATTCTTGCTTTATTTTCATCTATGAACTTAAGAGTTTCATTTGAAGGATGGAAATGGATGTAACTGTTGTGACATGCAAGTATTTGATTAAATATGCTGTGCATATATTTATTGTGAATATTTAGAATTTGTTTTATTTATCTTGTTATGTTCATATATATGTCTTTCCGGCTCAAAATTTGTACTCAAATTTTAACCCTCTTCCTATCATCAAACTAAGCTGAAATTTTGCATATTTATTATTAACTCCAATGACAATACAATACTGTAGTGTGCTCAAGCAGTGATGGATTTCAGGGAGCCTTGCATTTTGTACTTGAATTTTAACCTATTTCCCATCATATGATCAAGTCAAAATTTTGCATACATGTATAACTCCAATGACAATACAATACAATGTCATGAGCTGGATCAGTGACAGACTTGGAGGAGGGAGACAAGCCTTACACTTAAATAATATCTAATTAAGTTGAAATTTTGCATTCATTCATATCTCACATAATTACTTTTTTTAGTCTTAAATTTCCTGACTAAAAAGAATAAAATGAATGAGGGAAATGTTTCTTATAATCAAGCTTTTATTTAAAGGTAAATTTAAAGGTATACAATTTTTTTTTAAATATTAAATAATATATGATTTATAAAATCTTGAGTCATTAATACTTCTTTTGATATTTTTGTTAAGTAACTAGTTTGATAATTTATTAATAATTACCTCTAGGTATCTTATATATTATTTTATGTTTTAAAAAAACATTTTTATTCTTGTTATTCATCGTGAAATCAAAGCATGATTAATTTTTTTTTTTTACTTATATTTATTTTAAGTTAAATAAGACTTATTATTATTCTTAGTTGGAATGACATTTTTCAATCATAATAAATGGAAATTCTGAGTCCTTCGCTGAAATATATAAATATAATTAGAGTTGGATGTTAGATGATATCAAAAGATGTGTAGAGATGAAATAATGTTGATGTTGTAGGTGTACTCTAATACTTAAGAAAAATTGGAAACTAAGAGGAAATAAAACTCTGAATGTGTGTGCTTCCTCTTAAAATTGAGTTGTTGTATTTTGTGGTATTGAGTTATTATTTTAATACTTGAATATATTATAATATTTAATTGAGTAATGATTATTTTCGCTTTCAAGTTTTATTCCGTAAAAAACACTAAAAAGATATCCTTAATATAAATCTATACATTTATCTTAATTCAGGGGAAATATTTATAATCCTTAATTTAATAGTTTAGCAACATCTAAATATTTCAAAATATGAGTAGAATTCTTTTTCCATCATCTAAACAGTGTTTATTTTTTAGTTTAAAATAAAACTTTGAAACAGATAAAGTAATTAATATTCAAGAATTTAGAACTATGTGTTTTTTTTTACCAGCCTTATAATTTAAGTAATTGTTAACTATCTTAATTTATTATTTTTTAAAAAATTTTAAACCTTCATTTAATTTTATTTATAAATAGAAATTTGCTATCACTATTTCAAGCAAACAAAGTATTGTAACTACCTTTTTGTGCAATAAACAACTTTTATAGAGGGATTATGTATTTTATAATTATAAAACATATGTTTAATAATTTCATGCAACTGATATTAATGAGTATAAAAAATATTTTATGTATTATTAATTTCAGTTAAATGAATAAATGTTGTGGATAATGTTTCGACAAATGAAGAAATAATGGTAGAAGAAAGTAAAATAAATGTCATATATATATAAATGTATTTCAGTGAGAAAATTTCACATAAATTAGATTTGAATAGAATTAAAAGAGAAGTGTTTCTCTTTTTGTAAATTTAAAGAAAAAATTAAATTTTTTTTAAAAAAATATCATGCATTTAATGTTTGATAATAATGTATAAATGTGTCTTCATTCACTTGAAGAGGCAAGTTTTGTTGGGCAATTTGCTGAATTTGCTTTTGTGTTATAAAACTATAACCATTAAATTTTTTTTAAAAAAAATTAAGCCACACATATTTAGTACTTGCTATACAGTTGAAATGTATCTTTTCCTTATTTATTTATTTTATATTATTATTAATGATTGGCTTGTAAGAAGTAGTTTTAAAACTTTTTCATTCCAAGCTTCATTTCCTGTTTTAACAAAATAATGTGTCTTTATGAGACAATAAATCTTTTTATATCATCTTTTGTGCTCTTTAGAGATTTAAAAGAAAGTTTGTGTGAATGTCAAAACAAATATCTGAATAAGCTAGAAATAACTGTAATGTTGATTTTATAGAAATTAAAAAATTTGCAACATAAATTAATCTTATATTGCTTTATAATTTATTATTTAAAAAATTATAAACAACATATTCTTTATTTTAAAACATAGAAATCGCATTTTAAAAGAAACAATTGATTTAGTACATAAATTATATCTGTAGGTTGAAAGGTATAATCCTCTGACTGGACAATGGGTATCCATGCCCCCTATGCAGACTAAGCGTTGCAGGTTGGGAGTTGCTACACTGAATGGACAAATCTACATATGTGGTGGATATGATGGCTCTACATTCCTCCTTACTGCTGAAGTGTACAATCCTTCTACAAAACAATGGAGTTATATTGCACCAATGAATGTGATGCGGAGCCGAGTTGCACTTGTTGCTAATTGTGGGCGATTGTATGCAATTGGTGGATATGATGGAACAACAAATCTCAGCTCTGTAGAAGTTTATAATCCAGAAGTGAATCGATGGGATTTTGTTGCATCGATGTGCGCTCATGAAGGAGGGGTGGGAGTTGGTGTTATTCCATCTTTGTGATATAAATTTAATTAAATGGACATATTTTCAAATGATAAGTTATCTCTGGTGATTTATCAAGGGATTGAATTTCATACCTCAGATTATTTTACAGGGTTTTGTGTATTGTAATGGCTAATTTTTAGAATTTATTTATTAATGTACAACATGTTCTATCAATATTATTTATTCTTTTATTTTTTTTTTTGTTTTCATAAGCATTATTTTGAAACTAAAAAAAATTATTAGCTATTACACAGATATTTTTTTAGGTATATTGTTTTAACTTTCGTTGATCTCAATTATTTTATTGTAAATATTAATAATGATTTGGCACTTTCACTATCAGAAAAAAATATGTCTTGGCAGTTATTTAGCCTGAAAGTTGTAACAGTTTATGTTGAAATTTTTATTATTAATCTTTTTTAATTTATACTGGTTAAAAATATGTAAGCTTTATTGTACTTCAAAGTATAAGCAAATACATCATCATTAAAACATGTTAAGATTCATTGCACGTTTTTAATAACTTGACATTGATTGGAGTGTTTTATTATAAACAATTTAACTTAAATTTAAAAATAATTTACTTTTGTGTTAAAAATAGTTACAATAAAAATAGAGGAAGTTTTGTTACTTTTCTAGGACATAAATTTTGTAATTTTGACAGCATTTAAGAGTAAAAAAATTATTACCTATCAAATTCATACTTTGGCCTTTTATAGCAGCTTTTTAAAAAATTTCATGGAATTGAAGTATTTAAAACACTAACTTTTTTCTTTAAATAACTTCTTTTGACTCTGTCATAAATGAGTAATATAAAGGTTTTATTAAAAAAGACCAACCAAAAAATGGATAGCGATCAAATTTTTATATTTGTATAGATTAAGTTATTATTTTTTTTATATGTACAGTGTCGTGAGAGAAAATAGAATTGTTTTTGAACATTTTTTCAAATGCTCATTTAAAAATAAAATATATTGAACAGCATATATTTATTTATAATATTTGTTATAGAAAATCTTTATTTACTATTACGGTTGTTAATGGACTCATGCATTTTCATTTTTGAATGTTTTGTTTTTAAGCATGTTTTTTTAAATTTAAAAAAAAAAAAAAATTAAACATTTTTTCTTTATATCTTTTAATTTATTTATTTCTATCACAAAATTTTCTTTTAGCTTCTAATGAAGTAAAAAAAAAATCAATGCAACATATCAAATGTGTTTTTTTTTTTGGTTTATAATCAATAAGTAATTACTTGATGAATAATTGTATTTAATTAATTATATATTAATTATATTAATTAATTTGTACTGGATCTTTTCAGTTGCATTACGCATATTATTATTAAGGCTATTTCAAAGTTGTTCTTTGTATTTGAAAAAAAAAAAAGTTATTTAACATTATTATGACAAACACTTAAGAAAATAATCAATTATATTAAATGCTTTTAAAATAATTGGTTTCCCCCTTTATAGCATACATTTTGTACTTAAATCATTAATCAAATCATTCTTTTGTTATTGTATTAAATTATAATTTAATAAAGTGAAAAAGAATAGCTCAAATTATTAAAAATAAAAATATTATTTGTATTACTGATTTGTAGATTTTTTGTGGATTTTTTTTTATGTGTGTTAAGGTTTAAAAAAAAATTGAATTTTCGAAAATGCAAATTTTGTAATAAGCTATGTTTCGTCTGCTGAGAGAGATTTTAAGTTAATTGTAAGTAGTGATATTTTATTGAGTTATTAATAGCATTCATTTTGAACCTTTTTAGTTTGCAAATGATTTAGTGATTTTTTTTTATTAGTTTTTAGCTTCCATTGTGAAAATTTTCTGGTAGGTTACTACTCATAAAATAGCATTCTCATGTGATATAATAACACATTAAATTTTCATATAAATTTCAATGTACTATTTAAAGCTTCATATTGATGAGTACATTTAATCTTTTGTGTTGCAATATATATATATATGAGGGGATATTGTAAAGATTTAATTATTTTACAAAATAACTAAGATATCTGGATAAAATTTATGCTCCTTATTAATTGATCCTTGTGTATGTAATGATGTAAATTTCTGCTATTAATGATGATTTCCTTAGTTTTAATAAGTTCTAGATTAAAGTAATTCTCAATACAGAGGAGATCGAGATTCACAGTATATGATTTTTTTTATTTGAAAGGTTACAATGCCCAGTGAATCCATAATGAAATGGCTGTTGATAAAAATGATAGGCCTATCAAACAATATTGTTGTGAGATGGAAAACTGGAAATTTTAATCTGGCCACATGCTTCTCACAGACAATATAATAAGTGGATTACCATTTATCATGGACTATGAAACTGTGAAAAAAGTGGAGAATTTTATAATATTAGACAAAAGAGCTACCATTCAAATGATCATGAATGATTGATTGTAGTTGCAGCAATGTGTAGAAAATTATTCACTGAGAACTATGCTTGACGAAGTTGTCAGAGCATGATTCCTTTTCTAAAGCAAACACAGCTGGATCTGTCGAGAGCAAGATGAAAAGGATCTTTTTGTGGATAAATCTTTGATTTATTAATATGATAGAGACCAAGGAGATGTACGAAGAGTGGAAGCTCATCAACCCTTCCAAGAAGACAAGATGCTGAAGTTAACAGAGAAGGCCATGCTGTGTGTTGTGTTTTTGGGACTGTCATGAAGTCATTTTAACAGACTACCTGGAGGAGAATCAGACCTTTACTGGTGCCGAATATTGCTCATTGCTGAACAAATTGATTGATTCTTTTACAAAGAAATGAGTCAGTATGATCACAACGCAGCAGCTTACTCGTCTCGAGGTGCGGTTGAGGAACCAGGATGATAACCATATCCGCCCTATTCTTCCTATCGGAGATTATAATTTTCGGCCGAATCTGCTGAATTTTATGATGAAGGCTTTGAAAAAGTCGATATACAGGTGGTTATCAAGTAAGTCCTTTATTAATGTGGTGTAGGACCGCCTTTGAAATGTATTACAGCTTGGATTCGCCTAGGAATAGAAAAGGCGACTAAAATGGGTACCCAGCGTCTGGGGGTATAGCCGGGCACCCTGCCCCTGGGGATTATATCAGGGGACCTCAGGGACTTACCTTCTTTAGGTAAGTACGGGCATCATGACCCCGAGCACCTTAGTGATCTTTTTCTTTCCCATGGGGTTTACTGTCTTTGGTAAACACGGGTGACGCACTCCCGGGATACCCTAACGATCCTTCTCTATTTTCGACCCTCCTTCTTGTCAACCCTTTTTACCTTTTTTTCAACTTCACGTCTAGACCACAGTTTAATCTTGTTTGGCGCAGCATAGCAATATCTGGCTCTTGCGCCAATAAACTTTACATTCACTCACACTCACTCGCCTAGGAATAGATTAATACAAGTGCTAGATATATTTAGAGGAATATTGTACCATTCTTCATGGAGATATTGTAAGAGTTCTGGGAGAGATGCCGGTGGAGGATATTGATTCTATATTGAAACCGTAAAATAGATCACAATGGTTCAATTATATTGAGGTCGAGTGACTGTGCTGACCAAGTAGATGTTTATATTCATTCTCGTATTCATCAAACCATGATTGGACAGGTCTCACTGCAGGGATAGGTGCGTTATCATCCTGGAATATTCCATCTCTTGCTGGAAACAAAGTTTGTATCATAGGATGGACCTGGTTAGCTAAAATTTCTATATACTTCTCCCCAATGATCCTTTCTTGCTGGGTTACGATTAGTCCAGCATAAGATCACGACATAGCTGCCCATATCATGACAGATCCACCTCCATGCTTGACAGTTGGAAGGAGACATTCACGATCATACGCTTGGGCAGCTGTATATAAGAATCGCGCACTGCGCACTCAGCAGGTGTATATAAGAAGCGCGCACTGCGCACTCAGCATGTGTATATAAGAAACGATTCTCAATCTGATGGTCAAGTTTTTTGTTGCATTGTGATTTAGGATACCTTTCAACGACTGGAAAAAGGCCTCGCCGCAGGATTCGAGCTCATTACGAACAACTGTTAGAGTTTGAAAGAGGCAGGTTGTGCAAATCGGAGAATCGCTCGTCATATGGGTCGAAGCGATGCGGCGATTGGAAGATGCTGGCAAAAATGGGTGGACAATAGCAGATTTCAGCGTCATGTTGGTAGTGGTCGGCCTAGGGCCACAGCAGATCGGGAGGACAGAGTGATTGTCAGATCAGCTGTCACAGCGCTTGATTCATCGTTATCAACCATCAGACGTGCGACCCGCACACGAGTGTCCACCATGACCCTTCACAGACGGCTGTTAGAAAGAAATCTACGCCCGTATCGATCGGTTGGAATGATGTTGACTGAGGACGTATTGTGTTTAGCGACGAATCCCGCTTCCAACTGTGTCCTGACGATCATCGAAGATGTGTCTGGAGACGCCCAGGGTAGCGTGTCGATCCTGCTTTCACTATTGCACGCCACACAGACCCTCAACCGGGAGTTATGGTCTTGGTGCCATTTCAACTTGATAGCCGGACCCCTTTGGTCGTCATTAGAGACACACTTACAGCACAGCGGTACGTCGACGAAATTCTGAGACCTGTTTTGCTCCCTTTTCTTTTTCAGTACTCTGGCCTTATTTTTCAGCAAGATAATACCAAACCACATACGGCACGTGTTGCTATGAACTGTCTTACAGCTTGTCAAACACTTCCTTGGCCATCCAGATTTCTCTCCAATCGAGCATGTCTGGGATAGGATGGGAAGGTGACTGCATCTACCAGGGAATGCTGATGACCCAGCGCTACAATTGGAGTGAATTTGGCAAGAAATACTGCGGGAGACCATCAGGGAGCTTTATCACTCACTATATGTCACGTCGTATGGCAGCTTGCATCCAGGCTAGAGGTGGATCAACACCTTATTTAGCTCGTTGCTTTGTAACTATATAACTCTGAAATAAATCATTCAATTTTTTTGAAATTTTAATCATTTTCTTTTCTGTATATAATTTTCCTATCCGCCAATTTTTGTCTCCATCGGACAATTCCTTCTTGGTGCATTTTTTTTTCCGTTATAGAGTGTATTATTGCATTCGCGGGTTGATTAAGATACAGAGTGGTCAGTTCGGGCAATGACATGTCCGAAAATGCCTTTACCTTGACCTTGAATTGCCGCTTCAGTGGACTAGAAAACTTTCAGAAAAGGCGCTTATTTAGTGTAAGGAACCTTCTTTTATAGAATCTAATTAATTGGATGATAGGTTCTGAATACACAGACTAGTTGCGCTTACAATAGAATAAAGAATTTCGTAACGGTAAGTCTATTCATAGCAATCGAATGGTCAACATTCTATCGTCTGCTTTTTTTTAGTGTACTCGTATATGTGCGAAGAGGCTTTCTGGCTGAAGTACTCGTAAATTGATACGAATTTTTTCTTTTCTATTTTGTAATAAAACACTCTTCCCTAGCCTTTTGAGAAAGATTTTTTCAAAATTATGTGACAAGCTAGAGCGATTTTTCACTGATAATTTTTTTGTATGCTTTTGCTTTAATTATTTTATCGCAATTTTAACGATGAAACGTTAATTTTAACGATCAAAACAAAATTGCTTTGCAATGTCTTAACTTTTAAAATTTGAATTAAAACTGCATTGACATTTGAATACTTTTTGTTCTGCGTATTATATTAAATAGTTAACGTCACGAGTGTAGTCAAATTCTTCAAAATTTGAATTAGAGTAATAAAATTCTGTGCTCTCTCAATTAGACTTTGTTATTTTGTATTGTGTAACTGATAAATTATTCAATTATTATAATTTCCTCAGGGGCTTACCTTCAGATAAGTACGAGCATCACTCACAACTATCCTATAAGGTTTGCTATCTTTGGTGAATATGAGTGACGTGTTCCTGGGATACCTTAAGAAATCCTCGTCTATTTTCGAACCTCTTTGTCAAGCAATTTTTTTTATTTCAAATAGTTTTAAATATTTTAAATTTGAAAAGAACTTTTATGCATATATTATATGTATTATTATGCATATATTTCCAAGTTTTTGCGGAATTTACAAAGATAGAGCGAAGTAAAATAATTTAGACAACAGTAGTTGTTTGAAAATGTAATTGTTCTAAAATGATATTCATATGTGTCATTGTAAAAATTTAAAACATTACATTAGGTATAATAATAAAATAACCTGAAAATGAAGTTAGTATAAAGTAAAAAGAAAAATAGTGTGATACATAATTTCTTAAAAAAAATTATTAACTTTCAAAGAGAAACTTTTCCAGCTTTCGCTGCGACAATTTATTAATTAATTCAAAACGTATCCTGTTGTGAACCCCCCTTTTTACACTCAGCAGTGTCAAGGCTGTCAATCTTTTCTGTGCCATGAATAATCTTTGGTAGGATCAGAAAGAGACGAAAATTACAGGAAAAAATATTCTCATATTGATGGGTTGGGTGTGTGAATACCTTTTATTTACTTTTCAGGGCGTTTAAAAATGGAACACATTCCATTCTAAAATTTCGTAACATCAATTTGGAGCACTCTGGATGTTGTGCCCGGTGACAGATGTCCCCTCTTACACCCCTTAACTACGCCACTGGCCTTAGATTGAAATAACCCATAGTATGGAAAGTTCTACAATGACGGCCTTCGAAAAGTTAAGGAACGCAGAGTTAAACAAATTAGTTTTTAATTAATAAAAAATGTTTTAACTCGATTATAAGTAATAATTAAAACTTCACTATACCATGGGATAGTAATTAAAACTTTATTATACTGCAAGTTATTTCAATCTACGATTTCCTGGAACTAAACCAACATTGCGTAAAAAAAACTAGAACACTTGTATTTTTCGGGGAAAAAAAAACAATTGATATTTATTTTTTCCATCTTGAAAATTTTATTAGAAACAAAATTAAAACTCGAAAAAGATAAATTGAAATTCAACTAAAACCAAAATCGTTACAAAATTATCAATTTCTTCCAGTGAAACAGTGTAAAACAAGCAGAGGGACACTTCGCCTTTTCTAAAAAAATCTATAATAGTATGATGTTTCTCTCTCCCCCCCCCCCGTTAGCTTTTATAGCTTTAAACACCCGGTTTAGCTTATAACCACACACAAAAATGAATGTCAATTTCATATATATATGTCCCAAACGTGATTAAAAGCATTCTGAAGATCATTAATTGAGTCGTTGTTTTCCATCCCATAAAATATTCGTCGTATAATTAATGCACAAATGTTTTCTTCAATATTAAGATCAGGGCTTTTAGCTGGCCATGACAAACTCGAATATTGTTCGCACAGAATTTCTGACGAGCTGAGCTGTATGAACGGATCCCTCATCTTGTTGAAAGTTCCATTCAATTCCACCAATATTTGCACCACAAGGAAGAATTTCAAATTCCAATAACTGAATGTAATCTGTATGTTTTTAGTTACCTTTTGAGAAATCCAGATTTGATCTTCCTCTATAACCAACAGCTAACCATATCATCAAACTTCCTCCTTTTGATTGTCTTGTAGAATATAGTTCTTTGTCCTTTAAACAGTTTCAGTGACATTGGTATCCGTAAGGGTTGTACAAATTGAATTTTTTCTCATCTAAGAAAATATTAGAAGAAAGTTCGTTTATCCAAATACATGATCTTTCTTTTGCTTAAAGCCGTTAGTTATCTATGTGTATTTTTGACCACTTTGTATGATGTTTTATTTTTTGAAATCTATTAGTTATTTAGTTATTTTTATTAACGTCACACTAGAAGCAACACGAAGGCTATTGGCGACGGACCTCGTAATTTTGAACCACGGTCAAGTGACGAGGACGACACTTGAGCTGTCTCCCCCTCTCCTAACTTCCACACCAACGGGAGGATTTTAGGCCCCGACAGATTTAGCGTTCATCAGCCCCGGCTACAGTAACGGGTCATTAGCGGCCAAGGATTGAACCTGCGACTGAACGAAAACCTTGACCACTTGGCTACTTTTTGAAATCAATAGACTTTAGTCTTCTTTACATAATTATAAACAGTCTACTTTGATCGATGTGTTGGTTCGGCTTGTGTGCTGACCATTGGGGCTGCCTTTCCTTTTTAGCTACCAGCGAATTATACTTTTATAACAAGGAGTTCTTTTTTTTTTATTTGGGAGGTGTGTGTGTGTGTGGGGGGTTTCCTGAGAGTATTGGAGAATCTCAAACAGCATTGCGACTCGTGTTAAGCTTACGGGCAATGTATATGATGGTTTTTTCTTTATTTCTGTAAACTATTGCTAGACCTTTTTGAAATTCCGATAACAGTACTCCTCTTAGCATTATAACGAAAAACATGATTTGTAAACCACGTTACATATTTTTTCTCTAAAATCAATAAAGCTAACGGTATTTACTTCAGAATTTGCTAATATATTCAATAAATTAAACTTTTGCAGGTGTCCTACTTTTTTTTTTAAATCAGAAATTCATTTATGCTTGTTTTGTGCATTGACGAAGTGGTAGGTAATTAATATAAGACGCGATTGGAAAGACCTAATAACTAAAGAAAATCTCAAAACAAATTAAACTTCCAACTGAAAACGGGCAAAAATTTTAAAAAGTGCCATTTTTTTTTTTAAATACAATGTATCTGTAATTTAGAAGTTTAGGTACATAAGGATCAATTAATACACAGAATAAATTTTATCCAGCTGTATCGATTATTTCTCAGTAATAATTAAAACTTTATGATACCCTATCGTAGGGCACGTCAAATTCAATAAATCACAAATGAAATATTCTCTCCGATAGAAGATCTCTTCACTTTACCACCGCATAAATTTTCGCTGTAACATCCCCGTTTGAAAAACTTATCACTCAAAAATACCTGCCACTTACTTCCTCCTCGCCTCTACGCATCTAATATAATTATAATTGCCTATTTATCTTAATTAAATTCTGTTAAGAAATATTAATTTAATTTTTAATTCTCTGATGGTTATAGTATTTATTTCCGGGCATGCGCTCTGCAAGATACTTTACATTTTTGCTCTATTAAGAGACTATAAACGCTTAAGAGACTGAGGATTACAAAACTTTAGAATCGATTTGTTAAATTTCTTTCCGTTTGTTTGGATTTTTTAAAAATTATATCATCAAAATTCTACCTTCGACTCCAGCGATCATAGCAGGAGGGAAAAAACCGTTCAAACGCTGAAGCTATAGAAAGTTTTTATATTTTTGTATTTTTAGACATGCTTTATCTGCGAGAGGTTTTGGAAAAAAAAAAATCGATAGGCACCTGTTTCTCTGATTTTACCACCTGCCAGTTCTCCATAAAGAGATTCCTCCCATGCGCATCGCAAATGGATTTTCAGAATTCGTTCCATCGTGAAGAACACGAACCAATTCGTAATCGCCTAGCTTCTAGCAGCCAGCATAGTGTCTCATTCACAATTATGTAATCAATTCTCTTTTTACTTATTATTTCTGTTTCAATGTCCTTCTGTTATAATCTAAAATTTCTTTCACGAGTGAGTGAAAGTTGAGGTTTATGGCGCAAGAGTCAAATCTGGTTATGCCGCGCCAAACGATGTGCATATGTGATGTATACGTCAGAAATTACGAAGAAAAAATATATAAGGTTTTCCGAGGATACATCACTCGTGTTTACCGCAGACAGCAAACCCCATGGGAAAGAAAAAGATCATTAGAGAGCTTTGGGTTTTTGATGCCCACACTTACCTATAGCACGTTAGCCCCCAAAGGATTTTCTTTTGCAAGATGTTTTTCATAACTGTTCTGAAAAGCTCTATTTTATGATTTTCTTTTCTCGATGTAATTTGTAAATATGTTTTAAGGAGAAAAATGAGATGTTAGTTCTTCCGCATTTAAAAGGCTTCTAAGCATTCAAAATCTCTATGGTTCATAAATATTGACGAAATTATCTGTTTAAAGTAATAAAAAATGAATTAACCGTAAACAATTTGGTTTTTTTTCGATTTCTGATTAACTAATGAAAAATCTATATGATAGCATTTTGATGCTTCATTTCTTTTTTCTTTGGGGAAGAACGCTTACATGCAAATAAGCATTCGCTCTAATGATGACATCCAACATAATTCGAAAAGATTTCGATTTACTGAAGTAAGATTGCACAAGAGGTATGCGATGGAATGAAGAGCTATGCGACGAATCCCATCATTTTGCAATTCGATCCAAGATGATCAATAACTTAGAGCTTCACTTCCCAAAACTGAATATCATGCTTCATTGGGATTTTAAAATTAATTTTGGTCTGAGGTGTAAAACTCCTAATTGTTCTGTTTCTTTGCGTTAACGTAGCATTGAAGCACAATACAACGATCTATTTGCATTGATCCTTGTGATTAAATATCACGGTCAGATAAAATGGACACATGACCCTATACGTCATTCTTCGTCGTCTGGTCACTAGTTAAATGCACAGATCCATTTGTCATCACGTAATTTAAAATCTTAACTCAAACTTGGGACATTGACTGATTGATTGTTTATTGACATCGCACTCGGAGTGAGTGACTGTAAGGTTTTGTGGCGCAAGAGCCAAGGTAGGCTATATGCGCCAACATCGCACTCGGAAGCAACATGAGTGCTGTTGGTCACGAATCTCATAATTTTAAACCTCAGTCAACTGATGAGGAGGACACCTGAGCTGTCGCTTTCCTCTCCTAACTTCCACACCACGCAAAGAGAAGATAGATTCAATATGCATCAGTCCCGATACACGGCGGGTTTTCAGTAGTATCAGACTGGAACCCACGATTCGACGGAAACAACGCCAGCTACAAGTTCGTGACCGTCAAACTTGGAACACGTTATCAAATAAATAAATGAATTAAAAAATAAATAAATTAATGGGGTTATAACGCTTATATTTCTTATAATACTGTGTCTTAAAAATCGAGGATTTTGACGCACATTACTAGTTTCCTGTTCAGTTACGGATTACAGCTATTTAATTTTATTTTTAAGTTCTGAATTAAAAACAATGATTTCATTATACTCATCTATTTTTTCAATTTCCGATTCTATATCCGCGATATCTAAAAAATTTTCAATCTTACTATTTATGGATTTGAGCTGTTCGTCTTTAGTTTGTAGCTGAATCAAAAGATCTTCCAGTTCAACATCAGGTTCGGACAAACGTCTCGTTATTTTAGAAATTAATTTTGTAACCTGTTCCCTATATGAGAGGTGAGCTGTTTTTTAAACCTCTCTAAATCCCTTTTCTCAGCCATTTTTCTAACTATACAACGTAGCTATTCAAGTTAACAATAATTCCGAACAAATTCTAATAACTTCAAATTAAATATACAGCTTAAATTTTGTTAAATCAATAAAACTTTTAACAAATAAATACTGCAATTCAAACTTCACTTCAACTATATAAATCGCATAACTATCACTATCAAATTCTAAACTATACAAAACCGATACAATTTGCTAAACAACATTTTTCAAAAACGAAATTATGAAACCGATACAATATGCTAAACACAACATTTTTCAAAAACGAATGGGCCGCGGTAGCCTAGTGGTCAAGGTCGGGAACTCGCGGCCGGCGGTTTTCGTTCAGTCCCGGGTTCGATTCTTGGCCGTCAAAGATCCGCCGTGTAGCCGGGGCTGATGCACTCTAAATCTGTTCGGGGACTCTAAGTCCTCCCGTTGGCGTGGTGTGGATGTTAGGAGAGGGGGGTGCCAGCTCAGGTGTCGTCCTCGTCACTTGGCCGAGGTTCAAAATTACGAGTTCCGTCGCCAATAGCCCTCGTATTGCTTCTAGTGCGACGTTAATAAAAAACTAAACTAAACTTTTCAAAAATTAAATTAAAAAACCAATACGATTTGTCGAACGACAATTTTTTCAAAAACGAAATTTCGACTCACCCCACCATTCGACGTTCGAAGGTTTTCAAAACTGTAGTTCAATCAGTTTGAATTCCATTCAACCATCTTTTCTTCGGTTCATATGTTCCCGGCCGATGCACCAAATGTTTCACTATTTAAAAATTATCGACGAAACAAAATCCAAACTTCGAAAATGGCGAGATGAATGTCTTTTTCACATTTTAATAAAATCACATTCACACAAATATAACACTTATTTCTATTCGCATTTTGTTACAAAACTTTTATTACAAAGCATCATTCTATTACAAAAACTTTCGACTATATACTGTGAACAGAAACAAAAATGTTCTCTCCCCATCTGGCGCCCACACACAAGTTTCGTAACAGCATGAAATAAGTATGTAAATATTCTCTTTGACATGCCAACTCAGAAGACCAATTAGTACTATAAGTTTAGGACACAAAATTTGAAATATATTTCACCAAAGAAAAACAAAAGATAGATTGATTACAGCAGGTTGATTGCTTATAATGTCATTTGGAAGCAACTCGAGGGCTATTGCGATGGATCTCGATTTCGAAACGCGATTAAGTATCGAGGACGGCCATTTGTGATAGCACTCCCATCTCCACATCTACTCCATGTGAATCAGTAAGTGATGATGAAATTTAATTGTGAGAGAGTCAGATATGGTCATGATGCACCCAACAAGATTAATTGTTAACTAGACAAATGAATGGAAAAAAGTATAAATAGTTTGAAAAAAAGAAAAAGATCGCTAGGGTAACCCGGGGATGCAAAAACAGTAGATCCCACGGGGAAGGGAAAAGACAGTAAATCCCATGGAAAAGGGAAA
The DNA here is from genome assembly GCA_019974015.1 of Nephila pilipes. Lineage (NCBI taxonomy): Eukaryota > Metazoa > Arthropoda > Arachnida > Araneae > Nephilidae > Nephila > Nephila pilipes. The sequence goes on from BMAW01080480.1 coordinate 77,662, forward strand.
AGGTGTCTAGGGTGAGCGATGCCCGTACTTACCTGAAGAAGATAAGCTCCTAAAGGCTACACATCTACGACACACCAGTGTGTTGATTTTGAGCCCCGACAGATTCATCGTACATCAGTCCTTATATACGACGAGTTTTTAGTTTAATCAGATCTCAAATACGCTGCTCCACCGAAATCTCGCCGGCTACGACCTTGACTACTCGGCTATCGCAGCCTCTTGACCATAGTATTGACTATATTTAATAAGTATGTTAATGGAGTCAAAATATACTAGCTGGGTTCACTGATAGTTTAGTCTGGAGTCAAAATATATATTAGCTGGGTTCACTGATAGTTTAGTCAACATTCAAAAGTAACATAAGGGCTGAGCTGGCCGATTTTATTACTTCGAATTCCGGTCAAGTGATCAATGCTTCAGCTGGCACCCATTCTCCTACCTTCCAATCTACACGGGGAAGAAATTTTCGGTCCCGATAGATTTAAAGTGCATTTGTTATTTTACACGACCGATGTGAAAAGGGAGGAGACACGAACGCGAAGCTTAATTGAAACATCGTCGGCCATGACACTCGACTAACATGCCCGCAAATATTAATTTAAGAGTATTTTTATACCTAAAGAAGTGTACCGAATTGATTTCTTTTCTTTCTTTTTTTAAATATAAGACGATGATGGACTTATTGAACACAAATGTCCACTAAGTGGGACGAATCTTTAATAGAATAGCGTTTTACAAAATAAGAGATCTAATAATCGAGTGTGTGAGTGATGGTGAAGTTTAATGGTGAAAATTGATCAACATCTCTTGGAATTTCTAAGGACTTATTGAACGACCCTTGTACGGTAGTACCTCCCAATAAGGGACACCCATCAGGCAAGACGTTTTGTCCCTTAAATAAAGGTGTTTCTTAATAAGAGGTAAATACACATACTAAACGGGACAAACAGAATTGTCCCTTATTTGGAGGTGTCTCTTACAAGAGGTACGACTGTTTTTTAATTTATTTCTCTTGTTAGTTAAGAAACTTAATTTAAAAACATAAAATAATCTAAATTCTGTACTGTTCGACATAATTATATTGTAATATAAATAATGTTTTATCAAACAATTTTGCGAAGAACATCTTTAAGAATTAGATTTCTTTTGTGGAAATATAGTATTTTACGAATGTTGTCCATTTTAGCAGTTAGTTGCCGAAAATTTGGTTGATTTTTAAGAAAATTCATACATGATCAGTTAAACGTATATCAGAGTTATAAAAGATCCATGCTTATTTTTTAATAAATTTAAGTATTGGATGCAGAAACGCTCGCAACAATATGAAGTACAGAAAACTCAGATTAGTGTCAGGGCACACTCTTTGGTTTCAGATTTTTTTTTGTTCCTTAACCTGTTTCCAAAATTCAGTAACTGAGTAACTGTATCGTATTGGAAAATTTTTTACAAAATAGGATTGTTTTTGGAGGAAATGATGTGTAATATTGAAAAAAAAAAAAAAAATACATCTAACAATTTTCATCTGGAAACCCTGTGATATAATTATTTGTTAACATTGTTCTAAGAAACAACACGATAACTATAGGCAACCAACCTCGTAATTTTGAACCTCGTTCAAGCGACGAGGACAACATTTCCCTCTCCAAACTTACACACTACGCCTCCGGGAGGACTTGAGACCTTAACCAGATTTAACTGTGCATCAGCCCTGCTATACCCGACATGTCGTAAATAGTATCAGGATTCGATTGGTTTTGGTTTGGTTTTATTAATGTCGCACTAGAAGCAACCCGAGGGCTGTTGGTAACGGACCTCGTAACTTTGAACCTCGGTCAAGTGACGACGATGACACCTGAGTTGGCACCCCATCTCCTAACTTCTACATCACTCCAACAGGAGGACTTTGGGCCCCGACAGATTTAACGTACATCAGCCCCAGCTACACAGCGAGTCTTTTGTGGCATCAAGGCTCGAACCCACAACTCACCGAAACCGCGAGTCCGATACCTTAACCACTAGGCTACCGTGGCCCGTATCAGGATTCGAACCTACAATTCAACGAAAACAACGCCGGCTTCAAATGAACGACCGTGATCACTCTATTGTTTCGACCACTTACCAATCCTGCATAAGCGGCACTTCCAAATATTCGTTTCTGAAATGCGGCTTCCAAAGGCAGTATAGCTGACCACTTATTTATAGTATTGTTAGTTTATTAAAATATTATCTACATAGTTATAGTGTTATTTTGTACATATCTGATTTATTTTCATGTATGAACATGATGCATTTTAAAGTATAGTTGTATATGCTATTTTAAATATATACAACGTAACTTAATTACAGGTACGTTAGTAATACAGCTGCACTTAAATGTCACATGATATCGCTTCTGATCTAGTTCGGCAAATCAAATATTAATTCATTTTTATTCTCCGTTCAGTATCTAATAAATGGCAACATAAAATCATTTTTAAGTATACTAGTAAACAGCATATCTTATTAGTATCTAGTAAATAGCAAAATGAAAAGAAAAAAAAGAATGCTTTTCAGAGTTGTACACAACAAATAAAAACTTATTTCTTTAAAAACATCAAGTTGGATAAATTTAGTTATTTCCATATCCTCCTTTAGATAGTTAATATTATATACCAGATGGCGCTCTCTAGGCTGGAATCGACATTTCATTTAATAATTAGCTGATTAAATTTGCCATTTTAAGTAACATGAAGCAACCTAAATTAAAAAGAAAATTGAACTTTTTCTAATTCAATTTTTTTCTGGTAAAATGTGTCTCTTCTTTTTTTAAATGTCTTTGGAAGATAAATTGTATCCTATTTTCGTTTTTATTCTGTCATTAACCAAGCATGTCTTTTAACGAAACTTGACACATTTTTTGTATAAAACCGGTCAGCGTTTAGCATGAACTTTGTTAAAGAATTTTGTTCTGTTTGAAAAAAATTCTTTTTTTAGTAATATGATACACAAGTAGCATTAGTAATTGGTATTTGTTTAACGAGATTACTATTATGAGTTAAAGAACAGCTACAATTGCTACAAGTTTACGAATTAACAAAGGAAATTATTTTAATTCTGAATTAATAATGAGCGAAACAAACTGAAGTATCAGGATGGATCAGGAAATAGTTTGTAACGGGTTGCTTACAGTTGATCGGTTTTAATTTGATATGATATATGAAATTTAATTTTTGATTCTACATTCTTGAAACAGTTTCTGTACCCATTTTTTTTCACTCGCAATTAGGAATCCAAAATGTCAGATCTTCTGAATTGCATATCCGCTGTCACAATCATCGGGAAAAAGAATAAGGGTACGAATATAAGACGATGGATATTAAAACAAAAATATTGCTTGTAAGATCACTAGTTTTATAAAAATGAAACGTTTGTTCGCCAGAGTTTTTTTCAGAGTTCACAAGGACAAGAAACATTTTTCGATAGTTGTGATATCTGTGTTGCACTCTCAAAATAGATACAGTAGATTTTAAAAGGTTCCATAAATTCTTATACGTTACATTCACCTTCTTTTGCCCGGCGAAGTACAATAACTCGACGGGGCACTGACTCAACAGGTCGTCGGAAGTCCCCTGAAAACTTAATGAGTCAATGCCGCTTCAAGTTGTCGCCTCAGCAGCCATCCATAATTTCGAAAGAGTTGCTGGGGTAGGATTTTGTGAACAAATTTACCTTTCGATTATGTCTCATATTTGATCGAAGGGATTTATGTTTTAAAGATTTAGGAGACTGAATTATTTACAGGAATTTTCCAAAAATGTTCCTCCAATCAATTGCGAATGATTTTGCTTCAGTGACAGGGCGAATTGTCATCTTGGAAAATTCCATCGTTGTTTGGATTAAAGAAGCCCATAATGTCTTCAAATAGCTGAACATAATAATTTCCAGTCAATGATTGGTTCAGTTTGATCAGTCCATGCTATGTAAAAATAGCCTGAATCATTACGAAGCCTAGTTGACAACTTGGATGTATGGCCTCATGGTGAGTGTGCCACTCACGATTCTACCATCAGCTCTCGCCAACTTAAACCAACTTATACCCCTTTCGGTACGATTTAATGATGAAAATTTTTGCTTGAAATAACAATTTATTTTGTATTGATAAAAACCTGTTTCATTGTATTATTCGTTAATTAAAATTATATTATATATTTAAATAGATTTGTAATCCCTTGTGGGATATCAAAAGCAACAAAAATTCTTCATAATCACTCCAGTTATCTTGATTTTCAAAATGCGAACCAAAGTATACAAAGCGAACATTCATTAAAGTTAAAATATATTTATATTCAAACGCCAAAAAATATCTTTATAACTTACTAATGCTTTGAATGAGTCTGCAATTCGAGGAGTGTTATTTCAGTTAACATTGTTTTATTCATATGATAGCAGCAAAATTAAAATATGAATAGTAAAATCCGGATAAAAAGCAAATTAAGATATAAAAGGTATTGTCGGGCAAAATTTTAGCGAGCAATTAAAAAGCCTTGTATAATGACCCGGAAGGTTATAGGCTTCTCACATCTGGCTTAGATTATTAAAAAAAAAAAAAGGCGAAAAGAACTTAAAACAGGTGATTGTCTACAGAACAATCTATGTATAAGAACTTCCTCAACTTTGCGTCATTATTCTCTGGAGAGTTTCTTTTTATCATTTCATAATTTAAATATGCAAATTACAAAATTCATGGGTGAGTTACTATTATCAATGCAATGTTGGGTTAACAGGTTAACATTAAATTGTTACTTTGGGTGTGACTGTAATAAATTTAGTATTTAAATCTGAAATGTTAAATTTTTTTTAAAAAAGCGGAAATCTTATATGAATGAAATGTTTTGAAGATCATAAAACTTTTCTAACCTCTATTCTGTCAAAGAAACCAAAAAAAAAAAAAAAAAAAAAAAAATTTGCTTTGAGATAAAAAAAATTCGGCGTCATTAGTTTTATTTCGTGTGGACGTATGTCAAATCCAAAGAATCGCATTAATTTTTTTTAATCATTCTGTTTACGATATGAACGGACTTCGTAACAGGCAAAGAAAAGAATTAAAAACCGAGTTTTGTTGAAAAGTAACAGATGTAATTGTTACCGATGTTTGTGAAAGAAAAAGCGCACTTTCTTGCTTTTTGACTCTGAAGAGCGTATCGCGGAGACAGCCCGCCCAACATGTAATCTTTGCTTCACAAAAGCGAAATAACAAGAGGAACCCTTTACTTTCGGTCTGCGGGCGACCTTTTTTGTTACCGTTATAAGCCATGGACGTGTGCGTTTTGGGAAGGTCAAGCGCAGCGTCGCATGACGCCGGCGAACAAAACGCGCGCGACTTGCTCCAACCGTGGTAATTCGCCGGACCGCTGACCACGACGGTGAAGGGGAAACATTCTACAGGGATGGTCAACCGATTCCACCGAAACGGGGTTTTCACTTTGGAGAACAGGGTGCTCTCACGTTGTTGACCATGAAAAGGTGAACTTGAACTATACAGGCGTGTTAAACACTTTAGTCACAATGGAGAGTTTTTTGAATGGCATTTATGACAACAGTTTGTTTACGAAATGAAGGGGTTGTGCAGTGCCTCTATTGTGCTGTTTTATTCTTTTCACTTACCTTCATACGCGTCTTTGGGAGTTATTTATTTTGTAGAAGTGTTTCATTCTTATGTGTGAAAAGTTCCATTAACATGTAAGCGTTTTTGGTATGAAAAAAAAAAAAAAAAAATTGCCGAGAAAGAAAGAGAAAGATAATATGTGATATATTTGAAACTTGAATGAGTAAATTTCTTTGGAGGCATGAAATACTGCTTTCAGGGTAGAGTTTAAGCAGATGGGAATATATAGCAGTTTCGAATATTATTTTTTTAAAAAAAATGTATAAATAGGCTATTTAGGATTCTCTTTCAACATGCGCTAACATGCTGTTCTGAAGAAGGGGCGTCTAAAAATGCGTGGGCATAAATGAAGGATACACAGTGTGTTAGGTTCAAAAGAGTGATATTATAATGCATTATGATTATAATAATTGCATTGTGTTTGCTTAATGTGTAATTACATTGCTAAGATATATTCAGTTTTATCGTCTGCTTTTATTTTAAAATCCAAACAGGATATTATTGTCTACTTTGATAATCAATCGTTTGCTCTAATTTTTCAATATTTAATTTAATAATTATGGCAGAATCGTGAGTTTCTATTAGTTTTGTTGTTACCATTTGCAAAGTTCTTATACTTTAGAATATTTTGCTTGTGAAAATAAAAATGCATTAGGAATTTGAAGAAGATATTTTCTTTTCTTGATAGTAATTGTTTCTGTGCAATCTGGAGCTCGAAAATGTGCTTACTTTAAGCTAATTAATATTCGTTTTGATGATTGATTTTATTAACGTCTCACTAGAAGCAACACGAAGGCTATCATTTTGGTGAATCGGTGATATATATTGGGAAGATATGGCTACACAATATAAAGGATCGGAAATTTCATCGAATGAACTTGTACTACCAAAGATGAAGACCTTTTATAACCCAAATAAATCTTTAAGAAAATTAGCACATAATACAATGAAATTATCAAAGCCAGTTTCATTTTTTTAAAAAAATTTACAGCAGTTTGAATTCAATGAGGATTGTTTGAGCAATTTTTACAGATTATTTGTAGCAAATATTAAAAAAAATTTGGTATGTTTATTTAAATGTCTGTTCTATAAAATTTCTTGGAATTGATTTAGTAATCAAATATCACGTTAGAAAGGATTTTAATTTCCTCAACTGAGGTATATTTATGCAGAAAGAAGTATAAAAAGAATAATATTATTCGAAGAATGTAGAATATAAAGTATTTTTTTGTGCCTATTTCTGTTCAATCTCAGATATCATGTGTTATATTCCTATAATTTTGTAGAATTCTGTAAATGGATAAAAATATTTAAAGTCAGAGTAAGAAAATATGTTAAATATTAAAAAAAAAAAAAAAAAAAAAAAAAAAAAAAAAAAAAAAAAAAAAAAATCGAAAGAAAGAAAGAGAGAGAAAGAAAAATCAAAATCTTATTAGGAAGTATGCGAAAAGAAGGGAAAAAAGGAATGGGGAAAATTAAAATCACGATAAATGATAAAGCAGTGGATGAAATCAGTGGGGGAAAAAAAGAAATTCTCATGCAGAATTATTCCGAATTAAGAATTAATTTCAAACTTTGAGAAAATGAGTTAATAATCATCGCATAATTTCACTTTTCTTAAAAAAATTAATTTCCCGAGGAAAATTTACTATGTAGAAAAGGACTCATTAACATAATCTCTAATAATAACCGTATTTTTATTCCTACATTATGCTTAAAAGATCAAGTGATTGAACGAAACAAAGTGCATCTAATCCCATCTTTTCACGAGCCTTTTAAGCTCTTAATTGAAACTCTGCAGTAGTTCACACAGTTGACAATTTGCTTAGGCTAGACGATGTCACTGCTGATAAAAGAACTTTCTCCTCACGTGGTTTCTGCAAGGCGGAGTGGCTTCTGTAAAATGATAATTGAAATAAAAGGATTAAGTCTCTGTCAAAGCTTATCGTCAAGATAGCGATGCTCCTCTAACTCAATCAGTGGCGTAACATGGATTTCTACTCCCTGGCGCGAAGTTTGATCCCCCCCTCATAAAAATAAAAAATAATAATATCACAAGTACATGCTGTTGTATTCTATCGATCTTCAAATTCTAAGTTTGGGAGAACATCAAGATTTCATAACAGTTTATTAATTATTTGGCGAACACACACATAGACAAAAATGGTTCAAAGATTCGAATCAGATGGTGGGGTGATTTTTATTAGAGACATTTTTATATTTAACGCATTCGCAGCATCGCCATTCTCTCAAGTTCTCCGAATTCGACTAGCGTTGCCAATCGCAGTTTAATAAATTATTCAAAAATAATTGAGCGCTCGCGATATATGCAAAAATTAAATTACTTTTAGTTTAATATGTTAAAATAAATAAATAATATTCTACGTTGGTAAAACCTCAAAGCCATTGAAAAGCTTATAAATAAACAAAACAAATATTTACCTTAACACTCCTAAATATTCGATAAATTGTATGTAGCAAACTTAACTTTACAATAGTTGACAAATTTAGGTATATGTGAAATTTCATCTAAGAATGAAATAAATATCAACGCTGCACCACACTTCTAAATAACAATAAAGTTGAAGAAATTAAATGTTACCTGTTCACCGTCACGTCTCTGAGTTATTCAAGGACAATTATTCAAAAATGAAAACGAACACACTGTTTACATTAGAGGTGTGGCAACAGTGGCTCACGGCAGACCACGTCGATTTCGAAATTAAAAAGTGCAATTTATTTTCTTATTTTGAGCAAAGTATCTGACAAGTTTTTATTTAACTTTACGTAAGTGAAAGTGTAATTGTTTAGATTAAATCTTACAACTCTATTTTAAACCATTCCCACTTGTCCATTGCCTTGAAACCTTGTATAAGTACTTATATAATCCTGATGACAATACAATTATCTGATCTAATAACCACGGTCTGATGCCGCAGAAAGGATTAGCCAGCTTGGCCCCTCTCCTTTTACCACGTCACAGAACACGATGAGTAGTATCTTGGATCATCGAGGGGGGGGGTTCAAGGTTAATTCTGAAGATAAGGTAACAGGTAGAGCCATTCAATCTATTGGTAGAACAGAGTAGAAAATGTATATAATCTCGAACGAGGACAATTAAGAAAGGACTGGAGCAGTATGTGATGACTCATGGTCATCACGTGATGAGATTCACCCAAAATATTTATATTGAATAACATAGGCTTCTATTAATAAATTTAGTTGACCCATGAGTGCTGTATTATATCAGTATTCATGATAGCAAAATCATGGCCGTTATGCTCGAATTAAGTAGTGAGTTTGAATCTAAGTTCCGCTAAAGACCATCGAGCAGAATATTGGAAGTTGCTGAATTAATTTCATTCAGGTTACAAATCCTTTCATGGTGGAGTGAGAAGTTAGAAGAGTGAGGTACTAGCTCAAGTGCCATTATCGCCATTTGATTGTGGCTCAAAATTATGAGCTGAATAGCCAACAACCCTATATAAAAATTTTGAACTATTTTAAGAATTGATATCTAAACCTACATTTAAACTTGACACTTAAATAACGATTATGTGTGGAAACTCTTAGTTATGAAGGCCAAGTGCGCACACATATTGTGAATGTATATAATATATGTGAATGTAATGATCGCGAACACGTGGGCGGTAATATTTCAGACGAGCCGCGTCTTCGAATCTTTATTCCACCATGACATTCACCCAAATGTTGCTTAAAGTGATTGATGTACATTAAATCTATCGAGGCTTATAGTTCTTTCTTTAGCGTGATATGGAAGTAAGGAAAAGGGATGCCAGCTCGTCGGGTATGCAGTGTTGTCCTTGAAATATAAACATGTTTGAAATTTGCGAGGTCCATTGCTTATAGCCCAAGTATTACTTCTAAGTGGGACATTCACAAAAAGCAATTAATCAATTTACCTCGTTGAGAAATAACTTAATTTTTCAAGTTTAATAATTTTCGCTGCCCATTTACGAACCTTTCACGGCAGATCGGTTGAAAATTGCTGATCAAGAGAGAGAGAGAGAGCGAGCAAATGCAAATTCAAAGCAACGAACATAAAATGTGACACGTGTGCAGTTGTGTCGAATATTTGAGATAGCCATGCCAATTCCGTAATATAACTGTAATTTCGAAATGCAAGAACTAGATAAAGCGATACTAATAAAATATAATTAAAGTCAAATCTAATGAGAAATGGGAAAGGAAGTCCACTAAGGATATTTGCCTTTAATTAAACAATTTGCGAGGAAGAGAAAGAAGAAAAAAATGCCCCGAGGACGATTAGACATCGAATGATATGATTACTGAAGAGTTCATTAATCCTTAACAATGCTCATTAAGAATCATAACTATGAGAGGGGAGGTAATTACCGTCTTTTTCTAAAGTCCTTTTTAATACGTATCAGATGAATGTTGACATTTCAGCTTCAATATATGTATCATGTATTAATTATACGAGCTTAATGGGATTATTATCAAAGAAATTAAATTTAGAAAGGAAGTAATATCTTTCACTTTGTTTTTTAAATTATTTTTTCACTAAATTGCGTGAGAATTTAAACAAGAATATTATTTCTTAAGGTAAGTCTAATCACAGAACATTAGTAAGGCTAGAATTGTCACCCAAGTCTATCATTGACAGCTTCCAAAGATGTAAAAATTTCTCGTTTTTTGGAATCTATATTTTGTATATTTTGATTTTGTTATTATTTAATATGTTTTTAAGTACAACAAATGAAAGCTTGAAGAATTTTCCAGGTAGTCGTATATTTTGATACACCATAAATACATCTATTCGAACCAAAAATAATACAATATTTTTTTTACTATCATAAACAAAATGTTCATTTCAAAAGCACTATTATGGTAATAAAATATATATTTCACACTGTTTAAACTGTGACAAAACATTCTTAAAAAAAAGCAGCTGTCTTTTTTTTTTCTCTCATTTCTACTTAGAGAGGAGGAAAAAATCTCTCAGGAGCTTACTTTCTTTTCGAGCATCAGTACCGCGAGATGCCCTAGTGATATTATTCTTCCTAATGGAGTTTGCTGTCTTTGGTAAAGACGGGTGACGCGCCCCTGGGATTACCAAACTATCCTTCTCTATTTTCGACCCTTCTCAGCCAATTTTTGCCTTCTTTCTATTTTTCAAAACACCTTGTTTGGTGCAGTATAACCACATCTGTCTCTAGCTTCATTAAACTCCACCATCATACACATACTCCAAGCAAAATTAATTCGAATATTTTGATAGTAATATATAAAATGTTAATTATTCTCTTGAGACCCAATATCCCTTCTGTTATGTATTTTTACTTAACATGCAGAGAAGATACAGTCTTATATCTTAAAATCAGGCACTCCATTTTAACGGACAGTCCAGCGCTATCATTTATTCAGCAAAACTTGAAATTATTTGGAGGGATCCTTGTTCCAGAAGCATTTTAAAATGGCGGACAAGAAGAAAGCAAAAATTGATGGTACGTTAGTATTGAAGTATGTATTAAATTTAGTTTTATTATACTTTTACATATTTTTTTAAAATGAAAAATAGCTATTATGCAATTTTAAATGTAGGAATAGTGAAATTATGTTGTACATTTAATCAGTAACATATGTTTTTACAAGACTAAGACCCAATGTCCATCATAATGGACTGGCAAAAAATTGTACTTTTCTTAATTCTTTTAAAAATAAAAATGGCTGTATATACTGTTTTGCATTACTTTTTGGATGATTTGTCTCGAATTAGGGGGAAATTGCTCAAAGAATATGGTTTTGGGTCTCGAGAGGTTATTGCAATTACAATAGAAATTAATTTATCGAGTGTCCCTTTTGTTCATTTTGCCGTTGTTTATTTTCTTCTGTAGCCACTTCATTTTATTTGTGAGATATTTACTGAAAGAACCTTTTGTAAATTGACAAAATATACTCTTGTATATACTTTTGTAATCTGTTTTAAGATTCGATACATTAATTTTGTAAAGGAAAGAAGATTCTTTTCATTGTAAGGGCATAAAACACGGCTGAGTGCTTTCGGCTCATCAGTTTGAATGAGACGGAAAACCTCTTGTAGTAATAAAGAGCCTCTTTCCCGCCGCTAGTTGTACGGAGTGACTAACAAATTACGGAAAGCCAATGTAAGGATGATGTGCAATTTAATTATTACTTCAGATTGCAACAGGGGGGATGTAATAAACGAGGCATCACTCGAAGCACAGTACTTGTTGGAGAGGCTTTACAAGATTTTGTAAACGGATTGGCAATTGAAATTTTTGCTTCAGCAATAATGCATAACCGGAAACCAGCGTGCAGTTGTTCATTACAGAGAGTGAAGATTGTTTACGTGAAAGGAAAAGACGTTTTCCCACACGTCCTTCCTATAAATTCCATGTTTGTGAGACATTTCGAGACTTTTTTGGTAAATAATTCGGGTACGTGAGAGGTTTAGAAAAGAGCAGTGGTCTGAGAAATGGATGAGTCGCATTGATGATGGCATTAAAAAAAGGAAGAGAGAGAGAAAAAATGTTTTACTACCAACACGCTACATTTGAAAGCAAAAAGACGAATTATTTAAGCGTAAATCAAATTGGGCTGTTTTAATACAAAAGTGCTACATTTGAAAGTAAGGAAGACGCATCATTTAAGTATAAATAAAGTAAGACTGTTTTAATATAAATATACTATATATTCGAAAGTAAGGAAAACGAATTACTTACTCTATTCATAAAATCACTATTTCACAGTGAGCATGAATCTCTCAGTTTATATGTTTCCTCGATTTACTCTTTTATATTAGTAGATACAGTTATCGAACAATTCTCAACTTTGATTGGTTTAGTTTTATTAACGTCGCACTAGAAGCAACACGAGAGCTATTGGTGACGGCCCTTGTAATTTTGAAACTCGGTCAAATGGCGAGGACGACACCTCAGCTGTTATCTCCCTATCCAAACTTCCACACCACGCCAACGGGAGGACTTTCAGCCACGACAGGTTTAATATACATCAATCCTGGTTACACGATGGTTCTTTTGAGGCATCAAGGTTTGAACCCATTGCTCGATGAAAACCGCTAGTCTCGAGGTCGCATCAGGACTACTAGGCTACCACGGTCCTTCGCAACTTTGTACACATATTTTAAAAATATATTTGTCATTGATAAGGCTTTAGCAAGTGAGAGCATTAACAAAAAAAGTCCTTATACATATAATTTAATTTCGACTGCATCGAAGAATGTGATGTCTAGAAATCGCGAATCTCATGCACGAAAGAGGAGAAAAGACATTGAGTGTTACACAATTTTTTGTCAAGGAAAGGACAATAAAATTCATTTATCTCCTGGTGCATTTTAAAAAAATAATAATCAGTAACGCATTATACATTTGTAACATTCACTATTCGCGAATTTTCTCATCGATTAATATCTGGGATTTTTTCCCCCTCATTTTGTTTTAAGTTTTTTCTGCTTCTTCCCAATCAAATGAAACGTGATGATGCAAATTAAGTAAACTTTGGAAATGGAGTGAATAGAGATAATAAAGTAGTATAAAATCGACTGAGAACCGAATTGAATAGGAAGGTTATGGTAAAAAGAAGAGTATTAATATGATGTGGGCGGTAGTCTACTCACGTACATAGTTAGCGGATTTGATGAGATTAGGATTCAATGCTGCTTGGAGACATTGAAGGAGGTACTCGCATCATATGCTAGGAAGCGTATTCTTTGACGGATTATAGAAGTTGTGGATTGGGACTTAACAATGGAGAGCATCCCCCTTATTTGAGAATTAATGAAAGCCCTTTTGGATGTAATTGACTATTTTGATTAATTTTTTCATGCTTGAACTTAAGTTGAAATTTAAATCTTGTGATTAGAGTAAACTTTAAGACGACAGACGAGATGAGTAATAGAATACCGTCACCCATTTAATGTTGATGTGTCTCATTAAAAATAAATATTTTAAAAGACTTATAGAAAAATAAATATTTTTTTATGCTGCTATACCTTCGTACACGTTTCGGGACTCAATTTAGAACGAAATTCAAAGACCACCTTATACTGCTTGCTTTTCATTCCTTCAATAGAAATAATTTATATGAGGGCAGTTAAAAATACCCGCGTTAGGAATAGGAAGGTAATTCACTGTAGTATTGCCCAGTAATAATTTCCTTCCTCCTCTTTTTTTTGTAAGAAGCTAATGAGCATGACACCCTTCGAATACTAGAAAATCGTCGCTATAACTTTTCCAGTAGATTAGACCGTCTTCGCTTTTTTCGGAGATGATCCATCGAATGTAATCAATTGTTTCAATTTTTGCTTGAATTCCGGTCCTTAATGATCAATCCAGGTCTCATTGATGGAGATAACATAGTTTGATTTGGCAGCTAATACCCGTACATATGATTCATTTCTACAATTGTTTAGGTGTCTTTTTATAGATGACCGCACACAATCGTAATACCAACTTGCCTTAGTAATGTCATCTGTTGACAAAAACTGGTACATTTTGATCTCCCCTCGAGTATCTTTAATCAGATAATAAAGATTTAGAAAAATAAACAAGTCTATGAGTAAATTATCTTTATTGCAATAAATATATGTAGCATTACGAGTATTTTGTGTATTGTTGTACTAAATGTGATTCAAAAACTTTGATTGTTAGTTCTGAAATGATATTTTTGTAAAGGAGCTTAGAATTTGGCAAGAAATGCAATCATTTACTGTCAAATTAGGTTAACATGAAACTTCTTAAGACTCACGTTAAAACTTGGAAGGGAAGTCATTGAGAGAGGAACCAACCATACATATATGAATGCATGTCCGGACACACCACTCGTCGAGTGTCCGAAGCTCTAAATTACCATATCCGTCATCAATAGCCTTCGTGTTGCTTGTAAGTGTGACATTAATATACAAGCATTCAATCAATCTGGAAATACCACCAGCAGATTGATTGACTTTTTTGTGTCGCGCTTAGAAACAACGCAAAGGCTATTGTTGAGAGATTTCGTAATTTTGAACCTTTGTCAAGTGACAAAGATGACACCTGAGTTGACACTTCCTTCTCCAAAGTTTCACGCCCCGCCAACGGGGGACATGGAGCCTCGACAGATTTAATATCCATCAGCCCTGATACATGACGAGTCTTCAGTGGTATCAGGACTCGAGCCCATGACACGATAGAAATAATGCCAACGACACGTTCACGGTCGTATCTACCCGGCTATCGCGGTCTCTTCAGTGGGAGATAAAGATATAGAGACACTAACAACTATAGTAAAAGGGCAATCAGGCGTGTAAAGCTTTTAAAAAGGTATTCGGTGGGAGCGATGTTTTTACCTCGTTACAGAAGTGAATGAGTTTTTCTACCCCGAGGTGGAAGAGTCACTTGACCTTGAGCGAAGGGGATGGGTTTAATCCACGGTGTGTCGGTCCACAGAAAATTCGTCCGGTCGCTTTTTGCAGTGCTCTTATCAACCAACCAAAAAGGATCCCTCCTTTTTGGTGCTAGTTATTGAGGTGTTTTAATTTCTACTGCCCTCATTGGAGAAAGTCACCTCATACTCTCCCTCTGCTATCATCATGATGTTACGAAGCGGACACTTTGAATTATATTTGTAGGGAAAATTGTTTTTCCAGCCATTGTTGCAATTGATATACATCCCTTCTCTGTTGTATTGAATATTGCTTTGAACAATTTTCATTTGACGTCATTTGAAGTCACGAGTAGAGATGGCGGATCTATTTGACGCGTGCTCCATAGCCAATACATCACTAATCGGGATTTATATGCAGTTGTGTTAGACACAGTGGCAAGTTTTTGCGTCGGGAGTAATTGCAACCAATAGTTATAGATTGTACTGCCATCTAGTGATCACGTCTGGGTCATTATTTCGGGGGGAGGGAGCGATGTTTTACCCACTGCATCGGGGAAGGAGGGCAGTTAACTTGAGCGATGATGATAATTTGAATCCTCGATTTCTCTGTCCAGAGAAAACTTGTTCGGTCGCTTTTTCCATTGCTCTTATCGCTAAGACCAAAAGAGACGCCTTTCGTATTAGTTGTTAAGGCGTTTTAATCTCAAACTTCTGTCGTCGTTGTTGGAGAGAATCACTGCAGGTGAAACTAAATTGTGCAACAAGTGGGAGACGCAGCTTATGGATTCACAAGGGGTATTCAAAATTCAGGACATTTACAGTGATGCTGCCACGGCACTGATTCAGCATCGATCATATTCAAAGATACCTATAGTTTCCCGTTCTGGTACAGAAAAATACGAAACATCCCGTATAGAAATTTACAAATAACTATAAATTGCATTAATTCATTTTTCTCCTTTAAAGTTTTATTTTCTTCTGTTCAGAAATGTTTTTGATTAGTTTCTAGATAGGACTTTTAGTGGAGATTTTTTTTGCTAGGAAATTATAACGCATTAAGATGAAATATATAAACGCTAAGATCTCATCACCAAAACAATATCCGCGTAAATTTAGCAGATAATAGAATGATTCCAAAGCTTAAAGTAAATGTAAATTAAGTTAGATTCTAACTTGTTTATGACAGCCGTGTTTTGAATAATTACCGGACACAGGTGGCTTCGACATAATTGTCTGGATATCAAAAACTGCTTAATTTCCAGTGCGTGTTTTTTGTAATTCGAAACCTGTGTGGAACAAAATAGACGATCACGATTCTTAATTGTGATCAACACTGTTGTGAATCGGCGAGGCAAATGAATTTTTGAGACTGTTCCCAAAAAAGGCCTTACGAGTTATATTCTTCATTACCTCATTTGCCTCGCGTGAATACCAAACCATTACCAATTTGATGGTATTATGAAACTACGTAAATGATCATAAAATGACTAAAAACTGCTTTTAGGATATTTTCTAAGACTTAAAAATAAAATTATTTTCAACTAAAATTGTCTTCTTGCATTACGAAATATGTTATGAATGTAAATTTACATGCATTTAATATTTCACCCATTTTATTCTCAGGTTTTCGATCCATATTTGCAATGTAGCTCTTAAACACCAAACTTTGAATTTCAAATCAAACTTCAAATAATGTTAGAAATCTTTTTATGCAGTTAATCTGCCAGAAGGGGCTATTTATATCACTTGTTTCCTCAATGCCCCAATACTTTTTTGATAACTACTTTTAGTTGTTACATGAGAGGTGTATAATTTATAATTATTAAACAATCTTAAGTTAATTTTGATCTTTATTAATGTTATTTAGTCTTCATATATGATACTAAAGACCCGCCTGTGTATGGGGCTGATGCACGTGAAATCTGGTAATGGTCCCAAGTCCTCCCGTAAGCATGGTGTGGAAGTCAGAAGAGGGAGGTGTTAGCTCAAGTGTCTTCCCCATCACTTGAATGAGGACAACATTACGAGGTTCGCCTCCAACAGCCCTAGTGTTGCTACTCAGTATGACGCTAATAAACTAACACATAAAGCTTAGAATATACAATATCGCTATCTTTTTTTCTTAACCCTAAATATCTACCAACTTGTCGTTATCCTCTGTCTCCCTTCTCTTTCCTTTCAGTTCTATTTCGCATATATATCACTATCTCTAATTAAATTCGTCACACTTCTTAGTTTCATCTAATTTACCTAATCAAGTTTCATTTGGGTTAGCAAAGAGTTATTGTTTTATGCTCTTCTAAGTACCAAACAGTCCCCGAAGCTAATGAAGAGAAAATTAAAAACAGGCCAGTGTTACAATTTGCTAAATAGAAAATGATGGTTGGTATTTAATACGCTTCTCAAGCTCAAGAAAGCGCTACTAACTTCATCCATCAGTTTCTTTTCTTAGTTTTAATATTTTTAACGCAAAGAATAGTTTCACAAAAGTACACAGAGAGGGAAATTTGTTAGTAAAGCTAACGATAAATATTTCAGCGTACTAAAAGTATCCTGTAATTAGTTCCAAGCACTCCAAATTTCCTGCTCATAGTGGCACTGTTCTTCATTCTCGAAGCGATTTCTTTCCAGAATATCCATACGTATTCGACATCAAATCGACAAACACTTGAGCGCAGATGTTGTCTTGAAAATTCCTCAAAATGCATCATATCATCAATGTATGTTTACTGGAAACCATTTCATTCAAGGTACTGTATGTAGACCTCTGTATCTGGGTATTTAATTATTTTAATTGACCGTCCTTGAGCGATGACCGTCCATGAACAATGCAAATCATTCCAAAATGTCCTGGCGTGTCACCTTTGGTCACCTTAAAAAGGAAGTATATTGTAAGAAAAGAGATTAAAAATGTTTTCAAAATATTAAAAGTAGCTGTATCGATATTTAAAACCACTATGTCCTTCACTTTTGATAATTATATAAATGGAATATTGATTTACATACATAAAATAAAACACGTTTTATCTAACAATCACCTTTTTCGTATAAAACAAGCTCAACTATGGGGGACCCGTGGTTCTTCAATTATTTCAGGCCTTCTGTTTAAAGCATTTAACAATTAAGCTGAACAGTCAGTAAAAAATTTTCAGTTTTTAGTCTCTTCCGGGTTATTAGACCTCAACCTATTAACCTTTCGGATATTGTAATTCTGATTTTCTACTAGTTCAAACGGAATTTACAAAGCGATAAATGAAACAGAAGATTAACTGGAAGGAACTGGATTCAAATGTAATGGGAAAGAAGGTGAGATTTAAGTCTCCTCCAGGATATTACATCTCAACCCAGTTAGCCCTTTAAATATTCACTGATTTTTCACTAGTGCATATGGAATATTCAAAAACTATAAATGGAAAAGTTTAACTAGAAGGTATTGGATTCAAATGCGATTGAAATCTCAAATAACTTCGCTTTCTATTCCAACATCCATATATCTTGTTATGAATTGATACGGATATACTTGAAAAATTTGTTTACAAATTTTTAGAACAACAATTTTTGAAATGAATTCGAGCCATTTTATAATGCTCAGAACCTTGTATTGATTAAAGTATTATCAATTAATGAAGTTATGTTTACATTTTATGGTTCCAATTACTAACCAAAAATAGAATTTTTTTTTAAATCGGTTTGCGAGTACAGTTAGTTATGAAATTTTAAAAACAATTAAATGCTAATGCAGAAAAAATTAGCCATTTACAAGTTCAGCTGAATTAATAATTATAGATCAATTTTCATTTAATCCATTTATTAGAATAGGTTAGAGAGTTACCTTTCTTGTGCTCTCTATTTTAATAGAATTCTTTATTTACATTTCAATTATCAGCCAAGCTCTTTCCGCAATGATAATCTTAGCAAAACTTCCAGATTTATCATTAACTTCCGGAATGATATAAATTTGTATTGATTGTGATAATTAAAATATCGTAATTGAAATACATTAGATAGTTTAAAAATCAGTCCAATTTGTCGTTTTCATGAAACTACTAATATTTTGCTATACTATGAAATACTACGAAATAGCTTTCAAACAAGCACTTTTCAATACTTAAGAATATAAAGTTCATTCTCATCAGTTTTTTTTCCCTCTGCGATATTTTTTAAGAATGGAATTCCTCAGAAGGAAAAAATTTAATAATAAGTAAAGGAACGTTAACCTTCGAATTTCAATTCGATTATGAATATCTTTAATAGCATATGAATGAACTGCGCTTCAACACTTGACTGATTACTTAGAGCAAAACTGAATCTTCTCATTGATGTCTAACCCGTTTTTTCTCGGAGAATTAAAAAAAAACTTACACAAAAGAGACGGAAAAAAGAAAGAAAAGAAAAAGAAAAAGAAACGACTGCGTTGACTCCGTCTAGCAAAGCTTTTTGGTGTAAATGTCACTTTGCGTATCATCGGAAATCAAATGACAAGTACGTTGACTTTATCCGATTCAGTAATCTTGTACCGCCTCCTTGTTAACTAACTCTTCCGTCATTTTAAATCACAAACTTAAGGTTTCTAACTTAAATTCTAAAAAGATATTTATCACATTTCAGTAAATTGACTCAGTCACAGGTTATGAATTAAATCACTTACTTATTTATGCTATATATTAATGGAAATGCTCTCTAACAGTTTATGGTTTCTCAACACATTTACAAACAAATTTTAAGCAAATATTAAAAATCAAGCTTACCCAGATATTAGAGTCCAAGTATATGATTATGCTGTAACAACAAGCTTCATCTTCAACTTCTACAAGGTAGAGTCGGATCTTTGATCCAAAAATATCAAATTAGATTTCACACGCACTCACCGTGTGCTATTCAATTCCTTCTTAGTCCTTCCTTTCTACTCTAACTTCCTTTCTTCACTATCACTTCATTATACTTCTTTATTCTGACTAATTTGTCTAGATCACATTTCATTTGATTCGGTCGAGGTTTGTATTTTTCGTGATTGAATTTGTAGAAACCCCAATGAAATTAACAGAAGAACGGAAATAGCCCATCGTTACAGTCGTTCATATTGTTGTACATTAAAAAATATTTTTATACCTTTAATTCCATCTTTCAATAAAAACTTAGTTAATTTTTTAAAAATTTATATTTGTTTGGCAATTTAAGATTAAAAAGGAATTACCTGAATAATGCATGTGTGTCATTTTCATCTGAATTTGACGTTGTTTAGAGTTACCCCAAAGTTCGCCATTGCTCGAGCACACCATAAAATTGTATTGTCATCGAAGTTAGACGTGTATGCAACATTTCAGCCCGATCAGATGCAAGTGGGCTAAAATACAAGTTCAAATTTTGAACTAGAAAGACGGACATATATGTGAACGTAGCAAATTAAATTATAAAAAGTTCACTGCAAAGTTTTGCTAAGAACAGATTTAGCCACCCAAGTTGTAATTTTTTCTTATAATTATTATTAAATTACTCAATCAAATATAATAATAAAAGTAAACGATTAAATATCAAGAAATGGACGATAGTAAGCTTTTCCAATATTAAAATTAAAGGAAACCGTAAATTATGAAATTAAATATGTTTAAGCTACATGTAATTAAAACTAAAGCAAACGATAAATTATTAAATTGAATATTATATCAGCTACATTAATTAAAATAAAAGCATACGATAAAAAATTGAATAATGATCTGGTACGTCAAAAGTGATCCACCTAAAATAATAGCCACTTGGGTGGCTAATTAAAGCTTGTAAAAATGTAAAAGCTGAGAGTTCTGGGTTTGAAAAAGCCATGAATCTTCAAGAAGGATAATAGTCCTAGTTGCATTTCAATAAGGACATTTAAAAGTTCATAGTAAAATGGGTAGAATTTGAGTTGCTTTACTCAGATTGGTAGTGGTAACAATACTTGGGTGTCAATCTCGTCGTAGTATCAAAAATAGTCGCACGTATTTAACAGAAAATGTTGCAATGAATTTTGAATCAAAATAAGTAAACTTAGAAAAGTGAGCTAAGAAATCAGAGAGATTGATGTTGATTTCTGGTATTGATTTTACGCCTCGAGCTATTGCATAGTCAGAGTGTTCCAGTGGCATCGAGGGACGTTCAGACGCACCCTCGTTCGAAACTTTCAGAAAAGTCGTTACGTATTATTGAAATTATCTATATTAATTTGAATCTCATAAAAATGCTACCATAATAAAGCAGCGAGTTAATCTGACTCGCGAGTTAAAAGGGTCTGACAGTAACAATACTTTTTAAACAAACATTATGTCTCTGATACCGTGTTTTAAACAAAATATTATGGATCGAATTAATTATGTTAGGTAATTCTTTTAATAACTTGTAATTATATAGTTATATATATTGTATCGTAAATAATATATAAACGAATGTTCTAAGAAAATTCATCAAAATAAATAATTTTATTTTAATACCAATGATTAAAAAGCAGCTTGACTACAAAAATTAATAAGAGATTAATTCATTCATTGTAAATACAAATATTTTTTAAAAATTAATATCGATATAATATATGGTACAGTAAATTAAAAATTAACACTTTCGGAATAACTTTTTAACAACATCGTAGAGAAGAGTATAACAAAATTCGTACAGAGAAGTCAAACAAATGTAATATGTTCGAATAATACGAGGTATGGATATTTAATAACGAGACTGACTTTACTACAGAAGAAGTACGCATGCGCCAAACCCCCGCGACCGATTGCTGTTTAGCGTGAAGCCTATTCTTTCGAATGCGGAGCCGATAATTTCTGAGAACACAAATCCATATACCCAAAGCTTTCGTTCGCATTTGAGTTTAGTTTTTTTTTTTTTTTTTTTGTTTCGCCAGAAAAATGGTAAGTGTAATAACAGGGCAGTGAACTATTACGAAATTTCACATGAAAGTTGGAAAAACCGCTATTAAAACTTATAATTTATTGAAAGAAGAGAATGGCAATGAATGTGTATCGAATGCATGTGTTTTTGAGTAGTTTAAGCGTTTTCAAGATGACCGAAAAACCGTTGAATACGATTCACGCTCGGGTCGCCCTTCCATGTCAAATAAGGATAACAACATTGAAAAAAAAAAAAAAAAAAAAATCGGTAATCTGACTCGATACGACAGTCATGTTAAGTATCACAGAGACTGTAGGAATTGACAAAAAATTCGTACAGAAAATTCTACATAACAATTTTAACATGCAAAAAGTGTGTGCCAAAGTGGTGTCTAAGTTCTCACGTTTGAACAACAAGAATCTCGCAAAAATGTTTATACTGACACTTTGAATGCCATTGAAAATTACCCAAATTTATTGCAAATAATAATAACGTGTGACGAATCATGGGTTTTTACTTATGACCCTGAAATGAAGCACCGATCCATGCACTGGAAGATCCCATCTTTGCGGAGAGCCCAAAAAGCTTGAATGAGCAAATCAAAATTCAAAGTAACGTGATTTTTTTTTTTCGATATTCATGGGATTGTGTACTTTCACTGGGATCCTGAAGGTCAAACTATTAATCAACATTACTACCTCCCAGTTCTTGCTGAATTCCGTGAAAGAATCAGGAAAAAAACGACCCGAATAGTGGGACAAGCCATTCCGCATTGTTTGTCATGAAGTTTCTAGCCAAGCACAGCATCCCAGTGTTAGACCACCCGTTTTATTCGCCGGATCTTGTACCAATGCGACTTCTATTTGTTTTCTAAGGTGAAATCTGCATTAAAAAGAACAAGATTTGAGTCCGTTGAAGCTGTAAAAGAGAAAGCAGCACCCATCCTGAAGTAGCTGACAGAAGACTTCCAGGACTGTTTCGAACAATGCAAGATTTGCGCGGCGCATTGTAGGTATAGAGTAGGAGTGTATATTGAAGGTGATAATAAGTAAATACATATGACATCAAAATAAAATATTTTACAGCATCAGTCTCGTTATTTAATAGCCACACCTTGCATATTACATTTGTCGGGTTTTTTTTTTATTGGAATTAAAATTTTAAGAAATTCCTAAATTTTCTTCCGTAAATCGCTTGTATACAAGTAAGTTTTCCTCAAGTGTCTTCCTCTCGGAAAATTGCCGCTATTCTTAGAGATCGTCAAATATTTTTTTTTTTAAAAAAAACCAGTTTTATTTATTGTTACAAAGCTGGCTGTTTTAAAAAAATACTGAAAAAGTATTTATAAAAACAAAACACGAAAATTATATAAAACACATATATAATTTTTTAAAAAATAAGCAGATAAACAATTTTTTTTAATTTTCAGAAAATGATTACAAGTAGAGATAGTCTACAAGTTAACAACTAGATAATAAATTTATTTAAATTAACATCTGAATGAAACAAGGATAAAAAGAAATCTAGAAAATTTTCGTTTATGTATTTGATCTGATGTGTTTAGTTTCTGTCATTTGTATTGTTACGCAAATTTTCTTCTTTTTTTTCGGTATTATGGCTGGAAAGATGTCTTACAGGCGAGGAGAGAATACGCCAGTTAGTAACGCTAAATACATAGAAGTGACCTTTGGTGACAAATATGGTCACCTAATATCGCCATATTTAACAACAATATTAGAAGCTTTGAGAGCAAAAGAGAAGTCTATAGAACGATTATTGAGATAATACATACGTAAATGACTGTGCGTTTTCCAGTAGAATATATGTTTCAAGTGATATTGATTGATTGTTTGTTTTATTAACGTCTCACTTAGAAACTACACAAGTGCTACTGGTAAGGGACCTCGTTATTTGAATTTCGGTCAAGTGACGAGGATGATACCTGTGTTGGTACCTCCACCATACAAATGGAGGCACCCTTGCCAAGAGCCGATGCGTACACCCTTACAGGTAATTCAGGTTACATTTTCAAGCTTTGATTTTAATCTCACACTTACCAGTGCGATGTGTGTATTACCGCATCTAAGACATTTTGGTTTAAGCCTGCAATTTACTAAAGAGTTAATGAAACAGTTTCAGTTAAAACACTGAGGATCATCATGTCGTCTTTGAAAGGCTCAACAGTTACAGATATGTAGAATAGGTTATTTAATTGAAAAACGTCTTGAGAATTTATTTATATATATTGGGAGGGGTTATTTAGTTTTTCTTTGGGATAGTTTGTCTCCTTTCTCAATCAAGTAGTCCTTTGTCTTAAGTTCAGATTCTATGGAGCCTGTGTCACTAGAGGTGGGCAGTCCTTCATGATTGGAAGACAGCTAGGGGGGGGTGACATGTATAACATAATATTCTTCTCCTTTATCTTTTAGGAGAGTGGTTATTAAGCAGAGGTCATCCTCATTTGCAGGTTGAATATTGGTATACTCTGCAGCTAATTCTGCTGTGAATTCTGGAAGTATGCGTTGAATATCCTAGAGAATTAAGTTTTAATTGGATCTTAAATTTAGCATGATAAGCTGAATTTTTGGCGGTAGAAGAGGGTAAGAGATCCTTTTAAAATCATTTTTTGAAAGTAGAGCAAAAATATTTTTGGTTTCAATGTTATTACTTTTAGGAGTAGTATCTATTTTACTTTTCTTGACTATTTTAGTGTTGAATTTAAAAGCCTAAGAGTCAGTACTCGTTTTTTATAACAACTCGTATAACAACTCGTTTTTTAACGATTTTACTGCAAGTAATTTCTTACCAGGTAAGAATACAAAAAAACTAGCTGACCTCTATGACTTGCTCGATTTCATGTTCGAGTTTTTTCTCCTCATCTAAGTCCATCCCTTTCTTTTCATTCTGAAATTTGCATGTTTATGTGAATGAGTTCGCTGAGATAGATTGCTGTAGCTTCATGCAAACTTTTGTTTTAATAAAGAGATATAGTCGCATCTTCCTTCAGGGTATGTGAAACAGGACATGCGTCCATATTTTCAATAGGCTGAGGAATTTTAAGAAGCTCGGCAAAGTGCTCTTTATCTCATCCATTCCTGGTGTTGTCAGAATCATTCATGGCTTTCATGAAATTGTTTAATATCTTATAAATCTCTTCAAATAAAAAAAAAAACTATGTATTTATTTAACAACTGATATACTACATTTTCGAGATTACATTTCACTTCTCACTATCTTGAGAATTTGATTAACTCAAGTAGGCTTAACGGTGTTTCAATATATGTGATGATAAATTGTCAAATACTCAGATAAATATTGTAAATTTAACTAGTATATAGATTTTTTTTGCAAGTGATTAATTTTATTTATATTAGGTTTATGTAAAACACAGAAGATTGATATCTTCATATTTTATACAGATTTCAGGATTTGCTTTCAAAAAATGCTCTCGAACTCGAATGGTTCAAATTACAAGAAAAGTTTCCACCATTTGTTCTGGTTTTTTTTAAGGAAGTTGCGTGATTTTGAATAAAGTAAGGAATAACTATACTTTACCTGCCCGTTATATAAATGATGCATTGTTTTGAACTCAGAAAAACATCTTTAATGACATTAAAGGAAAAAATAAACAAGAATATTCAATTTTTTTTATTCGTCCACTTCATTCATTATTCTGTTCGCTGGTCCAAACTTACCCCTGAAGAATCAGGAAGGAGGCCACATATCAATTCTCCTGTAGTCTAATTCATGCAAGTAATCAAGACGTTCTGGGTTGAGACTATCTAACCATGAAAGTTATGCGAAAAACCTTGAAACATTTCCAGTGTGTGCCAGGGAAACTGCAAGAATCTTCAAGGCGGAACTAACTGCTACAACGGTAATAAAAGATAATGATGCATGCATCGCTTCTGGAATATAGGAATAATTATAATAGTATAATTAAGAAAGTGGTAATGCTTTTTGAAATTTTGAAATGATCTGTCTTCGCCTTGAAATTTGAATCATTAAAGTTTTGAATGCCTATTTTGCATGTCGTTTAAAAGACGTTTACGTGCATTGATTTGAAGTCATTGCGCGTGTGGTCTACCAAACAAAGGTGTTATTTTGAATGTAAAAATTATCATTGTTCTTTATTCAGAAAAAAATTAGAATAATATCCTCCATTGTATCATCGTTTGATGCATTGTATTTACGATTACATTCGTTCTTTCTTTATTTTAAAGCCGATAGTGGTATGCTGATTGGTGAAACAGCATCCCATCCTTCGTAAGAGAATAATTTCTACCATAAGCACTTGTAAAATAATGGGGATTACTTAGCGTTAAAGTATCAGTGAGTCATCAAAATCTCCAGATGGTGTAGAATAGAAATTAATAGAGAGAAAGAGAAAAGTGTCGGCTTAAATATCATTCTTTTTACTTGACTCTAGTTCAAATTTTTGAATGTAAAGAAAAGTTTTACAACATATGAATCAACGTTATGTAAATGTTGTTGACCACAGACCTTATAGTTTTGTTGGTCAAATGACAAGTGACACTTAATCAGTATATCATTCTTTTAACTTCTACATCACGTAACGACTTTTGAAGCTTAATTTCATTTAACATACAACAGCCCAAATTAATCTGCACGATATTTTTAGTGGAATAGGAATGTAACAGGCGACACAAGAATATCGAGGTCAACGAAGCTCACACACCATAATCCAAAATTTGAAGTTCATCCGAAAAACTCATTGTTATGCTCTTACTACGATATATATACTAACAAACCTAATAAATTTAATTTTAAAAAATTATAACAATCAAAAACTAATGCCCAAATAATGTAAAAACTCAGATTTTTACATACTTTTTAAGTAAAACAAATGTTTAGATGCAGATATGTCTATACACAATGTTTGGTGACTTTTTTTTATGGTGGCTTATGCATCGCTTAGCTAACCGTTAAAAATTTGGTTTGGAAAGTTTCATTGACAGAAACAGATGTGACAACCTGGGACTACATTGCATCTATTTGAAATTTAAGCGCATGAAATAGTTTTTAATGCGTAAGCTGTTATATCTCAAATTATATATCTCATTAGATGAAGTTTTTACGTATCATACATAAATGATTGGTAACTATTCAGTAGTTTTTAGGCAGCAAAAAGTATATTTCGTTCTCGATTTCATAAATAGATTCAGAACTTGCAATACTCGAAATGCAAATTGCCATTTATTAAAGCAATTTTCAGTGCTTTTGTTTGAATGAGACGCCAGTCGTAATTCTGCGCCAAATGTAATACCGCTTTCCTTTCATGTCTAGTAGTTAGTTATTCTATGTTATCAAAGCAAATAACGATGAAGAAGATGAGTATTGAATTAGAAATTCACTCCAACATGTGAAGGTGACTAAAATGATTTCCCCTTCATAGAAAACTAACAATTTTCAATTCCTAATAATTAGATAGGGTATTAGTACAGTCACGGCATTACTCAAAATTCATTGAAATGGCCTTAATCATGTTTCACGTTTTCTTATAGAACACTGGTTCTAAAGTGAATATATATTTGTTTATATATATGTGTGAGCTCGATTTTTATTGACTACTTAAAATGTATGCATACATGATTTAGATACTATAAATCAATTCATTAACTTTGTACGTATTAAACAATTTACACCTAGTGTTGATTTTTTTGTAGCTGACAATTATTCTTAAAAATAATTAAAGCTATTTTTAAAATGTATAAAAAATATTGTATTTTTATTACTACAGAGGTGATGCAACACTGTCATTACTTACCTTTGTTCAATTTTTTTGTTGTATGAGTAACTTAAAAACAGTTCTACAAATAGACTCTTTAATGATATTTTCTATGAAATAGGTAATAAAAGTAACACGAAATTAAGAAGTATAAAATGCAGTACAAAAATATAAATGTACTTTTCAGGATTAATTTAAAATCCATTGTAGGGTGTTTATAGAATTCAAGACACTGATATCCATGCAAATTTTTAAAATCATATTTTTTACGAAAAATACTTAAATTTAAAAAAGAAAATCATTTTTTAAGATATTATTTCATTGAAAGAATAATAACTTAAGCAATGTATCCTTTTATGGAGATTTTTGCATTACATACTTCAGTGCTGAAGATCTAAATGACTCCAGGGTATGTTTAGAAAATATAAATCAAACATATGAAAATTATCTCTACAAGTATTATTTTTTTTATATTTACATAACAAAACTTTTACTCGTATTAAATGATGAAATAAATTATTTTTATGGATTTATTTGCATTCAAACAGAGATTATTTCTCACATTTCAAAACTAAATTTTGGCATTTTTTAGATTCATTTTTTAGATTAGATTAAATTTCTATTTGACGAGTTCAGAATATCTGGAATCTAAAACTATTTTTGTTTATATTTCGAATATTGAAGAATGTTGTATTTTTTGAACCATTAGAGTTAAAACCCTTTACAGGTCATTTAATTTCCAATCAAGATATGTACCTATATACAAGTAAGCTAAATTTAAAAAAGCTAAAACAAATGTTTTTTGATTAAATAGTCAATGACATCATGCAATATCTAACTTTAAGCGCAATATTGAAACAAATGAAATCAATTTTAAAAAATGCATAGCAATTTCAAAAAATACTCACACAATTTTATTTGCTTTTATAAAAAATATATTTAACTTTAATAGTTGAATTTTTATACTTTTTAGAGGAGAGAAGGGGGGGATAAGAAATTAAGCTATATTTTTTCTCTTCTCGTGCATGATGACCAAATAAATGTTTTAGATCCAAAAGGGAAAAAAATTAGAATTAAATATCCACATGCACCCATTTTCAATGTGGCCACAGTATCCTAGTGGTTATGGTCGCAAATTCGCGTCCGGCGTTGTTTCCGTCAAGTCGTGGGTTCGAGTCTGGATGTCACTATACACCCGCCGTGTAGCGGGGCTGATTCACGTTAAATATGGGGAGGCTCCATTGGCGTGGTGTGTATGTTTGGAGTTGCTAGCTTTTAGGTGTCATCCTAGTCACTTGACCGAGGTTCAAAATTACGAGGTCCGTAGCCAATAGTCCTCATGTTGCTCTAAGTGCAACGTTAATAAGCAATCAGCCATTCTTGTTATTTATATTCAATGATATCTTAATTATATTAAACGGGAATAAAAGCCTTTGTTGCGCTCTCTATCCCATAAAACCAAACAATCAAACTATATTGAATGATGAAAATAAATTCATTTTTTCTTTATTTGTAAAAATATTTCCTGTTATTTTATATTTTCATTTATTATTATTGTAAATAATTATTTTCTAAAAAGGGATAATTCAACGATTTCCAAAAGATAATTAAAGTTTATTTCTGAATAAATAATGCAGAAACAAGAGACGATCTCCGTTTGTTCAAATTTGGTTTGACTACAGCTCTTTTGATTTATTATAAAAGTGAGTGAAAGATTTGTAAGAAAATAAACGCGCTAAATCTGGTCGATATCCCTCGTCCTCTCGTTGGCGTGTTGCGGAAGTTTGGAGATGCCAGATCAGGGGAGATGCCAGTCATTCTCGTCACTTGACCGAGATTCAAAATGCCAACATCCGTCGCCAATAACACTCGTATTTAGTACGATGTTACTAAAACAATCAATCAACAAAAACACTTATTCAGTTAATATATGTCAATCTTATAAAAATAGCAAGTTTTACATCTTAGTAATAATGGGACACTTTTTTTTTCTGTATAAAATAAGAGATTCATGTGATACAAGCCTTTTATTATACTTAATTTTTAATTTCTTTAGATAAAGGTGTAAAATGCATTAAAAAACGATCATGAGGATTTCTAAAAGAAGTTTCCTATCCTATCAACCAACACAACTGATGTAATACCAAATAAAATATCTTTAGAAATCGATATGTTGCTATAAAAAAGCATGTCATAAGGAAATACGAGACTGTCACCTGTTTTATCAGTTTTCATCACAGTTATATGCATGTGTGTCACGTATAAAGTTTTCATGTCAGTCTATATCTGATAAAGGAGATGGAACTGATGATAGGTTGGGTATAATTTTCAGAAACAAATCTTTGAATGTGTGTATTAGAAAAGCCGTCAATGAAAAAAAAATGAAGGGTACAATAATAAATTCATTGGAATAATAACAACATTAAGGTTAGTTAAAAGTTAAAATATTTTATTTCTGATTAGATAATAAATTTTTACAATTAAAATTATGGCTGAATAAATTAATTTTTTTCCGTTTTTTAAGCAATAACAAAACCTTATAAAATGAACTCCAACTAACTGTTTATTATTATGATGTTTTTTGTGAGAGAGAATCATTTTGATCTATTAACTTCACTATTAATGAAATATTTTAAAATATTATTTTCATTTGGTTTGGTTTCATTAATGTCACACTAGGAACAATATGAGGGCTATTGGCGACGGACCTCGTAATTTTGAACCTCGGTCAAGTTATGAGGACGACACTTGAGCTTGCACCTCCTCTCCCAACTTCTACACTACTCCACGGGAGGACTGGGCCCGGGCTGATTTATCATGCATCATCCCCGGTTATACGTCGGGGCATTAGTGACAGCAAGGCCCGAACCGCAACTTGATATAAGCTGCCAGCCGCGAGTCCAAGACCATGACCACCAGGCATCTGATAAGGAACTGAAATTTATAAATTTTATTTTGAATGCAACTATGCTTTTTTATTTTCCTTATTTCCTAAAAATTTAAGAAATAGGGAGGTTTAACTGGATTATACGTATAAACTGTAGTTTTTAATAAAAGTTTCATATGAAATAAGTCTACACAAATAATCTCTGTATATTTGATTAAATCTAAATTCCATTATTAGTGCAAGTTTCTTGAATTATTTCTCGTCAGCATTTTTTTTTCAAAAGAAAATGTCATATTAAAAAAAAAAAAAAAAAAAAACGAATAAAAAATGACGTTGAAAATAATGTTATTAAATTTATTTATGAGTTATTTTTGTTTGAGAAATAAAAAAAAAAAAAAAAGCTGCAAAAATATTATGAGATTTTTTTTTCATACATGTAATTGCAGAGATTGCATGAACCACAATGGTACCTTAATAATAATAATAATAATTATTATTATTATTATTTAAACAATAATTGTTATTATAATAAAATATTCTGATACATTAAGCAATATAATATGATATAATAACTACATGATATGTTTGAAATTCATTAGGGTTTTTTACAAATGTAAAAAAAAATAATTGTAAAACAATAGTATTTGGAATTTGTCGCAACAGATAGTCGTAACTTCTGTGATAATTTTTTATTTTTCTATTTTAAGAATTCAATCCAACTAAAACATTTATTTTAGTACAAATAGTTTTGTGTATGAATACAACTAACGATAATATAGTTACTAATTTATTGATAAATTCGTATGTATTTTTATTCGTTTTGAATTTGCTTAGAATTTCATATCGAGGTTAAATCTGAATTTTTGTTCCTTACGAAACTTAAGCGAAATGCTAATTGAATGTACACAACAATTATTAAATTGTGGATTATTATTCAAAAATCGCTTTTAAAAGAATAAAATCAAAAAGGAGTTTTCATTGGATACTGCTGTCGGTTTCCAAGAAAAAAGTAATTAAATCAAATATGGTAAAAAATAGTAATAAATGAATTTTAATAAAAAAAAAAATCTATTTTTGTATATTACAATTTCTTTAATTCATCAATATTTCTTCAGTTGTAGAAATAAGTAGATTGAGAGTTTATTAACGACGCACATAGAAGAACACGAGGGCTATTAGCGACGGATCTCGTACTTTTGGGCTGCTGCTATGAATGACGAGAATGACACCTGATTTAGTACCATACTTACAAATTTCAACGTAACGCTAAGAGGGGACTGAGTCGAGGCAGATTTAAAATACATCACGTGCTTGAGAGTGGAAATACAATACTTTCTCCAATCTGGAGCTTCATGTTTCCAGATTGGAGAAAATCTGGAGCTTCATGCAAATAATCCTGCGTTTTTCATTGGCAGACAAGTCAAAGTTGCACATTTTATGTCTTCTACTGCTAAGGAATATTGTAGACTATTATTTACAAAACACTAAACTTTTAGTTCGTTTCGCATGTTTGGACACTTTATTTGCGGGTACTGTGTTAAATTTTATGCAATATTATATTACTTTTGCTGATTAGATACGTTATTACTTGTGATTTTCCTGTAATCCGATAATACTAAGGTCCTATAGCTGCCAGATTACCGAGAGAGCTCTATAATATGCTTGAGCTTGTGACGGTATACTATTACTATCATCTTAATATCATCTTAATACTCTTCTATCATCTTAAATATAAGACCTAAATTTTAACTTAATTTAAGCACAGACTAATTCATTAAAATAGTCTGTTATATCAAAGATTTCTTATCTCAAATATGGGGAAAGTTTTTCACAGTTAAGTTCCTTTATTCGAGAGGTCGAGAAAGTTCTATTATCTATCAAAGAATACGCTTGCCGGAATAAACAGCGAATACCTACAGCGTTGAAACCTAATTTCACCAAAATCCTCTGAACACGAAAGACTTCTTCGCACATCACACTAACACTCTTATTACCATAACCTAAATTATCATCAGTTCAAATCTCGGTCGATTTTATACAACTTAACTATGACTATTCACTCCACTTCCAAAGTTTACTTAATTTACATCACGTTCCATTTGATTGGGAAAAAGCTGGAAATTTAAGTATAAAATCAGAAAACCCAGTTGATAGATGAAGAGAAATAATTCTCGAATATCCCATGCTAAAGTTCAGTTGTCAACCTCATCCCCTTGACCTGATTCAAAATTATGAGATCTCTTCCCAAAAGCTCTCGTGCATTTATTTGGCGACGTGAATTCATATCAAACCAAATCCGAATAAATAGTATTTGTATTGATATTTTATTGCAGCTTATATCGAATTATCGGTTATTTCCTCTTTTTTCCAACATAAAACACAATTAACATAGCTTTAATAGCAACACGTAAAAAATTAGTCTTCCTAAATAATAAAATTTATTAATAACGGGTCGACATATTAATATATTTTATTATTTGTATTAGTGAGAACTATTTTTATCTCTGGGATGGCTAAATTCGAATTTGATCGCATGGGAAATTACGAGAAAGGATTTGAAACAACATTAAATGCTTTTCATCCTTTCTTTTATTATAGCTGTAATAACGTAGGATTTTACGATTTGCGAATTGTTATCAAAAACTTCCAAGATACTTGTTATGTCTCCTTGACCTTAGAAGTAAATCTTGAAAGCAGTTTTTCAATCAGCAGCGGGAGATTCTAATTAGCAATGAACTTGACGAAACAAATAGTGACCCACTGTCGCTCGTTAACGATGCGCACACTCCGAAGGATTAATGGCTCTAAAACACAGCCGGCATTTGTTTCAATTCTTTATAAATATGGAATAGGACCCGTTAGCACAACAGCTCATTTCCCATAACTTCGAGTTGAGGAAGTGAACCCTATTTTCTGAACTGTACCCAAGAGGGAGAAAGGATTCGCACACTTTAATTCTTGTAGGTCAAGATTTAAAAAGCGCGTTTTTATGACTCTTCAGAATTATATTCTTTGAAGATTTGCTACCACATACTAAGTGGAGTTGTTAAATTTTTATGTCCAATTAAAAACTAAGTCAGAGGTTAGGCATTCAACTGCTCGATGCGAGTTTTTTTGGAAGATAGGCGGGAAGTATATGGCAGACATTTTTTTCCTCTTATTTTATCAGGTTTGTTCAGGTGTATTTTTTTTTAATTCGAGGTGAAAAATTTTATTGCTCTATATTTTATAGAATCATGACAAGACAAATGTTTTTCAAAAAGTTCTAAGAACACATTTAGATTAGAATCTTGAATAACAAAGGGCAAAACTTAGAAACTCTCACGATTTTTTTTTTTTTACTTAAAAATTACAAAACGGCAATTTTAAAGATATCTTCACCTAATGTTAATGAATAGGACATAAACTCCATACGGTTTTGCAGACTGAAACGTGCTCCAGCTTTAATGTTATGTTTTGACTTGTTTATTCTTCAGAAAATAACTGTTTTAACAGACTTTTAATTATATCTGCATCAATACCTTTTTTCCTTGCGTAAAGTGTGTTCGATATTTCGTCATCTTTACTGTAACGCCAAAATTTTTTTCCAATATACATATTAAAGGAGAAAAAAAGTATTGGTGTTCACGAAATGTGCGCTTGGACTGAAGATTTGTTTCCTTAAAGTACCTAGAAATGGTTTGAGGAATAACTGACGACTAACCCTAATACATCTGACTGCATCGTTGAACGAGTCACTGTGAGATTCACGAGCGCTTGTTGTAGGATCCTTCGATTCTCTCGCCTCATCGTATTCCTGGTCTATCCAGACCCGTTGTTGAATCGGGTATGGAGAGAACATTGGTCACCGTCTCATATCTACTACTCCCAACATGTTCTGACGACACACTACAAACGATCAGCCTGGCGAGGAACATGGCGCATCGACCAGCCTGCGTTTTTCAGGCCAGTGATCAGGCCGTTCTCAAATTTAGTGTGTTAAATGTCTTCTGTCCGTCTCTTCCTAAAGTTTTCTCTTGAGTCGGAATGTGATCGTTCCGTTTATGAATCATCCAGTTCACGACGGTTTACATAGGAACCATTTCTTGAATACAGAGCCACTGCAGGGTGTGTGATCATGCACATGGTTCATGAACTCATGATCAATGTTGTTTCTGTCGAGGCGTGGGTTCGAGTCCTGATGCCACCCAAGAGCCTCCAAATAAAAGGACTGATGCATGTTAAATCTATCGAGGCTTCATGTTCTCCCGTTGGTATTGGTGTAGAAGTTTAGACAAGAAGGTGGCAGCTCAGGCATCGTTTTCATCACTTGACCGTTGTTCAAAATTACAGAGTCCATCGCTAATATCCCTCGTGTTGCTTCTCAGGGCGTCGTTAATTAACAGTCAGTCAGTTTAAAGTAACCCCAAGTGCCTCTCGAACAGTATTGAATCTACGGTAAGCTCACGGTGTTACGGTTACAAATCGATGATTTTTCAAAAAAAAAAAAAAAAAAACCACCCACACAGGCACAATTTCGGTATGTAGCAGCATGTGAAACAAATCTCCTTTTGCTGCACTTTAACCTGAAATAAAGTGAAGAAACATTAGCTGCAACAAAATACCACTGTATTATTTTAAAATTGGAAAGTAACAATTGCGTCGCCCTATATATTAAAAGGGTACATACAATACACTGTCACGAATTAATATGAAGATTGAGACATTTGTCTTGAAAAAAAAAATGTGTTCTGAGACTGGTTCTTGGCATTAGGCGAAGACTGCCCTAATAGCATATCATTGCCGTGTTAAAATGACATGTACCTCGTATCAAAGTAGATGTTAACTTGTTAAAACGTAATTCTTTGTTAAAATTCGATAAGATCTGAATTGAAATGTAACCTTGTTGTGTGTGTAACTTTACACTTGTTTTACAAGAAACATATCCAAGAATCATCATGGAACAACAATTGATCTGTTTTTGAAGATTCAAGAAATTTTGTTTAGCACAAAGAAAACAATTATAATTTGTAATTATATTTTATTTACTTATGTAATTATATTTATATTATGTAATTATATTTCATTTATTTCTTTTAAGAATTACCCAGCCAACTATCTTCACTTCATTCAGATTTTAATTGTAAAAAACTTAAAACTTCTAGATATTTTACACTATACTTATTTATGTTTTGTTTTTACATTTTCCTATTTTTTGCCTTACTCAATTTGTCGTTACAAATAAGATTATCGTAATTTTTGTGAAATTGGTTCAAATATATATATATATATATATATATATATATATATATATAATATAAAGTAATACAAATGATAAGTAATGCTAAAAGTTGTTCACGTGCCAACGTTCAAATTCGAACCACTGACGCTTCTAATAGAAGGGATTCATTTTGGTGAGCCACTATACACAACTAGAATGTGTAGCTTTGCAACGAGAAATAAAAATGATGCGCATGCACCCAGTTTTTATCCAGTTTTTTTTACTTCTTCTAAAATAGCTAATATAAATTTTTCTAGTGCTAGTTTAATTAAAATCCAACCATCGTCTAGCGTTATATTTTTAATTTGGAGAAAGTAGTCGATGGTATTATACACATGCAACAAAATAGGATACATAAATATTTTCTTTTAATTGAATTATAAAAAACACACCTAAAAAGTGGAATAAAATTTTAAATCAGTGGAGTTCACGGAACAAGCTTCGGCGTTTTGCATGAAAAGGTGGTTTTCCATCCTGTGGAGGAGAACGACAATTGCATGACCTTGGAATGCCGACGGCGTTTCGAACTCTCTATCTCTGGGCCCGAAGAAAAATTAATCGGTCATTCTTTGCTGCACCCTTTTCAACTTAGTTACAAGAGACTGCCCAGTTGGAATAGTTATGAAAGTGTTTTAACTTCTGGTGCTTTTGTTGAAGAGAGTCATCGCATAATCAACAGTTCCGATTTGGCGCCATCGGCTGTCTCTAGTTTAAGTGGCGGGTTTCGTCAACACGTGCGCTTTAGCCGGTATACCACTAGTTGTGATTTATGTGCGGTTGTCTTAGTTAGACACACAGAAGAAACTGTTTTTGCGTTGGAGGCATATGCAACTAGCAGTACTGGGCAATGCTGCTCTCTAGTCTTCAAGTCCTGGGTCACCATTTCGGCGTTATATGTGTTTTTTTTTTCAACCTCGGGAAGGGAAAGAGAAGTGACTTTGGTGTACCGTCAGCGTTTTGAATCCTTAACTACTGGGTCCGAAGAAAAGTTGACTGGTAGCTTTTTGCTGCGCTCTTTGCAATTAAACCAAAAGAGATGTCCCATAGGACTAGTTATTAAGGCATTTTTAACTTCTGGCATTGTTGTTGAAGAGAACTGCCGCAAAACCTTTCAGAGTGGTGCAATTCAAGTAAAAAAAAAGGGCGTGTGACAACCCTAACTTAAAACATCCAATAATGTAATTTTAAATCCTAGAGTAATGGCAACTATTTACCAAAGGGATGGGATCTTTTGCATTTTCCTGGTTATAATATCATCCAAAAATTTATTTTTAAATTTGAAGTTTAATTTCAAACGATGTTGCTTTGTTCAAAATAATGAAACTGAGAAATTGTATTGTTCAAAAGAAAAAACCCCAACAGGTTAGCTTATAAAGTATACTAATAAAAAAAAAATCAAATTCAATAAAGTCCGAAAATACGATTTTAAATCAAAATGATTTGGAGGTTAGAGAAATATATATATGTTATAAATGAAAACTTGTAGAAAATATTATAAAATATTTTTCATTAGTTTTTGTAAGAGTTTGTTGATGTTAATTTTTTTTATAAATATAAGCCCTCGATGAAAAAAAAAGCCGAAATGAAAAAAAATATTTTTCAGTAATGAAAATAATATTTAAGTACATCAAGGAATCTTTAAAATTAATCCCAAATTTCATTTCAAAATGCATTTAGTTAATACTTCAAAAAACTTGTTATTTGGATCTAAACAATGGAAGGAATGAGATTTTAAACGCTTCCAACCTTACCATAAAATATTTAAAAAAAAAAATTAAACTGCTGTTCCCCGATTAGTTTCCAAAAGCACGATAAATACTTATTATAATCCATATTCTTGAATTTTAGTTAATTATTTAAAAAGTATGAATAAAATATAAAACAATTTTGTAACAGAAACAAAATTAGAAAAGAACGAAATACTTGTACTTCTCAAACAAATTCCACCCAATGAATTAAATCCGTCTGCAACATCCTATAAATACAGGAAATGTTTTCCTCTTTCATTTAAAGAGCTCGTCAAGATTACGGTAATTTCGAATTTCTCTCTCTCAAATCAAGCGTAATTCTTCTTATAGCCGTTAATCTCATCCTGGGTAGAAGATGAGCGTCAAACACGTTCTTTTTCTTTGCGCCGGTTTTTTCTTTATTAATCTTGTTGGTGGTATCAATCGAAGAATTCATGCACGAGATGTAAAAAAGGAAGGGAAAAAAAACCCATCCAACACACCAATAGAAAGATATAGTAGATGGAGAAGTGGAAGTTCACGGATCGGCAAATGCCGCCGGGTAAACGACCTAAAGGAAGGTCGAATTCGAATTCTCTTCGATTCTTCGATGAGTTCTTTTTTTTTCTTATATTCATTTGCACTTCACTCGGTTTCATTTCAAACTTTTGTTGTTTAAAATTCTATCCAGCCAGGTATCTCGAGAAAATATGCACGGAACCTTTCCAGCGTGAAATGTAAAATTCTGCCATTTTTGCGAGATCTTTTTTTCCCCTCCGTTTTTTGTTGTTGTTCAACCACTTAATTTTGTTCTAATGGTTGGCATCAATTAACTTAATTACAACAAAAAGAATCCGAATAAACTCGAGCATCTTCGGAAACTTTCTGCTGATAATATTATCTTTTTATAATATAATGAGTGGTTATCTTTTTATAATATAAAATAAATCGAATGCTTAAAAAAATTTCTGCATTCGATTTCAAAATGATTTCTAATAACTACTCTCAAAGAAATTTATACTATAATTATCGTTAAATTAAGAGAAAGGAAAACAAAATTTAAGTGGCTATGTACGAAAAAATATTAGATTACGAATAAAGTATGTTTTAATCTTGTTAAATATTTTCGCCATCTCGTCAAATTTATGTAATGCTGTAATATTATGTTATGTATGTATGTAATGCCCTCATAGTAAAAAAAAAAATTAAGAAAATTTCATTACTAATATATGAATTTAATTATTATTGATGCAAAATAATTTTCAGAACCATGTTTAGCTTAATGCAATAACCATTGAATATTTACACTTTTATATTATTTTTATGAGTTTATCTTTTTTTTCCCTATAAAAGATAAATTAATTTCTGTCACGAAATAAAGAAAAACTTCTTGCTTGATATATTTTACACTCACTTGTTTCTTTCCTACAGCAACCTATGTGAAATCAACTTAAATAACTTTTAAGTAAATTTTTGCCTCATAGTCTAAGAATGTTTTAACTGAATTGGGTAAAAAAAATTTAAAAGCAATTTTTTTTGAAAGAATTATGATGATATCAACACTAAGTTTCATTTTATTTTCTTTCTAACTTTGATTTTGGTTGTTAATATTATCCCGCCCCCGCACATTATATATTCCTTTTTCACAAAACTTAACTTTAAAAGTATTTGTGGTTAACTCGAAATACACTGCCCGGTTTAGAAAATTCGACACCAAGAAGATTCGGCCGTATAAATATGCAAATTTATAAGAATATGTAGCTCAGGAAGTTCTGCAAGCAATTTAAAATGCAAGTTACTCACGTGGTTGTAGTTTGTGATAAAAGGGAAAGCAATGCCAGATGAACTATGAGTTACTTCTCTCCCCCATAAGGAACCAGAATTTCTAAAAGTTCTATGTTCCAGATGTGATTGTTTAATAACGTCGCACTCAGAAGAAACATGAGAGCTATTGGCGACAGATCTCGTAATTTTGAATTCGGTAAGTGAGAGGACGACACTTGATCTGGCACCTTCCTCTTCAAACTTCCACACCGCCCCAACTGGAGGACTTGGGACCTTAACAGATGTAAAGTGTATCGATC
Source organism: Nephila pilipes (assembly GCA_019974015.1). Taxonomy (NCBI): domain Eukaryota; kingdom Metazoa; phylum Arthropoda; class Arachnida; order Araneae; family Nephilidae; genus Nephila; species Nephila pilipes. The sequence continues at coordinate 117,270 of BMAW01080480.1, forward strand.
TCACAATACTGCGGGTCTTCAGTGACATCTTCAGTAAGGGCTCTAACCCACGACTCGACAAAAACAATACCGGTCGCGAGTCCACAACCATAACTTATAGATTACCGCAGCTACTTTGTGTTCCAGAAGACAGGTGTTGAGTAAGAAATGCCTGGACGACGATATCAAAGGTAGTTCGTGAATGATTTAACAGGATTAAATTGTAGGCTTATGCTCAGCTGGTGAATCTTGTCCTCGTGCTTTTGTAACTCACGTAGTCGTGTCCACTGTACATAGAGTTTGGATCAGATAGATCGAAGAATGAAATGTGAATCGTCACAAACAAAAGACTGGTTCCGTTTAAATCATTGTACGAATTGACGCATCCGAAGGGAGGCGTTGGCGGTTCCTCGATCAACAGTTCTCCACATTCTGCGAAATATGCAGTGAGTTTTGGATGCTGCAACATATGAGACAACAGTTTCTTGACATTTGGCTGAAAGTGGCTTGCATACAAACCGCCCTTTACGAGGACTGACGCTAATCCACAGATATGAAAGATTGCGATGGCATCGGGATCGACAAGACGGCTGAATGGTACAGAACAACGGTACAATGTTGTGTTCAATGAGAGTTTCTCAGAGTTTTTCTGTTGATAGACACAGAGGAAATAGAGCCGATCGAGCCACAGTTATGGAATGACATACTGCTCGTACACATGACGTAATGGTCTTAGATGCCATCAGATACAACAGCTGATCACATCTGGTTTGCATCAAAAGCTCACTGACGGTGCGCGATGTTTTTTCAGCCGCATCGGGGGGGGGGAGGGGTTGAACCTGAGAAAGAAGGTTGATTTGAACCCTCGATCTGTCAGTCAGGAGATAACTTGTTCGGTTACTTTTTGCAGTGCTCTTATCAACTATACCAAAAGGGATTACCCTTTGGGCTGGATATTAAAAGACCTCTTAACTTATATTGGTTGAAGAGAGCCGTCATAAGGTATTGCATTCAGTGGTATCAAAATTGTATTTTCCAGCAAGGCAATGTGCGACAGCAGACACAGCGAACAAGCTTTGCAGCATATCCAGTTATCCTGGGCGTGATTGGCCGTCGTTTTCTAGATCTGCTCCAGCCTCAATCGGAAGATAAATAATGGAGGTTGATAGAGATCATGTAGGCTTCCATTTCTCGAGACACTGTTCACACGCTAATTCTATCTCGTAGGTTGGGTCGCGAGACGTTGCCAAACTTTCTGATTCCCTTGAATTTTTAGCACTGTGTTAAAATTATCCTCTTACAAATAAAACCACTTATTTACACGTGTTCTTTGTTTGTGAGTCAATTTTCGCTCCATTTCACCAATAGTTTAATGATGTTTTATTTTCTATGTCGGGCAGTGCAATTCCTATGTTAGTCGCAATAACATATACTAAAGAGAAAAAATCTAAATAAATTTTAGAATATAGGAAAATCTTTGTAAGCCTATTTACAGAAATTTAAAAAATTAATTGTACCATAACTAACATTCACATACTTGCAATTTATTTAACGTAATTATAGTCTTGTTTAAAAATTCATCCGTAAATGAAAAAAAAAACATTTAAAAATGTTTGGAAGATATTTATTATTTTGTCATTAACAGCGTACTGTAACATTTATTTACCTAAATTACACACTATTTCATATCTTATACATAGCTTTATTTGATCTGTATTTTTCTCTCCTAATTTTATTTTTTGTTTCATATGAAGAGTATTCAATTGAAAATATAACGAATCAAGAGTTTTTTTTTTTTAATGTTATATAACATAGTCAAACCCCTTTAAGAGAACAGTAGTCGGATCACCAAGACAAAAACTCATTTTCCTCTTTTCTGTGTCCCTATGATGACTGGACGTGTATAAATATTAATACCATAAGTGCGCACGCTAAAACGCTCTAAATTTGCATATCTTCAGATGCAGAAATAATTGTTCTAAATGTGCCTCCTCACAGCAAAGTGAGAAGTTTGCAAGCAGTACGATGAAGATCACCACACACCATTACTATTTCTTATTCCTGGTACCACTTTTTAAATTGCTGTCGTATAGTAATTTTTCAAATAAAAGCTGAATACATGCAGTAAACCTTTTCCAAATTAGTAATTTATATCAATCCCCCCCCCCCCAATAACATTCATTTCAAATGCACCACTTTTAAAACAAAGCAGTGTCTTTTATTACAATATGTCATTTTTGCTCACCATTTTATCAAAGGTCATTTGAAGACTAAATCTTCAATGCATTCAAAACTGACATAATGTAACAGCTCAATTGTTCCCCTACGCTAAAAATATCTTTCTGTTTTGACGATTAAGATAAGATTAAGAACCAAATAGAATAAACATAGCGGCATGGTTTGTGTGTTCATCATTCTCTCGTGAGTTCACAGAAACAAATATAGCATTAAACACAACGACCTAAACTGCGATTTATCTTTCGAAAAAAAGTCTTACACTAGGTTCTTCAAAAAGAATGAAAACACGACCAAGGAATTAAAGAGGGAAATTAAAACACATACCGCTCATTTTATTTTATTCAATTATGAAGGATAAGAGCCTTTATGCAAATAGATCGATCTGAAAGCGTGGGCTAAATAATAGAGGTCATCTAAGGTTCTCAACATGACCTACAAAGACTGGTGCCCTGTTGCCCCGTCTAGTTTAACATTTGTCACGAATCTCGTTTTTTTTTTTTAAAGTAATTGATACAATATTTTTGTCAAAGTATGGAACTATCATGGTGTAACAGTGGTTAAGGTTCAACTACTTCCGTAAAGCGATATCGAAAAATTTATTGTCTTAGTCACGAAGAAACTAAGATTACAATGACTGAAATTTCCACCAGATGCTCTGTTCTTCTGTTGTATTAAGTGAATAACATTTATTAGTTTTTTGCAAGACCCATTTGAAAAGATATTCTTCGCCGACGCATATCACGGAATGAAACAGTATTTCTAGAACCGGAAATGTTGATATATTTTTCACGGCTGTGTGTACTGTTACAGCTTTTCACACGAAGAAAGGTTACTTATCTTAAAGTGGAAGGTCATTTAAAATCTTTCTCTCTTTTTTTTCTCCTGACATCGTTGGTAAATTTTCTGTAGAAACCAAAAATGGAATTTTCTGGTTTTAATAATTCAATATCTTGATTAAGAACTTCGTTAAAAATAAAAAGAATTTTTCTGGGCTCTTTTTATTTTCATATTGCGTAATCTATTTTTTTTCCATTCAATATTTGCAAATTAATAAAAAAAAAACAGTTCAGTTTTTTCATATAAGAAAAAAATGGAAATAATAATGATCATATTGAATTAAAAAATTCAAAATCGAAGAAATATGAGACGTATAATAATCTTTTCAAGGATACCAAGAGAGGTTAAACGAGACATATAAATTCTGACACAAATATAATAATATATTACAAACTTACTCACGGCACATAATAGAATTTTCAGGTTACTTAGTTATGACTTCTCATTTAAATAAAAATTCAAGGATTATCATAAACAAAGCATTTATTCAAATCAAAAATAATTTATTTATATAAAGAAATCATTAATGCACATTTTTCTGATCCGAATTACCTTTGTATGTGAAATATTTCATGTTATTTTTTACATTGCCTTTTTTTAAGTAAATTTTTTATAATAATGGAAACAAATATTCCTATTTATTCCAAATCAAAGATTTTCTAATCTGACTTTTAACAGCTATATCAATAAAATAATTTAAAAAAAAATGTTTATACTATTTAAAATCTTATTTATAAAAATATTTAATTTAAAGTATATCACATTATATATATATATATATATATATATTATTTAATATATTTATGGGTCTGTTTTTAGTTCAGATATTTTGTGGAATATATTTTTATTTATTTATTTATATATATAAGAATAAAAGAAAATACCGAGATAATATCGGCAAGTAAAATAAAAAAAAATGAATAACAGGTATCATTTCAGAACTCTTTTTTTTAGAATTGAAATGTATTATAACGCATACAAACATGTGATTTTAGCTTCAATCCATCTTTTTCTATTCTTTTTCTAGAAACGGAATAGAAAAACATCCTTTTCGATCGTAATGTTGTTTTATCTGCAAAAAAAGCAAATTCTTCTTAAGCATTTCGAAATTATATGAATGCGTCCGAATATCATTTCCATCACAAGAGATTTTTCTTTGCCCTGTTTTTGAGTAGTGTCTCAAATGTTTTTCTAAGAATCTATACAAAAACATCTAAATTTAAATCCTTTAAAGAGACTCGACTGAGAGTTTTATCAATGTTAAATCGGAATATTTTCAAGCTCCTGATGCAAGCTATTTGCCTAGATTTTTCTGCAAGATAAGTCTGTTGAAAAGGTGTACAACTTTCTCGCTTATATTGCTTTTGTTCTTTTGATTATATCTTTTACGCAACTTCGGCATTCTCGGATTTGAATTTACTGGTCTTACATATTGTTGCTCTATTCTACTTGTCTGTTGGCTTTTTTAATGACTTAGCTTCAATAGAAGCATTCCTTTTCAGCAAACTTTCTCTGCGTGCGATCATTTTCTTTTAAGAAATTATTTTCATCAGAAGTTAAGAACCTACTGCACCGTTTGTATACCAAGGATTGGAGGAAATTCTTTTTCGCCTGTCTGCATAACACGTTTTTATTTCCGCACTCAAAAAGTTTCATATTTTTTTTTCGTCTATTTTTTTTTTAGTCTAAGAATTCTTCGCGTTCTTATGGTAACTAAGACGTCTTCGGCAAGGAAAAATATGCTGTATTTAAGCGATTCTATTTATTTAAAATTAAAAACCATTGTGAAATTTATATTTTATAATTGAGATATCTGTTAAGTTATTTCTTGGTCTTGTTATATCGAGTTTACAGTCTACTGCATTTATAACTTCAAAAATTTTCAGAGTACTTATAAACGCAACATTCTATTCACTGAATTTAATTATTATTTCAAAAATTAAATTTATATTAAAATTTATTATTCAAATTTATCAAACTCTTGCACTAATATTGTACGATATTCAAAATTGGTGAATGTTTATTAGAAACAAATCTGTTCAACTTATCAGAAATAACCTCATTTCTTAATATTCAAAATATAAGTTCTATGGACACAGAGTTTGAGGAAAGTGTTCCAGAATCCCCCCCCCCCCCAGTATTTTGAGAAATAAAGGTAAACAGAGATATTTTTTTCTATGGGACATGTGTTTACAATTTTCAAATCGAATTTTCGAACGTTATATTTACCAAATTCTCGTAAATAATACATCTAAGGATTAAACGAAGTGTCCTTTATTTTTTTAACAACGAAGTTCTTAAAAAAATGCAAAATTTTAAGCATTTTAGGGTATTTATTATTTTTAATTATCTTTGAGAAAAATTCTCGAGCACAAAGATAAAAATAATCCTTTAAGAGAAATTAAAAATGTCTCTATTAATTAGACAGATTCGTTTCATTTCTTTCATTCAACAATACATTTGGAGTATATATAAGTAACTATAAACTTATCAAATAAGTTAATCATTTTACCTCTTATTGTTTTAGAATGTTTGCACTAATGGTGTTTTCTATCAGTTTTTTTTTTATGTAAATCAATTTACTATGAGTTCCGAACATCTAATTTATGTTCATCAACGTATCAATAAGACCAAAAATAAACACATTCACGCGTTACAAATGACAGAAAAATTTAATTTTTATTTAAATCTTTTAATTTTAACAAGACCCTGAAATATTGTTAATGTCTCTATATGCAATAAGTATTATTCTTTCTCATTAATATTATGAAGAGAGTTAAATACAATATTATTCTTATAAATCAATTAAATAATACCGTATATTTATTAAATCAATTTTAAATAACGGGTCAACACACACACATAGATATTACAATAAAGTTAGGTGAATTAATTGATAATACTTATAAATGTAACATTCTATACGCTAAACAGAAATATAATTTCAGAACTTGAATTTAGTAAAATTTAAAAAAAGTCTTATGATTCAAACTTTCCTTATTTTTTGCTCAAAAAGTGTGAAAAACATAAAATTTGTGAGTGCTTTTTACAAAAAGTCAAATTCACTGTATTAAAAAAAAAATCCTTATTTTATAATATGAAAAATATTAGCTCTAGAAGTAGATTTTGAGGAAAGTGAACAGGAATCCTAAAAAATTGAGATCCACATTTGAGAAAAATTCTAATACAGATATTTATTTATAATAAAGGGGGTATTCTTCTCTATGGCATGATACGTGTGCTTACAATTTTAAAATTTAATTTTATTGTGTTCTATTAAACATATTCTCATAAACAGTACATCTATTGAATTAGTGAAGCTTCCTCTATTTTTTAACATTAAATTTAAAAAAAAAGTGTGAGGTATTTTAAGATCTTAATTACCTTAATGCTGTCTCTTTTAACAACAATGACGTTATTAAATATTTTGTTGCCATATTCATGAAGAGTAGTTTCACCAAAAACCAACAATCAAGAGTTTATATTTTCAATATTAAACGTTATTCGAAGAAATAATGAAGTTGAACTTGTAAATCGGAAACTGGAAGTACTGTTACCACACCTCCGACACAACTGAGACACGAATTTTTACTTAATATTCAAAGCAAGTTTTAACTCGATAAATTTAACACATCTTACTTGACAACCAGTTTTGAAGATGCTTGTCGTAATGACATGTCGCTAAAATGGAACAACGGAATACCTCGCAACACAACGGCGTCAAGTTTTTACTCTCCACGTTAAGAAAAGCATAGACAAAAAATTTTGAATGATGGTTAAAGTAATGAAGACAATCCTTGTTTTGGAAAGTATAATGAATTCGAGAACATTCGAAAATGAGATTCATTCTTTAGATCTAATTGACAAGCGACTTTCGAAATGATCTGTCGTGAGTTGAATTCGAACTGTAGTATTCAGCAATTGATTTTAAGTACTGATTTCTTTTCATGTTGACATGCTTATCATAAATGTTTGCAAAAAGGAATATCTTAACAATGTCATCAGTTTTAACAATGTCATTCATGTGCAGAGAATAAAGATCTTTTTCGTATTGTTGAAGATCAAATTCTAATTGGAAGGTAATCTCTTTGGTAAGCATAATATCTAATAATAATTATCAAGATTAGGAGTGTCATTAAACGTTATCTTTTAATCGTAGTCACGATTAACGTGCGCATAACTCTTGATCACTGATTTATAGATTAAAGAAATGTATATTTATAAGTTGAATTCTTGTTGTTGTTATTTATGTTATTTTCTTAAAATAGAGGGCTTTTATATACCAATCAATTGGGGTCTTAAAATAATTCTTTTAACATCGCCACTTTTACAAGACATTTTTTGTTTGTTTTTGAATTATGAATATGAACTGAGAGAGAATATATATATATATATATATATATATGCTACATTTCTGTTTTTCGGATATTCACATGAAAATATCTTTAAGTGATCATTTTAATCTAATGGCAGTATTTAAAAAGTATAATAATATAATATATACGTGGATATTATTACCAATATCTAAAAGAAAATATTATATATATATATATATATATATAATTGAAAATTTATTACCCTATTAACGCTCTAATTGCTTACTTTTTTAAAAAATAAAATCGCTTCAAAAATTATCAATTTTTTATTACATATTTGAAATCTAGTTATATTTGAAAGGTAAAAAAAGTGTAGTATAATTCTGTTTAAAAGACTTTTCAAATATTGATTAAGAACATAAAAACAAGCACTCAGGAAAATCAATTTCAGATGTAAAAAATTCAATTTTAAACGCGTGTAGAAATTATGATGTAAGTAGTCAGAGGGTTAATATATTAAGATTGCTTTCATTAACAGTTTACTTTTTTTTAAACAAATATTACTAATAGAAAAAAAGGCGACTAATATAATGACTGAGTTTCTATAATTTTTTAAGTTTGTAATCTCTTGACAAGTTCGAGGAAACTGAGTTTAAAGTTCAATCCAGCTTAAGATTATTGCATGGAATAAGTAATTAAGATATTATTGCGTGGAGGCTTATTCAAATATGGGGAACCAAGAGTAGAGTGATTAGTTTGAAAAAGATTTTCTCATTTTTTCGAAATGAACGATAATATGAATCTCTTTGCCAATAAAAGTTTTAATAATAAAAGCAATAAACTAGGACTGAAGCAAGAAACTAACAGTTTTAAAACATGTTGCTTTCCATGCTATCAAAAGCGGACTTTGAAATGTAATCAAATGCATTAGAAGAAACACACACATACCCTCTAATTTCCGTTACATTTTTATTTATTTTCTATTCTCATAAACGAATAATGTTAGTTGATTATAATTTTTAATTGTAGTTAACGTAAAAACATATTTATTTCTATGTTGCCTTGTTTCCATATGAAATCTAATTGAAATTATTTGGATTAAGATAATACGCACAGTACGTTCAAAAAGTTCCCTGAATAATTGCCTAAATTCGAACAGAAGTTCCTTGGAAGAAAGAATTCTCTTTTTGAAGTTGGCACCACCACCAAGAAAGAAGTCGAGCCACCCGATATATATTTTTGTTACTCTTGTCAAAAACTATAGTCAGCTTTTGATAGAGAGACGTATTCATTCGTCGAATTTTGAAATGTCGTTAACAGAGCAGTGCATCAACATCAAATTCTGCGTTTTGGTGGAGAAATCTTCATATGAGATCCTTGAGATGTTGAAAAAAGCATACGTACACAAGACAATGCTAAAATGTGCTAGTACCTTAGTACTTTCATCAAGGTCGCAGAAACATTGAGGATGGGCTTTGAAGTGGGCGCCCCTCTTCTTCCACCGCAAGCAAGAAAGTTCAGAGCGTACGACTTACAGCGTGCGCAGATAGACGAATTACCGCCAATAAAGAAATTTACGAAGAGATCATAAGAAAGTTACGAGATGCAATCACATGAAATCGACTTAAAATGGACACGAAACGTTTGGTCTTTGTTGCACGACAATGTCCAGGCATATCGCTCTCTGACTGAGAAAAAGGACCTGGTCAGGCACACCCTTCCTACTCTCTTGACTTAACACTACCTGATTTTAATCTGTTTTCGCGGACACTGCATTGGTAAATCAGAAGAGGTGATGGAAAATACGATGAAGTAACTGAAGACACGTTCCAAAACATGAATACAAACAGTGAACAATTGTGTAAATATGTGGGAGGACAATACTTCGAAAAAAAATAAAGTAAAAACAGTGTACATATTTCAATAAATTATCATTGACCAATACCGGGAATTTTTTGACCGCAATACTTGTTAATTTCATTCGGGTTATTAATATTTATGTTTTTTAATGTTAATGAGGTCTTAACGAAAAATGGTTTTAGATAATTATATGAACACTAAACAGTCTTTGTAAGAGGATCATTCGAGGGAATGATTGGAACTGATCAACATATAGAAGAGGTTTTAACTGATGGAACTGGACTCACTATACTGATTCATATATAAACTCTATTTCTTTCATATAACTTTGAGAATTTAAGAAAGTATACATAGCTGAAACACAACAGAATAATAAATACAAACCTTACATTCAAAGACAATTCGTTTTCAATTTTCTTATGAGTTGGTTATTATTTTTGGAAGATATAAAAAAGGAAAAAAAAATTACCATTATCTGTTTCTTGTACTTTGCTACAAAATAAACGAGAAAGGTCTCTCAGCTGTGTCAAATTTACCCAACATAACTGATAATTTTCTCACTGCTGGCAATGCAACTTTAATTGAATTACCAGATACATGACATTCTAATTGAATCTGAATACTGAACTTGGATCTAGATCCTTTTAATATATTCATTTTTTAATGCTTTATATTTCCATTATCCATAGAACATGATTAAATTCAAGATAGGCTTCATAGAAAAAAAATCAACCTGTAATAATCAGTAGAATGGTTTGTATGATTCTTTATTAACGTTTAATTGAGAAGAACCTCGAGAGATATGGCGATGAACATCGTAATATTGAACCATGATTAAGTAATAAGGACTACACCTGTCAGATGTTAACAAACCACTAATGACTATATCTAATATTTGTCAAAATTTTAGAAAAAACTCATAACGTACCCACATTAAACCCACCCACCCACAATCTAAAGTTTTCTTCTTAGAGTAAGAACACTCCCGACAGAGCAATTCACAAGTCTTCCAATCTCTCTCTCTTAACTACTCTTAACTTTAAACTCTTTTCATTATATATGCTATTTAATCAGTCTCATTCACTACACTTCAATATATATATATATAACACATCGATCAATAACTCCCGAGTCTAACATTGAAAACAACATTTTTTTTGCAAATTTTTTTTTATTCATCAACATAACACCTTTTGTTAATCACCTTTTAGGGTGATACAATCGTTCCAACGCTTTTTCCAAATTTTTTTTTTTTTTTTTTTTGCAAGAAATCTTTTTTGTTGCGAGTAAATAGCGATAAACAGAGCTTTCTGAATCATCGACTCGTTGCTGTTTTTGTTCCATCGAAAGCAATCGCGGCACCCACTTGGAAAAAACCTTTTTCACTTCACTTCAAAAAACCTTTTTCCTGACCCGATCGACTTAAAATTTTGACACGTTTCAAGCAAAGGTTAGTACTCTAGAAAGACCTGGTTACTGGTTTACTACGAGCGCCATCTCTGGGTTAGTCTCGGGAGTTATTGATCGATGTGTTATATATATACATATATATGTGTGTGTGTGTACTCGGTATGTTTCCGCAGATAAAACGATAGTTGAATCATAAGAAAATGCCCTTAAATCAGTGGTCGTCTTTTAGGATAGATACAGAAAAAAATGAATTGAAATTTATACAAATTAAAACAATTAAAGAATGAAACAAATCACTCGCCAATGTATTTAAAATCCTGAAAAATCCTCACTTTCATCATCTAAGGCAAATAATTTCTCAAGTGTGTCCTCACTTTCGTTGTTGAGAAGCTCTTCATATGAGTCTTATTCTGTACCTAGGGAAATCCCAGAACACATCAAATAACGCACCTTCATAGTTCTACCTTTTTCGCCTCTCATCGTCAAGTTATTTCATCGTTCAAGCATGTGATCTTTGAATAGTTTATTCAAAGAGACGTTTAAAGATTGTAGCATCGAATTTAAACCACTCGGGGTATAAATATTATTCCTCGCTGTGCGATTTTTAGTGTCCTTTCTCTAATCTCTTACAGTTTTCCCTGTTACATCGAAAGCCCTTCTTTTTGTTGGTTCTATGATAAGCTCTCGCTTTACAAACTTTACACCGATTACATTTTTGTACAAATTGTTTGCAGACACGACTTAACCTACAACGAAACGTGTTAGAAGTACATATGGGTTAGTGAATCGGCAGTGAATCTTCAGTACTGGAAGAAGCAAGAAAATAAAATTTGCCAAAGATGATGATCGCTGAAATAAAATAAATTCGTTGGCCATTAATAATTTGGGGGGGGGTCTTCTAATATGACAGATGTCTGCTAAAACTGTAAATTTTTGACGAAAATTCATACGTCGTCTTATCTGAAGGCCGTCTTAGATGTGGAAATATATTACAGTAAATTAAACTTTTTTTCAGGAACGAACTTTCGCTAAAAATATTCTACATATCAAACAAAATTTCTGTACATTGAACTAAAAATTTCACATTAAAAATAACATTTACCTATAGCAGCAAATATTGTCCATTGATCGCATTCATAAGGAAGAATATAAATTATATAAAAAGAAGTATTACAGATTCTTAAAATAATGCAATATTCACGGAAAAGTAGAAGTTATTGACTGGATATAATCTTCGCCGATGAGTAACATTCCTAATTTTGTAACTTCTGTTAACTATTCTTCTTAACTTCTAATTAAATATTCTTACAAACTTCTATTATTCTATTCCTAACTTCTATCTTTTCTAGCTTCCTAACTCCTGTTCTACAAATCTCTTCCTAACCTCTGAAGCGAGATTTTACATTATTAAGCTTTCGATTTTTTATAGAGAGCGTTGTCCTTATACGGAAATCTATGTGTGCAAAAGAGAAGTTCTACTAAATAAAAGACAAAGAATGCGAATGAACTATAAAGATGTGGTAACAAAGTATGATATATCGAGAAGTGCGATATTAATACTTTTCAAAAATGGTGATTCGATTATTAGAGTCTTAAGTGTAGGGGTTAAATAAGTCTATTAGTGTAGGGGATCTACATTAAAATCTGACAATGATGCAGCAGCACTGAAAAAGGCAAAATTATACGAGATAAGACTAACGAGCTGATTACATTAAATATAAAGAGACTGAATGTGCTTCATTATAAAAAAAAATTGTTAATTATTTTGCGTGTATATATATATATAAATAAAATTTAAAAAATATTTCTTTAATAGTTCAACAACTTGTCTTCTTTATCCATGCAGAAAGACTATACATTACCGATTTTAGTAAGAAATAATAAACATTATTAAATATGTATACTTGTGTATCACATATATAATTTTTCATGGATTACGTTAGTTTACATTGGATAATTAATTTAGTTTCCTCTGTAAATATTTTCTTTTCTCTTTTGATTAGATTATTGTTTTGAATTGGTATTTCTGCTTAAATTTTGGTGTTATACCAACTTGTTAAAATGTAATTAATTTACATCTGATGGTTGTGGATCTATATAATACTGGTATAAACATAAAATTTCCCTTTTTAAAGTATGAAATAATATTGAAAATTACATTATATGCATTTTTTTTAGTTTTATTTTTATTCTTTTATATTGATTTTTGCTCCGATGTTCAAGGTTGTTCGGTTATTAAATTAGCTGAGTTATTTGTTTATGGCTTATATATGTATTGAATTAATATTTTCATGTGTGATAGTATTTAAGTAAACTTGCAGTTAATTTTCATTTTTTTTTAAACTTACGATAGTATTTTTAGTTTGATTTTTGTTCATTTTGATAATTTACTGGTTTTGTCATTTAATTCTGTGCTATTTTAGTTTTTTAGTTCTAAATAAATTTTTCAAAGGTTATAGTAGTTATAATTTGTTTTTTGTATAATTTGCTTACAAATAAATATTATACATATATATATATATATATATATATATATATATTCAATGAATTTTCAATGGTTTGTTCTTACGCAAAGGGCTGGTTTGTCTGAGGGGGGGGGTAATTCCATTACCGGATTCCATGATGACTTCGTATCAATTCAATGCCGATGCTTGCAGTAGTTTTACTTAAGTTTATTAGGAGAGATGATGAAGGGAAAATATGTACAAATACTACATTCAAATTGACCAGTTCATCTGAGAAATATAGATGGCGGCCTCATTCAACCCATATCGGCGATGGGCATTGGAACGCGCGCTGGCGTTCGAAGTTCACTTTCGACGCGGGTAACGCGAAGGAGAAGATTAACGGAAAGTGGAGGAAAGAGAGCGAGAACGAAATGTCGCTCAGTTTTATTCGGGAATAGGTGGCGCTGCAAGAGCTATTACAGGACGCTGATTCGTGGTGCCTTCTATCGAGTAACTGAGGAACTCGTTTTACAGTACATTGGAAAATAAAATTAATTCTTTGATAATTAACTGGAAAATTCTACATATATACATATTCTCATTCCTAAACCTCTGAAATAGTATTAGAATTACTTTATTTCCTGTTTTGAATTTATTTTCTTAATTTGTTTCTCTTGAGATATATTTTGCAGATCTTGATAAAATTAGGCATTTTGAAATTTATTGTAATTTTTGAAATTGTTGGTTTTATTTTTGAATTTAGAATTATTCTCATGCTTAGTATGTGTTCTTGAATTATTTACATGCTTAGTTGTGTAATATTCTATTTTCAGCTTTAAAGACTTTTTATATATCATAATACTCTACTTGTTTTAAATTTTAGATGATCTGTTTTTAACTTTAATGTTTTGGTTTTTATGTTGTTTTGTTATATGTTTATTTTTGTTTAGTAATATTTGCAATTAACTAATTTTAACATTGCTTAATTTTAATTTTGGTTTGTTATTAACTATAATTTATAATTTATTATGAATTTATGTATGTGTTAATAATTACGCCTATTTAACATTAATAACTATTTAATTAAGTATATATGTATATTACTGTACGAAAGATGTCCATAATAATCGTATATAAAAGCTAATTATAAATTATATAACAATATAAATTATAAAAATTTAACTGTATTTAAATGTAAGTAAAACTAAAAACTCTAGTAATTTAAAATCTATTCAATTATTACAGTGATTTAAAAACATAAACATTTCTAAAATTTGCAAAGCGGAAATCAAGAAAAATTATAAGGTAAAGTCTTAAAAGTGGACACATACAGAGAGAGACAGAATTTTTTTTTGATACTAGTTGCCGGGCAGTGTCTTTTCGACACATAAGTTCTTTTCTAAAACCTGTAAATTTTGATGGATTCTTTTTATTTCGCTTGACTTTTTTTTAAATTTGTAGGAAGATTTTACATGGAAAGTTTAGGTGGGGGGGGGGAAATAAGCTTTATTCGAACTTAGTTTACGGATATATTTACATATATCGTCTTTCTGGTGTCACTTGGACGCGGCAGCAATTTAAATTCTCCTATATCAAATTTCGTTGATCTGTGCGATTGTTCTATTGTGTTGTGAGAGCATTGAAGACTAGGAAAATCCTAGAAGGTGGTTTTTTGGTATCTGGTCATCACGTGTTCTGTTTCAGCTGTACCAACACCTGCCGCTGAGGTTTTATTTCTCGCAAAAATAGTGCATGCCCGGTTACATGTGAGTTTCGACTAGTTGGATTTTTTGCGACTTTTTCTTTCGTTCTGAATAAAATTTTAGAATGTTTCGTAAGAGAGGACTTACTACAGAAGAAATAATCGTACTCCTAAGAGAATTGTCTGATAATAATTCAGAAGGATGGAGAATTGTCCGACATGCAATATGAGTCTGATGATGAAAATTTTATTTCCGTTGTATATCATCTGGATCGGAAAGCGATGAGGATATTGAAATTGATGTTCTTAAAAATTGGCATGAATTTTTGGATCGCGTTGACTCATTGAATGTGAACTCATTGAATGAAGAAAGAATGTGTCTTTGAAGGTGTAACCAACAGATTAGCAACCTAAAATATTGTGCGAGAAAATAGTGGTCCAACTAGTTATGTAAAAAGAAACAGGAATATTGACAAGGTTTGGAATGCTAGGTTTCTTTTTATAGACATAACAGTTTTACGAATAAAGCTTATAATAAAATGCACAAACACAGAAATGACGAAATGTGTCTGAATGAAAATGATGTTTCGTCTCTTTTAAAAGAATAAACTTTTTGCTTACATTTCGATTTAGTACTCACATGGAGTCTCAGGAGCTAGGAGCGTAAAGCTTCATTCATTATGGTTTACTACATTTTGCGAAGAGACCATGTTCAGAAACAAATTTTGTGAAATATCAAGAGTATTTTTCTTGAGATTTGACATCAAATCAACGCGTTGTAATCGAACAAACCAGGACAAATTCGCAATGAATTTGGGAGTATGGAATCATTTTATTGAAAACTGCATATTATTAGTCACAAGCCTGGCCAAAACATAGCAATCGAAGAACAACTGTTATTCCTAGTAAGATTCGCTACCCGTTTACTGAGTTTATAGCACCGAAACCGATAAATACGATCAAAAATTCTATAGATATAGAAAGTAATAATATTTTGAACGCATTTCCTTACCTAGGAAAAAGATAATAACGAGATCAAAGTCAGAGATTTTCTGAATATATCGAACTATTTCGAAATATGGGAAGAAATATCACAGTTGATAAATTTTTATTTCTCTAGAGATGACTATGAAACTAAAGGTAAAACGGAAGAGTTTATTTAGCATGGTGATTAGGGTCAGACGAGAAATACCAGATTGTTTAAAACCAGAAAAAGAAGCGTTATTCAACAAAAATATTTTGAAAATGTAGAAGTGGGATCAACACTTACATTAACTATTAAAAACGAAAAAGAATGTGATAATCCTGAATTCTATGCATTCAAGCATTGCAATTTCAAATAATTCAAAGAAAACACATGAAAACGTCAGTTTTTATAATGCAACACAATATGACATAGATATTGTTGACCAAATGGAAAGGCAATGTTCAGTCAAAGCAGGCTCAAGAAGATGGCCAGCTCATACATTCTACAATATTTTAGATTTTGTTGCCATGAACGCTTGGATTATTTTCAAAAGTTTAACGAGAAAATAATTATCAAGGCGTTCTTTTATACAAACATTATCTGAAGAATTACGAGCAGAACATATTGAAAAAAATCTAGCAGTAGAAAAAGAAGAATGAAGAGGAACTGCGAGCTGAATATTCACCAAAGCGTATGAAATGTGAAATAAAAAATGTCACGGAAATGTGTCAAATGAACTATAATATTCTTTTTGTAAAAAAATAACCTATGACAAATGTACAAAATATATCAGTTATATATATACAAGAATTGATTTTAAGTAATACCAGTAGTTATATCTTTTGTTTATATTTTCATATCACCTTACAAAATTGTTCTTATTTTACTGATATAATATTTTTTGTGTGCGAAATATATATTATCAAAAAGAATATTTAAAGGCACATTTTATACGATTTTTTCACTCATTATTTACCAGTACCAACATGACTCCTAGCCGGAGTTTGAGGAGTTGGCAAGATTTCCAGCATTCTGGTGCTAAGATGCTGTTTATGGATGGGAATAGAAATTTATGATTAAATTAAGTATTAAGGATCCAACCTTCCTACTCAGAAAATGACTTTATAACAAGTTGGTAAAAACCAGAAATCAAAATTTGATTACGAAGTTTAATTTTGTTTATTGCATTATCATTACCTTTTCATTTTGTAATTTTAACTTTCTATTTTTGGTATGGATCAAGTCTTTTTTCCCTTATTATTTCAGTTGTAATTATATATTTTTTTATCATTTTAACTTTGAATTAAACTCTTTGTTCATATGTGAATTTAAAATTTTTTTGCCTAATTCAATTTAATAAAAATTCTCTCTCTCTCTCTCTCTCTCTCTCTCTCTCTATATATATATATATATATATATATATATATATATATATATATATATATATAGAATAATAAATAAAAATCAAGTTTCCATCTCGATTTGCTGTTTAGGAATAATTAAACCTTTACGATACCTCGCGATAATAATTAAAACTTTACCGTAATGTGGATTATTTTGATCTACAGCTTCCTAAAAACAAACAAATCAATATAAAGTGATTTAGATACTACAAAGTTTACAACATATGTACATAATTACAAGATTTATAATATTACGTGCATAAAAATTAAATAATATATAGAATAAATTTTACCCAGATAGCAGTAATAGTTAAAACTTAACCATACTCCCTCGTATACATACATACATACATACATATATATATATATATATATATATATATATATATATATATATATATATGCATATGTATATATATGTGTGTGTGTGGATATAGTGCAAAATAGATTCGATTAGATAAAACGTTCAAAGTGGATTTCCAACTTCAAAAAATTTCTGACTCACAGCGCTAAAGGATGCCGTACAAAGTTCTTATGAATTTTAAATCCTTTAAAGACCTTTTTTTATTTTACAATCTATATGTCTGAGAAAAAATGATAAATGAAATTATCATACATTATTATAAGAGACAGAAGTTAGAGAAGAAAAACTTCACTAATTTTTTTACCCTTTTTACCGTCACTAATTTTTTCCCTCTCTCTGCATTCATCTTCGATTAATTTTCTAATTCTTGAACATTATCACGTGATATTACGTCATCCCAAATACATTACGAAAGGATACATCCTTACAAAGCTCTCTGTATCGATGACTCGAGGCGCTTCATCCGTGTGTTCGACTCATCACGGCCTGATTCTCCACAAACGAGGAGTAGTACATCATTATCATCTGACACGAACACATCATTTCATTGAAATCAAAAAAATATCTTCTTCGCTTTCTCATTTAAATTTCTCAAAACCACGCTTCCAGAACACTCATCTTCGAATTTTTACTGTTGTTGTTATTTTTTTCTATATGAAATTTTGTCTGGTCTTCCAGGTTTTTTTTTCTTGTGGTACATTTCCCGTTCTGGTTTTGTGAGGATTACTTATCAAAATTCCGACGTACTGTTTTTTTCTATCCTTCTAATTTGTTTGACGATGAACTTGAAGAATCTACTTCGAGTAATTTTGTACTAACATTAAAAGCTTGCGTGCAAAAAGTTTTGTTTTAAGGGAACTAGAACATGATACGGAATATAAAAATACTGAACATAAAACTCGTTTTTTTTGTGACATATATCTTTTGAAATTCTTAGTAGTCCTTAGATTTCTTAATGTTACTAATAAGGACATTTTAATCATTTTATGGAACTATAAAAGTAGTTATTAAAAGTTTTATTTTCTTTCCTTCTTAGCTGAATATGACCATGAATTTTGGGACATATTTCCAAATATGTACTATTTAAAAAATTATTCCTTAAATATTCAAAATATTTAACTCATCAGAAATAAAACAATACGGAAAAAGATAGTGAAGTGACTTTTTTTGTGATATCATTGTACATTTTCCATGAAAAATTATAGAATTTTTCACACACACACACACACACATTACACACACACACACACACACACACACACACACACACACAGCTACAAAATACACATACACAGACCACACAAAACACACACATACACACAATGTTAAATCTAATTTTTTTTCTCTGTTCAGATGAAAATGAAAAAATGACTTTTAAAAATTTAATTATTACTTACAGAAAAATATTTTTGTTTCACAATACACATATGTATCTTTTGTAGAAACATAACAAATACGGAACCATATAGTGTATGTAACACTGTTTTTTAAATGGTACCTTATCGCCTAAAAATCATGTCCATAACTCTCATGTTATTTAACTGAGACCGAGAATATTGACATGAAAAATAACTTTTATAATTCGATAGAAAAATTAAATTATAATTATCAGCCACAAAAAAACTTGCTCTACAAATGATTTAAAAAGATATATGTCACAAAAAAGGAGTCTTAAATATATCTAAATATTTAAGATATTAAAAGGAATGAGTAATCTGTATGAGTAGATAAGATATTAGTAATATAATATTTATATATATATAATCTTATTTGAATATATATATAGAATATTAATATCTATCAAATATAGAGATAAGTGTGTGCCTGTTGTTCATTCCTCTAAGTCCTGGTAATTCCTCAAAATTAAAAATATATTTGTGTTTTTGGTGACATAATGCGCTATATTAAGATAACCTGCTGGCTGATATGGGCTTATAGGGTTATTATTATAAAACGGATTCTACAGAGAGTAATTGTCTTTAAAAAATCATGTATGGACAAGATCCCTGTTAACACGTCTATTATTGGATTCTACCCATTAGCCCATTTTTCGACCTGTCCTCTAAGTTACAAAACAACACACACACACACACACATCACACACACACACCACAATAACACACACACACACACAGCACACAGCTACACAATACATCAAAAACACGCACGCATGATCGGCACCATCACTACACACATATATACTATATAGGATCAAAATTAAAGATACTAGATATTTGATATCGAATTTGTGACAAAAGAATTGAAAGAATGTAAATACTCTTCGAAACAAGATGCAAACTTTGTACGCTCGAATAGCAGCTATACGGGGTGAACTAGTCGAGAAACAGGATTTGATAAGCGCGAGTACCAAATTAGCATTGTTGTTCAGCTCATTTCAACGAATTTCTGGTGTTTTTTTGCAGCAATCACTTAAATTAAAAAATGCAAACAGTAAAAAAACGAACCACCAACGTTTAAATGATGGAATGATGGCGAATTGTGGGTAGGCTAGAAGTTTGCGCCGTCTTAAATCCAGATTTGCAGAGAATTCAATTTAACGGCCAGCTTCTGTAACCAACTCGAAACAGTTTCAAGAGGATACCGGATCCGTCGAGAAAGCCTTCGGGCAAGGTCGTTCCGTTATTACCGACGGCCAAAGAAGATCGCTATTTCTCCATTGTCGAGACGTACCAGGGATGCTGGCAGTTTCCTGGCTTTCGCGTTAAAGCGCGGCACATGAACTGAGTTTCAAGGGAGACTGCTCTGGTACACTTCAAGAGAGAGGGCTGTTTCAGCACCTACATGGATCGCGTCCCTTCCTGCCCAAGAACAGAGGAGTACCGCTTAAAATGATGTAAAGATCATACAGATTGGAGCATGAATCCAATGGTGACTGTCTTCTGCTGATGAGTCCTGTTCAGTCTAACCCAGTGACTGCAATACTTTTATTTGAGAGAACCCCAGGGGTTCTGCTACCTGCCCTCCAATTTCCTGGTGGAAATCAACCTACTGCAGCAGAGAGGGTATTCTGGGGAAAAGCGTCATTGGTGGCTGCACACCCTCCGTGTCTTGAAAGAGGCATCGTGACTGATGAGAGGTATAGGGATGAGGCTCTTGAGTCCTATGTTCACCTTTCAAAGGGCAGTTGATCCTGATTTCCTTTAATGAATGACAACGCGAGGCCACTAGAGCTTTAATCTGGTCGACGAATTTCTGGAAAGTGTGGATATTCGCCGGATGGATTGGCCAACCAAATCTTCAGGACTTCATTCCATAGAGCATGCCTGGGACGCTCTTGGGAAGGGCAAAACACTGCAACTCTGAGAACCATCCAAGACCAAAACAGCCTTGTGAGAACGAGTAGGAACTGCCACAGGAACTCACAAACTTCCTTATTTCCAGCCTTAAAAATTACGGTTCGAGGCCTGTATATCTGTAAGAGGGTATCTTACCACCTATTAACCAATTTTTTGTTCTATTCTACAACTACTGTTTCATACCTTGCGAGACCGATAAGGGCCACGCACGATCATGCGTGTATATTATAACTGTTGAATTGCTATTTTTTGTATTATATCAACCTATGTAATTTTGCTCAAGTTTGAGATAGACCAAATCGTGGAAAACTCCTTTTAATTTTTGAACACTAGCACTTTGGGTGAAATTCTTAGGACCTATTTCACCAACGATGCATACAGAAATTTTAGTATAATTAGTTAAAAATTCTTCGAATCGGTTCAACTGTAATTGATAATCAGTTCAGTTCAGTTTCCTGTAAACTACTACTACTTCAGTATATTTCCCAATAACAAAACGAAATTTATAAATTTCCAAGTAATTGCTCATCAGAGTTTTAAAGAAACATTTTTCAAATCTAGAAGAATAAGAGGGTAATTGGGAGTTTTTATTATGAACACTATAACTTCTGTAGTTTTTTAAAACAGAACATATTAGTTTACTAATTCTACTGGAATCACTGTTAAAAGCAAGAATGTCTTTATCGTTTGTTTAAAAAATCATAGAGTTGCTCGCCTCACTGATTTTTTAATGTACAGAGTTCCATTCTTTATTGTTTATATTTTAGAAATCGAGGAACTACAACCCACTGCTTGATTATATGGAATAATTTGCCAGGTTTTTCTTATTTTATTTGAAAGAAATAAATGTTTTTTTAAAGGACTATTTGGAGATGTTGTCTACACCATTGCACAAGTACTTCTAACATCCTTGAAAACTATTTTCAAAATGCAGTTTGGGCGGGGAAATTGCATCTACGATAGAATTGTGATAAAATTATTGAGAGCATAAACTTGGGTAATTGTTTATATCCTATGCAGCGGTTAACTCAGTGGATAATTTGAAAGTTATAGGTACCATCAGTCTCCGTTTGAACAGTTCTGCATGACATATTCTTCTAGAAAGTGCTGTGCAGATTTGATGTTCATTGATTATATGCTTAAACGAGCTGCTACTGCTTCTGTAAATAACTTAAGAAACTTCAGTTGACAAAGAAGAAATAAAATAAGTTGAGTTAGAAATTTAAAATACATGTGGTTAATTTTGATAAATGTGTTGTCACTTTTTTGGGGGGATTTTATATGGACTTAAAGTCACCCATAAAATCTATGCTAAATTATCCTGTTCTTGGAGAAATAAAACGAATGAATCGTTTTGAATGCAAAACTTACGATTTTACTATCATCTGTTATACATAGTGATAAGAAATCGATTTGCTGAACGACATCTTGTTTTCAGGAATAAACCAAATTTAAGACGCGTTATAAGAGTAGATAAAAAAAAGGTAATAAAAGACTGATGCATTTTAAACTACATTATCAAAGGCCGTAATAATCTTTTATTGCATGTGGGAAAATATTATAGCAATTGATAGTAAAACTTACAACTTTATTGAGC
The DNA here is from genome assembly GCA_019974015.1 of Nephila pilipes. Lineage (NCBI taxonomy): Eukaryota > Metazoa > Arthropoda > Arachnida > Araneae > Nephilidae > Nephila > Nephila pilipes. Next base: position 139,707 of record BMAW01080480.1, read on the forward strand.
GTTTCAAAGAAAGTACCAAAAACTTTGACTATTCAGCGTTTCATACGAGTTAATGTTCTTACTAGTTTTTATTTATTCTGTCCTTAAGTTAGTTTACTTGTTGGGATATATTTTCTTATTTTTCTCAACACTTATACGAGATTATTTCTATTAAGTTTGATTAAAATAGTTGTAACAACGCAATGACTTGGTTTTCCTCAATTTTAATTATGTGCAATTTCGGCCTTTTTAATGTTTGGACAGCGGCAGATATATACATTCTGCTTCAAGTAATCATAGGAAGAATCTAGAATAGCAACTAGAATATCCATTATTCGCTTACAGTAATCAAAATGCTGTACTTTTCCTTTAATATGATGAATCATTTACACTTACTGCTTCTAATCTTTCAAATTAAAATTAATCAGAAACTCATAGGGCGTTTTGAAATCAGGGGCAAAAATTTAAGGGGTTATAGGGAAACATCAAAACACGCAATTTTCACCGTACAATGCATAAGCAGAGTGAACCGCTAGACGGCGCTGTATTGGAAAACATAAAGAGCTAGTTTTTTTTATACATCGTCATTTCTGCCGTGGATTTCCGGAGACATAGCCTTTTCTTATTACTGTACGTCACCATGATTCCTGAAATCCACGGTAAAAAAGACGATGTTTTTTAAAACTAGCTCTTTATGTTTTCCATTACAGCGTCGTCTTGATGTTGACCTCTTGCTCTCCCTATAACTTTGCCTCTGGGTTATAACTTTGCGTCTAGCTACCTTAGAAACAAATGCAAACCATTTTTGAAATAGTAAATATGTGGGCTTTAATAAAAAGTAATAAAGGGACTTTCGAAAATTTTCACGAAAATTGATTTTTGGGTATGCGCATACCTTATCGTGTATCAGACCCACGGGTCTTTTAGTGGCATCAGGGCCTGAACCCACGACTCGACAAAAACAACGCTGGTCTACGACCATGACTACTAGGCTGCCATAGCGAAGTCTTTTAACTGCAATCTGAAGTTAGGATTGCTTGAATGAATGTCCCTTAAGCAGTATTGCAATACGAAGGGTAACGGACTTCGCAGTGTTTTGAACCTCGAAAACGAACAAAATTAAAATATTAATAAGTTCCTGCTGTGTTCCCATTTTTATTCAGAATAAAATAGAGAAGGGAAAGAAGAAATGAACATGTGAAAAAATTTCTAGAAAGGAGGAGATGAGTATAAAGTTGCTCTGAAGAGCTCAAGAAATGAAAAGAAACAGATGGTAGTTTTATTCAAAATATCTATGAGTCCTGAGTATTTTGAGTAGTTGCGACGATTACGGGGAGAGTTGGGGGGGGGAGACCCCTACTTATTTGGGAAAAAAATTAAATTTTTATTGCATTTAACTACCTAAAACTAGGAATTATAAACAATATATTTGTGTAAACCCTGACGTCATATCATCTAATTATCTTTCATTTCTTTTCCTTAATTGATAAGAAAAATTACTTACAAATCATACTTATTTATTAAATTCTGTACTCGTATGCATTGAATGCAATGGCATCATGGAACGGTTTTTAATACACTTGCATTGAGGCTAACCGTTTTATAAACCACCACAGCACTCGCAGGTTGGGTTTTGGCAAATTATAATTTTTTTTGGTGTTTATTTTAAACAAACCGTATTTTTTAAATGAAATTATCAATAAATTTATACTTTTTAAATGAAATTATCA
>BMAW01080480.1:142401-158214 GCA_019974015.1 Nephila pilipes
AATTAATTACATTTATCTTAATTATAAATTAATTACATTTATCTTAAATACACTTATTGATTCCTTTAATTTTAATATCGGAAAAGTTAACTATTGTCCATTTCTCGATATTTCTTCGCTTACTTTAGTTCATATATTTAATTGAGTAATTTAATAATAATTATAAAAAAAGAGCACCTTAGGTGGCTAAATCTTTTCTTTGCAAAACTTTGTATAAAACTTTTTTTAAAATTTTAATGTAAATTGTTTCAATCAAGGCAATACTCTCTTTGTCCTAAGTCACCTATAATCTATTTTGGAACGATAATCAAATTGATTCGCTTGTCCACATGTTTGAAGTTGAGCGAGTCTTATAAAAAAAACTGGTGGTTTGAGTGGGTCTGTTCTAAATAGTCCATCAGCTGTGAAAGTTTACATACGTAAACTACGATTACTCGCTTGTAATTACCATCCTCTAACCACACACTTCCAATTTTTTATTTCTAACTTTCCAGCTTCTCTTTTATTCAATTCGCTTTCACTTTTATATAGTTTTTCTATTCAAGTCTTTACATTTCTTTAGTTCATCTCAATTACATAGATAATGTTTCATTGTGTTGAGTCGAGGTTTTATTTTATGTAATTCAATTTATAAAAAGTACCCGAGGTAGTGAAGAGGAAATCGAGGATAGCCCAACGTCACAGAATAATCTGGAGGTTACATGGTCTTTTTTTGAAGCTACAAAAGATTTTTAGATTGAGATTAATTCGGGATCGAACAAGATTTAAGTAGACACATAGGATTTGATTCAGGATGGATGTTCGTTTTATTTAATCGAGTATTAGATAAAGATTCTGTTTCTTCTAGTTAACATGATTTTTGGGGAACATTTTAACATTTGTTCATCCCATTTAAAGTGCAGCTTTCTACATTATTATGCCAGATGGGTCCTTGTTGAAAACTTCTGGTGACTACGAAACCTAAAATCTTAAATATGTAAGTCAAAGGTGAAAAGCCTTTATTGTAATTTTACTCAAATTTAGTAATAATATTTGGTTACAGGTACAGTTATTCTTAAATCATCATACCTTTTTAGATGTTACATATTTCCTACGTCACTCTTCTGTAATTTCTGCCAGAGGGCGCTGCTTGAGCGCGATGGTTTCAGTGGTATGGAGAAAGTCAAATGTGTAAGTTGTGGAAAACAGAGATAGCGTAAAAAGTATCTAAAACCTTTGATAATTTGCTATGTTTGTATTTATTAAAGTTACTGAGATTAGTGAAGGATTTTCTTGCACCTCTAAATGAAACTCGAATCCCCTGTAATATTGGATGTTGCTTACGTTTGAAATATCTCTTTTAGATTACCTCCTATGCTCATGAAGAATTAACCTTAATGCAGCGGTTTCTACCCTTTTTGCACAAAATTGCGAGGTCCATCACCAATAACCCTCGTGTTGCTTCTAGTGCGATGTTAATAAAACCAAACCAAATCTAACCCTTATGCAGCCAAGCTTCCCCAAAAGGAAATTTTTTCCGTCGCCTCTTCACCTCCCCCCATAATAGATAAAATAAAAATAGCCATGTTTTAAATAATAAAAACTTTATTGCAACTCCCATCCGATATGTGCACTTCACAGAATGAAAACAAAGCTTAACTATAACATACACATACATGTATATTTTTTTTTATACAGCGTTATTTTAATTATTTTTGAAGAATTTTGAATGAGTAGTTATGAATAATTTTTATTAACAAATTTTAGTGCATCCCTCGCTTCCCCAAGGGGCTAGGGGCGCCTCCCAGATATGAAACCACTACTCTAAAGCGATGAAAATAATAATTGATTTGAATGATATTTATTATATGGCCGTGATAACCGAATGGTCGTGTTCTCGAGCTCGTGGTCATCGTTGATCACCTTGAGTCTTGAGATCGAGTCCTATTTTCCCGTAAGATTTGTCGTATAGCGGGACTGATACACATTAAATCTGTCAAGTCTCAAATACCTCCCGTTGGCATAGTGTGGGAGTTTGGAGAGAGATATGCCTTTTTTTTCAGGTGTCAATAGTTTTCTCGTTGCTTCTAAGGGTGAGTTAATAAACCGTCAATAACTTCACAAAGGCTACAAAAAAGTATATGAAAGTTTATTTTTGTATTATTAGCTACCATTCTTTTAAAAAAGGAAATAGAAAAACCACAGCATTGAAAAGAAATTTTTTTTTTCTCTCGCAGAAAAAAAAAAAGATTTTTAATGATTGATATAATTAAATTTAAATGTAAGAATTAGTTTTACTGGGTCGATATAAAAAACAAGCTTATATTAAAAAATTAAAAGTGAACTTTTGAGAATTATTCAGATTTATAGAACAGATGTTATTAATAATAAATAAAATGAGTTTTAAAAGTAACCAATTGAGCAATCAATTTATTATTTATTGTTGCATACAAAATATAAAAGAACTTCTTGAAAAAACTTTCATTCACACAATTCTCAGGTAACTTTTTATATGAATAAATTTAAATGTTACCTTTTTTAAATAAGTTTAATAGAAAAGAATTTTTATTTCAGATTCTTAAGTATAAAAAGGAAAATGCGAGTGATGTGAAATAATAAACTAGATAACACTTAATTTCTAACACGAATAAATTTTAATCCTAAATTTTGGGTTGTATGCATGCTTCCCTTTTTTCTTTAGTTGAAGTTATTTGAAATTTTAGTTGTGATACAATATTTTAATCCATTCAACATTTAAAATTTCGTTTGCGAACGAAGCGGCCATTTTGTAAATCTGTACCTTTCAGTCAGTAAAAGGGTTAAAATGCAATTTTGGTGCGATTTTTAAAATCGCCAAATCAGCGATTTTTAGGGTCGAGTCCATCGTAATGAATGGCTTTGTTAACGAAGGTTACCACATTTGGTAAATTATCGCCAAACAATTTTCCTTTGCTAAGAGGTGAGATTGACCTGCCTTAATAAAACAAATTTGGAAAAAAAAAGTGAATTATTTTGTATAAAATTTCTAAGCTGTGTATGCTTCTGTGAAGTAATCTGTATATTCAAAAACATTGTTTTTAATAATTGCTTGATGTCTATCACCGAGCACATAGTTACATAATGAGATCATTACTAAGTCTTTGAAGATCATTGTTAAAGTTCAGCGAATTTTTGCTTTAATTCTAATGAAAACACAGCAAATAGCTGAATAATTAGAACATTTAATTGCTGAAGTATCTCAGTAAGATTCTTTACTTTGTATGGGTCGTTAATCGACTATTTATTTAGTGAATGTTTAAGTTAAATGGTTGAAAGAATATAACAATCATTAACCGATATTTAAAATTTTCATTTGCTTTTTATTCTAACATTTGGAATGTTTTTCAGTGGGGTCATTCAGATATTAAAGCCCCAAAATAGTAAGAAGAGATAATTTTGAAATATTATCCATTATTTAAATGTGTTCGTTTGAATTAAAATAAACTTTTGTAGTAATATAAAATATTAATACATAGAAAGGAAAGTAGCTTACAGTTAGATCTAGATAATATAGATGATGTATCAAGCTCCGAAAAAAAAATGTTTTACAATGTTTTAACAAACATCAAGTTTTTATATGAAAATGAGTAGCGAAATTATTAGAGTGGAATCTTGCTTTACGAGCACCTATCAGAACCAGCAATTCGTATTATGAGCATAACAAATTGCATAAAATAATAACTTAGATACCATTTGCTGCCAAATAAAAATTCGACGTCATTTTGAGTCGAGTTTGTCCCCGTATGAGACCTATATACCTCAATATACTTCTGAAATCAAGTAACAATCAAAACAATGAATTGTTTCTGGTGAATTTGCTCCAGAGAACACGAACACTTTCCTCATCGGTCACGTAAGTTACGGCGACGATTTTTCGAGATGCCAAGGGCTTCATACTTATGGAATTCTTTAAAAAACGAATGGACAGTTCTACATCATTAATATAATACGTTCTCATTTCTCTTTCCTAATACCCAATTTTTCCAAGTTTCTATTTAACGTTATATTCATTTGTTTGTATGTATGTAAAAAATGTCGTTTCAGTTCATAATTTGTACTTAAATTTTAACCTACTTTCTACCATCCGATTGAGTTGAAATTTTGCATATACGTAGAATTCCGACGGCAATACACTATTATAGTATGCTCAAGTAGTGACTGACTTAGGGAAGGCTTGGAGCTCCAGGTCTTGCATTTAAAGATGCCCAATTAAGTTGAAATATAGCAAATACGTATTGCTCGTGTAATTACTATCAAGTCTTAAATTTCCAAATTAAAAAGAACCAAATAACTATTAATAATTATAAAGTTATTTCTTTTTTAAGATCAAGTTTTTATTTTAAAGATGGACTAAAAGGTATAAAAATAATTTTTTTTGCAATGTAAAATTATATGTAATTCATAAAAGCTTGAGGTGCTAATACTTCTTTTGATTTCAAGTACAAGTAAGTACCTAAGGTACTCAATTTATCGTTAATTACCTATACATCTTAGTTAAATGCCTCAAGCTTTTTTGACGTTATCTTGTTACCCGTCTCGTCTATCATCGTAAATGTTAATCTAATTACGAAATCTAAATTTCAATTTAAGTTCATGCACAGACGAAGTAATTAAAATAGTCAATATATTTCAAACTAGAGTTCATCAATCCTTAATAGGGGGATGCTGTCGAACAGTTTTACGTTTCTATTCGCGAGTGTTAAACAACTTTTATAACACATCAAAGAGTATGCAAAAGGGAATACGATGCGAGTTCATCCTTCAAACATTTAATCGAATAGACAACGTTGGGTCGTAATGTCAACAAACCACGTAGACACACAATAAGACTCTCGCTCACTTCTCACTAGCACCCATCTTATTCTGTACCACTCAATTTAATTCTCTGTCGCTTTTATACGATTCATTTATATCTATTGACTTCACTTCCGAAGTTAACTTAAATTTGATAAACCAAGTTTATTTGATTGGAAAAAGTTTGAAAAAAAAGTATAAAAACATAAAGAAACACCCTGCGTTAGTTAAGAAAAAATTCGAGAGCAGCCTATGTTACAACTTTAAATATTATGAAGTACTCTTAAATTAAAAAAAAATAATATTACGATACCTTTTAGTCTCTCTTTGAGTAAAAGCTTGATTTAAAATTTCCTTTTTACTTGTGCATTGGTACTTTTTGAGCCTCCCTTGTACATTTCAGAGTGTAAATACTAGTTTTAGCAGACCAGTCAAATTGACTGGATTTCACATTTGTTTTAGAAAATAATAAAAATTACAATTATCTAATTTCCCTTACTTTTGGCGACTTTTAGTAAAGTAGTTAAATTATTGTATATATATATATATATTCCCACAACTCTCTTTTTTCTTCTTTCGAGATATCAGTTATTCTGACTGGCTAGAAGTTTTGCATACACCTAAATACATTTCGGAATGTTATTTAAAAAATGTTTTTTGGAAATCTCAAGGGAATTCGTAAAAATATACTGACTCCAAACTAGGTAAATATCATTAGTAATTAGTATTATTTTTACAATAGTTTTTGGATCCTTCACAGGTAAAGCATGATAGATGATCTAGGGTCTTAGAATTTACCTATATAATAATTCACAGAGGATTGGAACAAATGGTAATGGTGAATAATGAGAAAGGATTACAATTATAAAAAAATAAATTGTAAGGAATTAACAATTCTAAAAAATAATAAAAGAAATATATAAATGCAATTTGTATACTGGTTTCATTTTTAATTTGTTTTAGAGTAAAGCGACGATATTTTTTAGGGGTTTATAACCGTGCAATTATTAAAAGAAAGTAAAAAAAAATTAGATTATTAGAAATGATAATCGATATAAATGAGATGTGCTTTGATCCAGAAGCAGATGAAAATATAGAGCATTGTCCTTGAAAACAAAAACAAGAAAATTAATCATAATGCAAAGAAATGGAAGAAAGTGAAGATGACAGTGTATCAACTGACACTAGTGGTGATAAAAAGAGTATTATGAGTGTTTCTAGAAGATTAGCTGGAATTTATTACTTATTTTATTATATAAAAAGAGGAAAGAGGAGGAGGTTTGGAAAATCTAGTAATTTTTTTATGTTAATAATATTTTCTTCAAGCAGTCATTTTTTAGTTTAGGTAAAAATAGGTATACACAAAATCTTGATATATCTGGTATGAATAAATATTACAGATTAAAATAATATTAAAAAAAAGCAGGAATGAAAGATTATTTTTAGAAGTTAAGATTCTTAAAAAAAAAGGTGTAGGAGTGTAAAATTCATACCAGAATGATTTCTTACAATATTCTGCTACTTCTTAAAATATCATTTTTAAAAAAAGAAAACTCTAATAAAGGAAGTTAATATCCTATAGAATAATTTTAAGAAGATTTAAAAATATTACATTCTAAACTTCAAAATATTTTTTGATGGGAGTAAATTCCTATCCCAAATAAATGCATTATTAATAAGAACATTATTTCTAATAATACCTTTATCCCTTAAGGTTAAAATCTTCAGTAATATTCGAAAGTTGGCCATCGAAATCTTCATTTGAAAGTCGCATTTCGAAAAAAATATTATTGATAATATTTATTAATCTATCAGAATTAATAAGATTCGAAACTGCGTGCACTATCTGTTTGGATGATTGATTATCCAGGTGCAACTGACATTTCTTTTCTGGAGATTCGTGTTGGAATTACAAAAGGTTTTCATCCGTTAGAAAATTATTATTCGCTTTTGTTTTCAGCTGGAAATATGTTTTACTACTTTTTCCGTCTTAAGACTCACCGGAAAAACAAGTAGCAAAGGCAACAATTTCCAGATTAGACACTTACTGTGCTGTTGTACGAAGTTAAGCCTCTTAAATAATATACGTTCCAAAACTTCAACAAAGAGAACTAGCGGATATTTCGTTTTTTCGAACCATCAAACGAAGACAATGAAATAACGTGTGACTTAACAATCGTCCTTGAACTTGAAGGTGGTAAAAACCTTTGAGTGGAGCAGTTCAACCGAATGATAGAGGGCCATGAAAATAAAAAAATAGAACAAAAAATGATAGTTTGAAGAAGAGACAAAGAATTAAGAGTTCGCCCTCTCACTGGTCACCGTGGAAATCGAACACTCACGAGATTTACGAATTCTTTTCGAAACTAGATTCTTATTGGTGTTTTGACCGAACATTTGGGGGCTAGCGGGGGTGACGTTATTAAAAGATTAAACTTGTTCTTTTCTTCCTGTCAGACGACTTTTTTCTCCCTAGATCGTTAAACGTTGCACAATAGCGGAAATAAAAGAAAAGAACACGCGGGAAATTGATTTAGCTTTGCAATAAAGATGGCCTACTCGTTTGAAGATTGTTTTTAAAGGCACACTATAAAATTATTCTGAAACAAAAAAATGATCAAAGAATTCAATTCAATGATTCTGAATAATAATAAATAAATCAGGATGAGTTTGCGTACAAATGGGGTTTAAGATTTTAGACGTTGATTTATGAGGTACTGGTTATTCGGCATTCTACTATTTGTTATCCTGAATTATGTTCGAAAATTTCGGTATTATTTAAAAACAGTACGGAAATTTCGTTTACAAAGGTCAAATTAATTTAAATCTTTATTTCAAAGAATTATGCATGTGACATTAAAAAAATATTTGACAAGGTCACAATTTCAGGAGAATAAAGCAATTATATGTATCGAATTTTTGAAATCCTTATTTTTTCATATTATTAGTAATAATTCTGACATAAATTATTTACAACGTTACTTCGTTTTTAGGTAAAATTTAGAAAATATTTCCGTAACATAGTTTTAACATCAGATACAAATTTTCATAAATTATCACATTTGTGAATTTTTCTGCGCATATATATAATGCTAATTTTATTATTTGTGCATTCGTAGAACGTTTTAATTTTTATGATTCTTAAAATTACTAAAATAAATGATTATCCTTTCAACTGAAATGTGTATGAAACAAAGAAAATTAAAAGTCGAATAAAAGTTGAACAAACCGTTTAACACGTTGATTCTTTGAAACATCTTTTCTGCTGCAAAAAAAATATTTAATATATATATATATTTAAAAGTATGTGTGAAGTACATTTAAGGAAACCAAAATAGTTGTGTCTATTTAAAGTATTATCAATATTTTTTTAGAAGAGCTGTCGATACTTTTGTTTTGAATTGACAAAAGAACTATTCATGTTATCTTACTTGTAATACAAAATAAGATGTTGGTACTTTTATTTCCTTTCAGATTTGGAAAAAATAGTGCTTCATGAAAAGGGATATGTTTTCACAGAAGAACGGATATTAGTTCTTTTCTTGTGCGTTATTCACACAGAACAAGGTTTTTATTGTTATCTATAAGAACATTACAACATATCTTCTCTTCGAATTATTGATGCATACGTATCGAATGTTTCACTTTGTTATTGTTTAATATTCAAACAGAGAGCAAAAACAAATAATACTTAGTCATAAGTCCCGACACCATGAAAATATTTTAGTGTCTTTACATGTTGTTTTAAGTTTTAATGAATATGAAATTATAATATGTATTTTATCATCCTTTATTGTTAAAAGTTATGTACTTAAATATAATTCAAAGTACCTACTTAATTGTTCTTTATTGTTATTCATTAATAGAAAACAGTTTACAATCTATACAATTCTTCAAGTATGAAATATATTGTATTGTGCGATTTGAAAGTTATTTTTAAAACGAAATTCAATTTTTTAATCTCATACATGAACACTTATAATGACAAGATATTTAAAGGTTGTAAGAATAAACCTATGACATATTAACTTTTTTAATACATGTTTAAAATACATGCGTTAATCAAGTAAATATTTCTTTAATAAAGTGAATAGTTATTACATTATCCTAAAAACCTAATTTTTGAAATGTTTGGTCAGTGAATGAATCAATTTATAAGTAAATTTTTCCTTACGTTTCCATTATATCTTCTCCCACTAATTGGCTAAGAATCTTGAAAATTCTATAAAAATTAGGATGCGTCCAAATAAAGATTGTTTTTTGATTAAATAAAAAAGAAATAAAGTAAATTTATGTATAACAAAGACTGATCTCATTAAGAGAGAAAAACTAATTTTCATATTTAATTTACTTATCATAATAAGATCGTTAAGTTGTTAAAATGATCTAAAACAAAAACGACTTCTAAGTGTTTTAGGAATAGTTCACTTTTATTAAAAAAAAAAAAAAAACCAAAAAATTTAAACTAATAGCTTAAAATTCTCTTTTTTTCTCTGTACATTTAATACTAATTTTTAAGTTTTTATGTGACCTTAAAGTGTATTAAACTGGTTAGGTGATTTATTATTTGTTTTACCAGGAAATTATGCAGTTAAGCTAAATTAAAGGTCTACCCGGACCTAAGAAGTCCTATTAAGTAGTGCTAATTTCCGTTTTTGTAGGCCTGGACGCTGATTACCAGTCAGTGTTCTAGCTGAGTGGCTAGCTCTCGATGCTGAACTTCAAGTTAACTTCCCAAGTGAATTTTATACTCATCTATAGACCAAGGAGAGATGAAGGGCTGAGTTGATCCATAATCAGCTACTCAAGCCGAAACCACCGGGAATCGAACCTGGGTCGGCAGTACTGGGATTTAGATGCACTAACCACTACGCCACCGCGGCCACAAATCACGAAGTTATTCTTGGTTAAATTATGTGCCCAATTAATGTTTATACAATATAAAATTAAATTTGAATTTTTTTGCATAATTTCATCAAAAAGTGTGAATTAGAATGATTTTAATACAATTTTATTGAAAATGGGGAATTATCTTTTAGTTAATTCTATCGTGATCATATGTATTTTGTTGTTGTTTTGTGTATTATTTCTTTGAGAATTGCAGGATAAAAAAATTAATTTTTAATTGATTTAATAAGCTAAAGATTAAAATACAGGTAGTTAATACATACTTCTTTAAAATTAAATATTTTTTTCTCAATTTATGACGGATGATCAACGTAACATGGTACTTTCAAAGAATGTTACTTTGGCCACGTAATATAAACCCTTAAAATAATTATTATTTAAAAAAAAGTATTGAGTTAAATACTTGCATTACAATCCTCGATCATATTGAACCATTACAAAAGCAAAAAAGGTTCTTGTTTTTCAAAATCTCATCGTTTTAAGGAAGTAATACTCATAAAAAACACCTAAAAGGGTTTTTTAATCACATGAAATGACTCTTCAACGTAATGCAAATGCTTTTTTAGAATTTTTTTTGTCAAATTATGACGTCCTTCCTTCATTTTAGACATATTAAAGTCTAATTAAATGGTCAATAATTTCAACACTCCAATTGAAGATACGTAAGAAAAGAACAACACATTTTATTATCTATCAAGGAATATGCAAGGTCGCTCTCTCGAATCCTTCTTAACTCAGTTAATCCTAGTTTATGTTCAAATAATGAAATCTTACCTTACCAAATCCCTCATTCCGTTTCAAGCCCTTCTCTATAAAAGCAGACTCGACTCCTATTATTCTGATGTGAAGTCACTTCCAACTGCTTTCAATATAAACGATTGATTATGATGATTCACTCCAATCTGCACAGCTATCAGCTTACTGTTATCATCTATTTCCCTACTCTTTCCTTTCGATTCAATTTTTTGCTTACATATCACTATCTCTAATTCAGGTCATTACACTTCTTATCTTCATCTAATTTACCTAATCATGTTTCATTTGGTTAGTAAGGAGTTTTAATTGTAAGCTACTTAAAACTTAATAAAAGTGTTCGAGGTCAGTGAAGAGAAAATCGCGAACAGCCCAACGTCACAAAATCGCTTTTGATATTTTTAAAATTAAAAATAGCACATTCTTCAGAGTGAATTGTTACAACATGTAAATAGAAAGTCAATGGGAAATCGAGATTTTATTTTCATGGTCATGGCCCTCAAGATAACACGTATACTAACACGAATCGAAGCACCGGATGTTTGCAGAGCAACCATACGAATTTCATGGGTGGTCGAGTAGAAGCAGTGGAGAAGAGAATACATCAAGAGTATTTTTTCTGTGACTTTTTACACGCCAACTTTCTCTGGTTTACAAGAACAGACAGGTCAGGCCATTCCCAGTCGAACTGAATCTGTTGAAGAAAAAAATGGTCCAAAAATAGGGATCTTCAGATAAGTTGACCTTTGGAATAATTAGGTAAGACATAATCCGAAATTCTGGAAAGTCTTGTCTCGTTTTAGAATTTATTGCAGTGCGAGGGAATTGTAAACGCGCACTGCTCATGCAAAAGTTCTCATGGGTTTTCAGCACGCTCTCTTTTTTCTCTCCTTTTTCGCTTGGGTGTGCAATAAATGATGCATGTAATATATTTAAACTTCAGAGGTAAATTGTTAGGACCTTTTTTCCAACCAGTTACCTAAAATGATCAGTTATAAATAGAATTGTAAATGGAATTTTTGTTTCACTTCTTAAATAGACAAATTAAAAACAAGGCATTAAAATTTTTTTTTACCTAATAATCAGAAATTTTTTGCTTCATTTTATGATTATCCCTTTTCAGTTTAACCTTAAGAGTTCAGAATTGTATAAAAATGATAATTTAATATTGTTATTGATCCAATATTAAATATTAAATTCTCATTTTTGTTAGAATTGTATAAAACTGAGAATTTAATATGGGATCGTTTGCTTCATGAACCATTACTATTAAATGGGATCCGAGTTTCATAAAATTAAACATTTTGAAAGTATATAGTTCAAAGTTCAAAATTTATATTTTGTTCTACATTTTAGATAAATCTCCTTTTCCAAAGGGCTATATAATGATGTCTCTGATGTTGACTGAAATTATCTTCTGAACTTCTGTCTCTGATAAAGATGGAATTTGGAACATTTTTAAACCGGGAACCTCACTGTTGATAATAAATTATCATGCCAAGATTTATTTCAATTTTATTTTATGGAAATGATAGTTGCATATCTCTTTAGATATGTTTAATTTAGTATTTTATATGTTGTTTTAATTTGAATATTAATTTGATTTTTATTACATATCGTTTGCTTCCATTCAAGGCAAAACGCCTTCAAAATAGATATTTATCACTCAGAAAAATTTTAATTGTAATATTGATGAATATTAATGTAATGTTTCATTGATGGATCAAAGTTTAAAGGCCTTTTAATGCCCTGTTTAGTGTGTGCCTAATTCCAAATATTTATCTTTTCTCCAGAGAACAAGAACAAAAAGTTTATTAATATTACGCTTATTAGTTTGTGTAAAATTATTCTAAGTCAAGTAAGTTAACATTCTAGAAAAAATATTGATTTTTATCAAGTATTTTTTATAATTTATTGTTAACATTTACTTATTTGTTTTACAGTCTTGTACTCTGTGCTTCGTTATCGAAATCAAGGGGTATAAAACACTAAACAAAAATTTGCTAATAAACATCGGATCTTCCAAGAAAAGTGGGAAACGATTATTATTGCTGGAACATTAAAGATAAATTAATTTACTTGGTATGTAATAATGCTGCAAGTGTACAACATAATATATCACCTTAAAAAGCATGAACACTATGATACTAATCATAAATAATCCTATCATGTATCCTAGTATTTGTTCTAAGACGATAAATTCTGAAAGAAAAATCATCGTAACTATATATAAGACGGCCCGTATAGCTTTTGCTTGTTAAAAAATTGCCCATGGTTGGTAATGAGTATACCACCCTTAGTCTACGGCAGACTTCGACAACCTATGACTCTCCTCAACCTATGACTCAACCTACGACTCACTTGAGTTCCAAAAATAAAGTACAATATATGCAAATAAATTATAAAATATAAATCTGAAACGAACACTTGAAGAATACATAAAAAATAAACTCTCTCTGTGTGTGAATATTAACAATAACAATAGCATTTTTTATTACAAAGTTGCAGTTACGAACATGTATTTTTATTTACTGTAAAAGTAAAATTGTAGCATAATTTCAAGAAGAAATCAATAAGTTTGACATAGCCGATCCATAATTTCTTGATATACATCTGGTAAGTCCTTCTCTCAGTTTGCTCGGTTCACTCTGAGTTAGGGTCGTGGTAGCCTAGTGGTCAAGGTCGTGGACTAGCGGCCGGCGGTTTTCGTTCAGTCGCGGGTTCGATCCTTGGCCACCAAAGACCCACCGTGTAGCCGGGGCTGATGCACGTTACATCTGTTCGGGGCCCAAAGTCCTCCCGTTGGTGTGGTGTGGATGTTAGGAGAGGGGAGTGCCAGCTCAGGTGTCGTCCTCGTCACTTGACCGTGGTTCAAAATTACGAGATCCATCGCCAATAGCCCTCGTGTTGCTTCTAGTGCGACGTTAATAAAAACTAAACTAAACTAAATCACTCTGAGTTAAACGTCATAGAGGGATAAATTCAAAACATTTCTGGAAGATTTGGAAGAATCAGAGGATTATGATCCTTTCACGACATCAACGTGTGCTGGGCATCACTTCCTACCAAGTTTTCATCTCTGAAAAAATAGACTGAGCCATTTTGTCCGACTTCGGTTGGACTTATAAATGTGAGTAAATATTTTCCCACTTGGAAGAACAGGAATAGCTTAACTACAGAAAATTCAAATGCTCGTCTTGAGACGACTAACTATAAGCCAGACATGATTAAATTGACGCCACAAATTCAGCATCAAGGGGAGCCGTTGATGTGAACGGAAAACTAAAGTTTATAATAATTATAATTATGATTTAGTTTTTTATGTGTAAGATTTAAAAAGCATAGTATAGTTATTTTGTAATAAAAATCTGTCTTATTATTAACCAAAAAAAAAAAAAAAAGAAATGTTTTAAAAGGAAATGATAAGGAAACGTGTTATTACTACACATATTTTGGTCGATTTTGATTGACAACCAAAAAAAAAAAAAAAAAAGGGTTGCCGATCCCTGATCTTTTATAGTATATTTTTCAAGGAGCAAAGAGCTAAATTGAAGAAAACTGTCAATTTTTTATGCAATAAAATAAGTTAAACAACCTGCGTCTTTGTAGAAAAGAAAGAAAAGAACAAACATATATAATTACTCTTTAGCCTATTTCAATCTTATCTACTTTCATCTTCTTTTCTGGATACATAAACTTTCTTTTGTAAATTTACTCAACAGATAACCTTTCTTTCTAAGTGTAAAATAAATAAGATATAAATAAATATCTATAAAGAGAATGACACAAAGCTTTTTTTGATCCATTTCTTAATTCTTAACAAGTTTTTAAGAATGAGAAAAGTAAATTGCGTTTGAGTTGGTCTGTTTTTTCTTACAGTTTAAGTCCTGCGTCTTACCGTATGATTGTATATTCCGAGATATTGCTGCTGCAAGATTTCGGAAGTCAAAATATACATATTCACAAACAAACATTTGATCAGCTAAAGTGTTGTTTTAATTTAGTCAGATTGTTGTAAAATTGGGATATATAGAGTTTTTTTTAAATTTATAAGAATTTATCAAATTCGATGACACTCATTTTCTGAATAATGTTAAAATTTCTGAAATTACTGGAAGATTATGGTCGTAACAAAAGACAAAGCACCTACAACTGATTTTCATTAAGTTTGTGTATCAAGATGTACGTATATCCGGATTAGTTGATATTTATAAACAGCTACTCGGGTAACTTAAAAAATACCCGTGCAAGAATGAGGAATGCTGTGTTGCGAATAGGAAAGGAGAAAGGAGTAACTCACTGTAGTCTTGCCAATTGCACGTTTTTCTTTTTTCTAAGAAGTCCATTAGTATGAAGTCCTTCGTATTTCAACAAAATTGTCGCCATAAATTTTTCGGGCGACGAGAAATTCCTTCTTTGGAGCAAATTCGATGGCTGCAATCGTTGCTTTGATTGTCATTTGGTTTTCAATGCCTAGTGATGAATCCAAGTCTCATCGTCAGTGACAAACGAAATAAAAAAAAATCAACTTCATTTTTCTTAGGATTTTGGTACCTTCTTTTTCTCTAGCTCTGCCAGATACTTTTGCTACTGTATTTACTAACTAAATCTTATGGCGATGGCACATTTTATTGCTCTGTCTGTACCAATTGATTGATTTCTTATTACTTTATCTAAGTGGCGCAGTAGGCGTATCATCCATTGTGTTTTTCGCTATTGATCTTAATCTGCATTATTGCCCGACGCTTGATTTGGCGTCATATCTGAGCAGCATTGAAGCAGCTTAGCGTAGCGTCGTTTTCAGTGACAAGTTTTTAAGATCTGAGAAAACAGAACAATTCCAGGAAATCGTGTCAAATGGACGCCACCTGAACACAGGGCGTTGCAGTCTGAATTGAACAGTTACGGTTGCTGTTCCCGTCTGGTGAGTACAGAAGATAGTTTAGCAACCTGATATTTGCCGATAGAACATTTTTTTCGGATTCGAAGTGATTTTCTTTCCAAGATTCAGAGGCTGAGCTAGGGTTTTCAGCATTCGGGGCCAACTGGAGTTTTTGGCTTCCTTCCTGTTTGATAAAATGCAATGGGAAATAATTTTTTTTAATAAAAGCACTTAAAATAACAGAGTTTTAAGAAAAAAAAATTAATTTTTATTTTAAATAGTTTTAAATATTTTTATTCTTAAAGCACGTTTATGAGTGTATTTTCAAGGTGCAGCTAAATTTATAAAAATAAAACGAAGTAAAATGACTAAGGCAAAAAAATAGTAGTTTGTAATAGTAAAATAGTATTTGAATAATAATTTAGAAAATAAAAATATTCTAAATTATTATTCAAATA
>BMAW01080480.1:158614-184793 GCA_019974015.1 Nephila pilipes
ATATATATATATATGTACATATTCTTTCCGTTACTTGTGATATTTTTCCTCAGTTACTCTCTCTCACTCATACTTTATATTTAAAAAAATTTAATTCCTGAAACTGGTAAAAGTAAAACTAAATTCACAGAACTTTTTAAAAATAAATGGCAAGTAAGCACAAAGAAATATATATTTTTTTAAAATAACTATTTGTTATATAGTTACGAGCATATAATGCATGAGGCGTAGTTGTCAAGTGTTTTGAAATTATTGGGCTGTAAATTTGAATTAAAAAATACATCTACGCTCCAGCCAAGGTGCAGTTTAAATTGATTTTCAGTTATTCTTAAGACAAACTCATTCAGAGTTCTATTTCAGTGAATGCAGCATTCTGAGAGAAGGAAAATAGCATGCTTAATATGTGTGATAAGATTTAATCGATATTTAACTTTGGCTTTATACACTCTCCAGTGAACATAGTAATTACTCGAAAATTTTATTTGCAAAGTCTTCCCTGTGTGTTTGTTTGGCTAAATAACAAAGCACTTCACTATTTTTACAATATATACATACATAGTATTTACTTTACTCAATTATTTTACTGGATTTTGCTTTTGTTATTTCAACTTACTTGCTTTTGTGTTATTTGGAAGCCTTAAAGAGAGTTCATTTGGAGAACTTTGATGCCATTTCTCTAATGATAGATGTTCTTAGACGAAACTCAGAATAGACTCGTTTTTATTCTTATTTGAAGTTTTGCTTGTTTCATGTAGTGAAAGTGGAATGAGTTATGTGGAAAATTGTTTTTGTGTAACATTTTTTATAACTTTCTATTAAGTTTACTGTCTGTGTTTTCATTAAAATCAGGCTCCTGGTATAAAACAAATGCTTAATCCAAGCTCTGCTGAATAACTCCTATCTTCTATAAATTATTCTCTTCCAAATAAAATTATTGGTATAAAATAAATTATTTTTATCCAAACTCTTCCATATAACTTATGGCTTCTACATAACCCCCCCCCCCCCCGACTCTTTTGTGTAGCTCATGGCTCTTCAATGTAATTCCCGACTTCTACAAATTCTTCCAAATAAAACTCTTGGTGTAAAATAAACTATCTGTTTTCCATTGAATCAATGAATTTTTGTTTATAAATCACATGTATGAATGAATCCTTTAATCTTGAAGAATCAAAGGATTTACGCGCGCGTGGCTAACTTGGGAAGGCCAGCTTGAAATGCTATCCGCCAATATGGATTACACTGCAAGAGATAAGTATCATTATGGTAAACAGTATAGTTTATATTTCCTTTTATGTTATAATGTGATAACGAAAAAATAGCGTACCGCTGAACTCTTCTGTAATGTCAAAAGTTTTAGGTTCTACTTTAATTTTCAAGCGTTTAAGCCCATTTAATGTATTTGTTAATCAGAACAATGGATTCAAATTAAGTTAAATTAATATTTGCTTTAAGTTAAATTAATTTATAAATCCGATGAATTATATAAATGATTTTTAGAACATTATTTTGTCCTTATCAACCTTTATTGGCATTTCATCTAAAATTTAATGCCAATTCCAGAGAATCGAAACAAAACTACACTTTATTTTAGAAATACTTGTACTATTCAGTTAATCATGTACAATAAAAAATACACATTTTGAAGGTGTTATAAAAATGATTTTCGTGTTATTTGGTACATATATCAAATTAATTTTTAAATATCAAGTTTGTATTAAATTTGTTAGATTGCAAGCATATCATATGCTACAATGAAATTTTCAGGCATTAGAAGTTAGTATTATTTTGTGGCTCTCTTAAAAATATAATATATTAAAAGATAAAAAAAAAAAAACTCTCAAATACAATGAGAAGTTTAATGAGTAATTATTTTTTTATTGCTTCATGTTTTGAAAACCTTTATATATATATATATATATATATATATATATATCAGTAGAAGAAACGCAAAAGGGAGAAGGAGTTGAATAGTGTGAGGAATACACATTTGTGTGTGCGTATGAAATGTAATTTGACATTGCAGGAGAAAAGATGATCCCATTTTGCCTTGCAGAAGTTGAGCCTTGTCATAACTACATAATGATCTACTCAGACTTGTATACTTGGGTAAGCTTGATATTTAATATTTACTTAAAATTTGTTGGTAAACGTATTGAGGGACTGTAAAATGGTAGAAAGCAATTCTTTTCATAGTATAAGTAAAAATGTAATTAGACTAATAACCAGTGGCTATTTCATTTGATGAAAAGTTAACACATCTGTGTCTAGAATTTAAGTTAGGGACTTTAAGTTTATATTTTAAGATGACAAAAGAGTGTTACATGATATGGAGGTATCTCATATTATTTACTTCTTTTATTCTTATGAAGCTGAAATCTGTATTCAATCATTTACATAGATGTTAAAATAATCATCTAAAATTGAATTGCACAGTTTTCTATGTGATAATAAATATTTATTTTTTAATTTGCATTTCTAATCCACTTGATTCCTTCATCATTCCTTTAAGGTAACATATGGTGTCATGTTTAAATGCATTGAATTACAAAGGAAAATATATTATAATTCATTACTGATGAATTTATACTTGCAGCTTATACATATTCCGTCCATCAATAATTAATGCATTTTTCAAATAAATTTTAAAAATTGCAAAAAGAAAAAAAAATTTTCAGATCCAAATATTATAAAAGCATGAACGTTCTTTTTTTTTTGAGTTCATAAATTTCTTATAACACTAAAATTTTCTTTCTAACGTAAAACATCCCATTCATATTCCATTCAATCAAACGGATGGAAGTTTTTCTATAGAATATTTGAACTTCGCTTAGTGAACCCGGGATATTGAGAACTCTCATTTATAGTGAACTTTTTCCCTGGTCTTAGCTGAACACTTATTTAATCAATGTTATCTTATACTTTTATTGTGAATTTCTGAGAGCCTTAAAATCTACATATAATGAATTGAATTTTCTCTTCCCCAGATTTTTTTATCAATTTTACACATACATATTAGAATCTTGAAGTACAGCATTCTTAAGCTTCCGATTCAAACCCCACTTCCTCATCCTCCCCGTAATTTCTATTAATCAATCACGGGCCCACTACCCTTGTATTCCTTCCCACCATTCTCCAGCCATCTTCATTTTTCTTGGAATCCACAGGTTCACTGCAGATAACCCATTTTTCAAACTATCCCTTGAAAAATCAGAACAATACTGGAATGTACCATAGAGGCGTCATCTAGTGACTCCCTCCTTTCTAATTCTAGCCGTTGTTTTAATAGCCATATGAGCACTTCGGAATGAACAGACAATTTTCCAATTCAACAGTATTCTGAAAAAAATCGTAAAAATGCCGATATCTGTAAAGAAGAAAGCAGTTTCAATTGAGAATAAAACAAAAAAATAATCAAACTCATTGAAAATAAAGCCAATAAATGAGCGATATACAAGCAATTTTCCTTATCGTAATCTACAGTTTCCAGCTTTTAGAAAAATCGAGCCTGATCGGTGCTTCAACAAAATTGGATATAGTGAACCTTCGGTTATGGTGATCTTTTTATTGTATTCGCAGCAGCTCTTTATAACAGGGTTCGATTATACTTTTAATACCAATGTTGGGATTGTGACGATTTGTAAGCCTATTTCTCCTCATTTGTCCTTATGAGACATCGTTTGATTGAAGAACATCGACTTTAACTTATGTGAATCAACATTACTATAAAAAGGGAAGTACAATGAATAAGAGTATAGAAAGAAGGGAGATTGATGGAATTGCGGACAAGAGGTTGAAGAAGACAGTTAGTGGTGAGATATTGGAAATGTTGACACAGAGGAGAGAGAGAGAGGAGAGAGAGCGATTTGTGTGAAGTGATCATAAGCGATTAAATATCTAGTGCGATATAGATTACTCGTTTAGTACCGTCTCGGATCCAATAAATTAGTTTGTGAAGTTGCGCTATTCGAGATTTTCACTAACCTTAGGAATTTTTTGTAATTTCTATTGCATAAAATTCTAACTCCTTACCAACCAAATGAAACTTTATTGTGCAAATTATCATAGTTGAAGATAAAAAGTGTAATGAGTTGATTTAAGGACAGTGATTTAATATCAAAATAGAATTGAAAACAATTTGGGAGACAATATGATAACGAGAAGCCTATAGATATTTCCAAGTTAATTGTAGTGAATTGTTGTAGGGGTTAGAAGTGACTCCTGGTTAGAGTAAGGGGGTAAGAGGAGTCGAACTCGCTGTATTCGAGAAGTGTTTCACTCGATGCAAGTGAATTGGTAAGACAAAACTTTCTTGTTTAATGTTAAATAAAGATTCAGGCACGTGAGTCATTATGGGAGAGAGATAGAGAGAGAGAGCGATCTTGCGTAATCTGTGAAGAAACTTAGTAAATGTGTTTGTCCTTTTCTTGCGTCTCTTCATTCGTAATTGTAATCTTATTGACTAATTAATTCAACTTTGCGATGTGTGTATAGATTTAAATATTGAGTGACTGCGATTGTATATTAACATCGCACCGAGAAGCAAAAGGAGGGCTATTGGTGACAGATCTCGTAATTTTGAACCTTGATAAAGTGATAAGGACAATACTTGAGTTGGTTCCCTTCACTCCAAACTTCCACGCGACGCCATGGGAGGACTTGGGACCGCAACCAGATTTAACTTGCGTCAGCCCCGCTACACGGAGAGTCTTTAGAGGTATCGGGGTTCGAACCAACGACTCGACGAAATCAATTCTGGACGCAAGCCCACGATTATGACCACTAGTCAAGCTCAACCATTAAATATTGAAGGGGAAGCGTTATATGTTGTAAGATAAGTATTCAATTCTTACTATTTTTAGTATGAGAACGCGTTAAAGGTTATTACCCCACATACTACTTATCCAAATAGAGATTTGAATCATTATAAAGAATTAATTAGTATCAGCTGATTTCTGTCTTGATCCGTGATTGGGTGAACTTAAGATAGCTCAAATACTATGTAGCCATATACCAGGGTATTCCCGAAATACATTATATTACCTACCACACATCCCTCAGAATGTGTATTTAAGAGATATAAGGCACTTCTGAATAAAACAGGAAAATAAATTCGATTGATTTTTAAGAACTTTTAAGAAAAAAACTAAATTTGTTAAGAGACTATATTTAAAATTTTAACGATGTTTTCGGATACACATGATGAATATAGTAATTATATTATCGAAATAGATGAAGATAAAAAAACAAATTTTATTTAAAATTTGTATGGAATACATGTGAAGTAACAATTTCTGGAACCAAGACAGTTATTTTAGATGTTTATTAAAAAGGTTTTAAGGAATGAAATCTTTTTGAAATCTATTCAGAATCTTCCAAGGAATGAAATATTAGCAATTTTTTTTCCAAAAACAGAAATCAGTTCTTAAAATAGAAAGAGATGACACATGAAATCCTTGGGTAGTTAAATCTGTTCTTTTCAAAACATTACATAGAACTTTTTAATTTTTTATTTGATTTTCCTTTGTATAAAAGCAGTATTGTGAACAAAACGGATTGTACATATTTCTTAAAGATAAAGAAAAAAAAAAGTACTCTAAAGTTATAATTTTTTAAAAAATAATTACACTACAGTATTAAGAAATAAAATGAGACAAATCAGCAAATCAATAATTTGCCTTCTATAAAATTATTTCAGTCATAGATCGATGAATTTACATATACAAAATGAAATCTAAAAATGCATGAATATACATTGAGTGTTAAAATTCGACATGAAACTTTATTTTTAAAGTCTAAAGATCTATATGTCGAAATCATCTGCATCTGCTATAAATAGTTATACAGAAGATGAAACATTTTCAACCCTTGTAAATAATTATCGTTCGCAAAATTGTCTACATAATCACTGCAAATAATGAACTCTAAAGAAAATTATAAATAAACAATTCGAATAAATATTTCGAAATAAATATTCCGAGCGTAACAAAAACTAATCTTTAACTATTTATTAAAAGAATTAAAACAAATTTGTTCTTCGAATAAAAATAATACATCATACAATTTTATACTCTAATTACTGGACATGATATTTATCATTGCTTACAGCCCATCAAGTACTTCTGAAAGATTAAAAATATATTTTCCATAAATATATTTTCGTTATACAGAAAATTCATATTGATGTTGGAACCTATATATTTTCGCTCAATTTATAAATTTTCGTAACTCTCAGTCTACTCAACCTTTGTTTTAGTGATCATGGACTCCAATTACCACTTGCTAACGGGACCAGACTGCAGTTTTAACTAATTTATAAAATGAAATTTAAATACTGTTTATCTTAAATGTTATGACATTTATAATGCTTTGTGATGTGTAAGCGGATCAGAAATTCGCGAAGGCCATGTGATGTTTGTCTGAAACTCTCTATGTAGAATCTGTCTGCATAATATTCTAATACATCTAAAGAATGCACATTACATGAAAAATTATGTGCTGATTATTATTATTTTTGTTCCCTAAGATATGTTACAGTGAAGAGAAATCACATAAATACGAATTGAAAAATAAATGAATTATTTCTTAGTATCAACAGATAACATAAACCCCTTTTGCAGAAAAAATTTCTATAATCATGCAACGGGTTATATTAAGCAGTTATTGGTCTTACGTATATATTTTCTATAGGTTTTTATATCATCAATCAATGCATAACACAAGAAAAATATTTTATGATATTTTGTAATTTAAATAAGTAAAGTGTGTTGATTGTTTAAAAATATAATTCAAAAGATGTGGAACTTTTACCAAAAAATAATACCTCCATAAAATAATTTTAATCACTAAAGATATAACCGTCAGTTTGTTTTTAATCTACAAATCTTTAAAACTATATCATAAACATTATTTTGAAAAATTGGTACACATTTGAATTTCTTAAGTATTAATTAGAAATAATCTTTTTTTACAACGTGAAAATTTTAAATTTCACAAAAAGTTCCAATTTTTGAATAATAAAAATATGTCGCAATTTTATTCCTTTCTTGGGAGGAAGTGTCATGAAAATACACGCAAAAAAAAAAAAAATCATTGTGCTTTATTTTTTAACCGAGTGCATGACATTCATGATCAACCACGCCATATTAAAAAAAAAAATCAACAAATTCCTTCCTTATTTCTTGTTCTCCCCCGTATTTCGCATAAAACGCTCGAAGTCCTCTTAACTATTCCACCACGTCACCCAAAACTTTCGCACGCTAATTTAACCTCCAAATTAATTCACCTCAACTCGAGCAGACACAGTATTTTAAAATTTATTACCTAACTCTTCATTAATAATTGCACGATTTCCTCTGACCCATCTCCAATCATCTGGAACGAAATGTGAACCATCCGCGATTTTTTCGGAAATAAAGGAAAAGAAAAAAAAAGGCTTCCAATATAAACAATTCCCGATCACGGCAAAATGAAATTAAAATAGAACCGTCATAACTCTCCCCTCGTCACTGTCAAAAGAAAATCTCCGTTATAGAACGAAAGGGAGGGAGGAGGAAGGAAGATTCGGTCTGTGAGTGGAGCGTGCAAGGGGAAAAGGAGGGTGGGTGGGAAGTAACCTTGACCACCCTAGGTCATTACCAAGCAGAAAAGGCGGAAGACAGAAACCTCCTGGCATTCAGTTGAAGAAGACGCCTTCCCATCCTCTTCCTTCCGATCGCTCCTCCGTCACTTTGGATTTTCACTTCCACCGACAGGAGGAAAAAAATTAGAAATCGGTGAGTTAGTTTCTCTCTCTTGTTATTCTGGCGCGGTATATTTTAGTTATCGTTTGGCGAAAAGAAGTTACGGTATATGTATTCTCGAGTTAAGGTTATGTTTGTTTAGATGTTAGATACTGCATTTTGGCACGATTTTGCAATATTTACCAAAAAAATATGTTCCAATATTTTGAATATAAATAAGATAAGTTAAGGAAAAGGAATTTCGAATTCTGATTTTCTTCCCCTAAGGAAATAAAATTCATACTACATTCTTTTTTGTTTGAGGAATAAAGTTTCGTTTGTGGATATTTCAAACAGATATTCTAATTTTCAAATTCATTTTTGAACAAGAGAGATAAAGAAAGAAATAGGTGAGTTTGCTCCTAGATTACTTTCGAGTGGTAAAATTTTAAGTTATTGATGTAAAGAGTTACGGAATAGGTGTTCCTGTATTTTGTATTACTCTACATTATTTTAGAAGATGGTAGCTAAACTTTTTGACAAGTATTGCCGGTATAATTTTAATTTTTCGAATTAGAACTTCAGTTTTGTTTAAGAGAGAAATATGTGTATATTTTTTGTGAGGGAAAAATGTCTCTTGTTTAAATATATATAAAAAGATAGTTGAATTTTACTTTTCATTTTGGGGAATAGAAAATTCTTCACGTGTTTTTGTCTTTGTATCGCTAACACTAATCTCGTAGTTTAAGTTATCGTTCGTGATTTGATATATAATTGTAAAATAGATATTATTGTAAGTTTATTATATTCGATTATATATTCGACGTCAAAAGTTTCAAATAACATCTATTTTCTAGCAAATTAAAAAAGTGTGCTCTTTTCATAATTCGTAATGAAATTTAGGCATTGTAAAATCTTGAGAGAAAATATTCTGCGTTTTAATTTTTTTTTGGAAGAAAATGTTTCTTCTTCTATTATTCTAAAATTTTTTTTATATATTTTACTTCTTTTTCATTTTCTCGCATTTTGTTTTAATTAATATCGTTTAGTAGATTTAGGCAGAACAGTGGTTATAAATATTATGATTTTTCTCTTTTATATAATATGATATTAGGTGTTTCTATTTTCCGATTAATATCATCCTGTTTTAACATTAAAAACAACTTTTGCATGGTTCTAATATTTAGAGAAAAAAAAATTCGTGCCGTAAGTTTTATGGAAAAGAAAAAAAAAAAAAAAAACTTTCATATTGTAATATTTGCTGAATTAGAATTTATCTCTCTCGCTCTCGTAAACTTTATTAAAAAAATCGTTTGCTGATTTGATGCCAAATTATGAAAAATGAAATTTGTGGGCTTTGTGATAAGAAATGAAGTATTTTTTCATTATTACATAGCATTTTTGGAAAATTATCTCACCATAGTTATATATTAAAAAACGAAGTTTAGTTTTTTAATGAGAAAAATTATGTTTCTCTCTAATATTTTAGGAAGGAAGTTCGTTGTTCTTATAATTCTTAAGAAAACGTTGTTTTTGTTCAGAGATGGATTTATGTATTTCATGCAAAAATAATCAATTAGTTATCAAAAATAGGCTCAAAATGTTTCCGGGTTTTCTTTTTTTGTCTTTCGAAGAAAATAAATCAGTGAGTTAATTTCTTTCTATTTTATTCTTATTCATATTATTTTTGTAATTGTTATTAATTATTTGCAAAAAGTGATAGAATTGTGTTCAATTATAAATTATTTTGTTTCAAGGAAATTAAAAATTAAACTATGTCTCTATGAATTTTCGATTCAAGAGTTGTTTATGCTTTAGTATAAAATTACTTTGATGGAATATTAAAAATTAAATGTTCATTTAACATTTAGAGAAAAAATTTGATGTATTTCTAAAATTAAGGGAAGTATATAAGCGATTCCCATCTAAAAATTGGAAAAAAAAGCTCTCCGATCTAATATTAAGGTATCCACCTACTTTTAAAACACAATTTTTGGTCAAAAATTCTATTTCTTTTACTTTCAATATATATTACATATAGATTTCTCTGCTTTCTAGAATAGTTTGATTTTTTTCAATTTTGCTTAGAACTTGGGTTACAAGCATTTTAATATTAGTTGGCTTCAACTTTTGAAATATATTTTAAGTTTTTTCTCAAAATCAAAATTTTAAAATTTTGCTTAAAATGTTAAAATTTTTAATGAAACATTTTAAAAAAAGTAAATTTAGGGATTAAACCTCACGTATTATTACAATTACTTTATTTTTGCTCTCTATTATTGATACAAGTTATAAATTACCATAAATTTCTAAGATTTTTCTAGCGTCGAAATGTCAACTTCAATAATTTTTTTAATCTCAGGGTTTTAATTAGGAGAAAATTTCAATTCCTGAATCAGTTTTAAATCATCTTAATAAAATTTATAGAATTTAAATAGCTCATTTTAAATGGGGATTTGGCATAAATGACATTTTATTGCTATTTTTAAATATAATTTTAGTAAGAAATTGTAAAAATTAAAATTATATACTTTTTTATATCTTATTTAAAGTTTTTAGCCATTTTCCATATTGTAATGGGACATCAGAAGTAGTTTTTTATATTATTTAAAAGAAATTATCTCCGAAAGCTAGCAAATTCCTTAAAAAAACATTTTCGACTTTTTCTCCCCCAATTTAAATTTAAGACTGGCAGTTTTGTTTTCTCATTCTCGATTAATTATATCTCTCTTAATTTATTCATAAAATGATTTCATGTAGAGTTGTGAAACAAAAACTTTGAAATTTAGTAGTAGAGGAATCCGTTAAGCTAATAATATTTACAAATTTTTCGAATAAAATCACAATGTTTAAGCACTGAAAGTATTCATGTCATTAATCTTTAGAAAAAAAGATGTATGTTTGCAGAAAAAACTCTTTGCAATTTTAATTCCGTCTTGAAAGAAAAAGAGACAGCCTACGTGCAATGGGTTTATTCCTTTGAATCTCATTTAAAGCCGTATTCTTTTTATTAATCAGTCAATTGTATATAGTTATAAATAAATTATTTAAGAATAATTTCAAACTGTGGAAACAACTCTATTTGCTTAAATCATAGATTTCATTAAATATTTTTGAACATTTTCAATTTGAATAAAAATGTAATGCTTTTTAATATTTCGAGGAAGATAGGGGAATCTCACAATTATAGAATGGATTTATAATTTACAATAAAAAGAATCTATTATCACAGTACTGATAAAAAGACGAAACGTTATTTTTTTAAGAAAGTATATCGATTCTATTTTACTGATGTGATTTCGCCTTTTTTAATCATATAAGTTCATCGAATGTAATTTTTTAGAGATGTGGACAAACACAATATTAGAATGATCCTGCTCATTAAAAATTAAAATTTTGAAAAATTTTCTTAAGTGGTTATCTTTATTAAATTTGTAGTAAAATCAGGATTAAAAAAAGGTTAACTATATTCCTTCTTTTGGATAAAAAGTTTATTTTATTCGAGATTTAAAAAAATACTACGAATTTGACACACAATGAAACCTTATGAAATCAATAATGAGTTACTAAATAAAATTACTTTTATTATATAATGATAAGAAATTTTTTTAGTGTTATATCTATCTCTTTTTTCTGTTAAAAAGTAACTTCTTTGTTCTTATATTTAGATAAGATTCTCTGTATTCCTCATTATTATAGTGAATTATATCAATATCGTCTGTTTCTTTTATGATACATTTTTATTTTGACGTCATTTTTTTTTTTTTTTTTTCAAAATCTAAAACAACACTGACGTTTCGAATAAATGCTAATAAAAATTAAGAACAAGTATAAAATGCTTGATGTGAAATTTATTTTATTGATAATACAAAAAAGTACACAATAATAACGTTCTTTAAGATGTGGGTTATTTTTTTTTAAGAATTTCTAATTTTCTGAATAATTTTACATGCGTCTAGCATTTGACAATGTTTATCCGTATCTGATAGTTTCATTAAAAGAGTTAAGAAAAGTTTTAAAGTTATACTATCGATAAATCAAAAAAAAAAAAAAAAAAAAAAAACAGTTGATGATAGGATGAAACTTTTATCTAATTAAGAACGAAAAAAGATTTCGATGGAAATAAACTGAAAGTAAAATAAAAATTTCTCAAAACGAAATTTGTCGAAAATAGTATTTTTCATATTTATTTGTTTCAAATATGATAAAAAAAATTATTGATCGAAATAATTTTTCTTTTAAATAAAAAATGGCTAAGTGAAAAATATTTCAATCCGAAAGAAGTCTTACATTTTAAAAAATGATATTTTTTTTCGATAATAGATTTTTGTACATCGATGATACATAAAATTTAAATATTAATTTTGAAAAACAAGCCGAAGTAAAAAAAAATTTACAAAATTAAAAATCGTGATCTTAGAACTAATTATGCGTATTTTGTTTTTTCATTTTATGCGCATTTTGATCGAATAGGCTTCTGATAAAATGACTATCTTTTTTATTAATCCGAATGTAATAATTACCTTAATTGGTAAAAGAAAAGAAAAAAGAATCTTAAACTGTGTGTGGTACAATTAACTGTATTAAAAATTTTTGATAAGCGATTCTGATGAATACATTATGTTCAAAAAAATTTCATGTGATTTTTATTTTACATATTGAATTTATGTCTCAATTAGTTAAAGTTTTAAATATTTAAAATGCAGTATAATGGGCTTTTCTCACGTATTTCTCTTCAACTAACCTCTTGGGGCTTTCATGTGACGTTATTTGATTTGAGAACCTTTTCCTGTGAATGAACCATGACTTATGTATATTAGAATTGAAATACTGAGGCGCAATGGATGAGACTGATGAGATAGCACTGCCGAGAATTTTAATAAGAGGGTTGGTGATAAGAGAGAGAGAGAGCTCGGAAGTCTTCGATTAGTCGGTTGTGATCATCGGATAGTCGCATTTTATAACGTTAATTTTTTGTTAAAGACTCGAGAGGGATTTATGTCACATGCGTTATAAATATCTAGATTTTGAATTATTCTCTCAGGAAGAATGAAAGTTAGTTGAATTGGATTATGTTATTCTTTGGACTTGTTAATTCGTGACCGAACTTTATTAACTTGAGATGAATCAAATTCGTACAATTATCGGACCGGGATGCCACAGATGTATAAAAATCAAATTGATTCCTGATGTACCGGAAATATCTTATTCTACTTCAAAATGGATAGTATTGTTGGTTCCTTCTGACATGTATTTTAAAACACAGGTTATTTATATTTTGTTTCTGAGTATGTGAATGCAGTGAAATAATAGTGTTTAAGATCATTTCGTTTATAACATGGGCTGTTCGTGAAACTTCCTGTGATTAACAATTGGGGTTTCCTCCTTTCTTTATATTTAAGTTTTTCCAACTTCTTTCCAATAAAATGAAACATGGTTATGCAAATTAGATAAACTTTAGAAGGGGAGTGATTAGATATAATTAAACCGTGTAAAAGCGACAGAGGAGGTAAAGAAAGTTACGATAATAAGAAAGAGTGCTAGTGTGAAGTGCGTGGGAGTTTTCTTTGGTGTCTATGTGATTTGTTGAGATTAAGGGAGTTTAAATCTAACGAAAATCTTTATATTTTAATCGTTTGTTTTTTGAAGCTGAAATACGATTCTTCTTTGAATGAATCATTTCAAAATATTCTTTCAAAAAGTAATTATAATTTCCTATGCTTAATTTATTTATTCGTTTTAGATAGTTTTTTTTTTACTGAAGGTAATGTCAATGGTGTAGTTTCATTTTCATTTCAAGCATGCCCAATAATTATGTAAATTATATATTGATTATTTATTTATGACTGTATTTTATGAGCTGTACTATTCTTATTGCATAGCGATATTTTTATGATTCTTAATCTAAATTGGCTTGCATATTATTGGTACAGATTATTTAAGTATATATTATTGATTATTATGTCAGTATTTATGGTAATATTACATGTTTATTGCACAGCTGTCAAAATGGTTTGCTTATTTTATTGAATATTTATATTATTAAATTGAAATATTATTAATTAGGACAGCATTGCAAATCGATTACTTCGGTTTTTTAAACATGTGCTAAGATGTTATTGTTTTGAGAAAATGATGTCAACAAAAGTGTTTGGGCATAAATAAAGGACACACGGTGTTAGGTTCAAAAGACTGACATTATAATACATTATGATTATAATAACTACGTTACGTTTGCTTTTAAGGTAAATTTTCATTGCTAAGATACATTTGATTCAATTATTTATCGTCTGCTTTTATTTTATTACACGAGCTAAATATAATTTTCTTCTTTAATATTTTATCGCTTTCTCTTATTTTAATATTTAATTTAATAATTGATTCTTATGGCACAATCGTCTCATTTTATTCTTTTTGTTGTTAACATTGGCTGCGCTTTTGTATTTTTGAATGTTTTTGCTTGCGAAAATAAAAATACTTCAGGAATGTGGAGAATGTATTTTATTTTCTGGAGAGCAATTGCTTCTGTGGAGTCTGGGGCTCGGAAGAACGCTTACTTTATGCTTATTAATATTCATTTTGAATAACTCTACTATTTCGAGAACTTAACGGACAAAAAAGGGTTGCACATGTTTAAATGAAATTTAAGTCGGTTTAAATTTTTTTAAAAAATTATTGACTTATTTTTGCTAGCCAGAGGGATAGTTGAATTTTATTTTACGCGTTTATTTGCTTAAGAAACGGATACTTCGACTAGCTATGCATAAAATTGATAATTCAGTTTTAAATAAATAATCAGTTGGATTTTATCGTAAAAAGTCATACGTATTCGATCTTTGTAGAAAAATAACATTAAATTATAAAAAAGGAGCTGCAAAACTTCATGCATAAGTGATTTATTTCAGCATTCATATAACGTACTGAATATTTGTTCTTTAAAGTTGTTCCAGAAGGTTACCGGTTCTGATAATTTTACGCTTAATCTCCATATTTACATTGATATTATGCTTAAAAAATACAAAATTCCTATCATTTTTTCATTTATGACAGCTGTAAACAATTCCATTTTTATGTCGTAAATTTGAGAAATTGTGCTATCAGCAAATATATAATTTGACAGCTTGCTAAATATGAAAAATGACATAATGCTATCAAAGAACACCCATTAGGTAAAAAAAAGCGCAATTTGGGGAACGGATGCTTTTGTTTACCAGGTCATACGGATAGCAAGTGAACAGAACAAACTGCACAGTTTATCAAAGAATATACGATTTTTTTTTTCACAGTGGTTAGAGACAATATGTAAATCTGACCGTTCATCAGAGTGGAAAAAGTTTACTACGTCTGGTGAATGCATGAATACATTTGAATATCCACCGGAAAAAGGAGTTGAAATGTTAATGATATTCCGTGATCTGCAACAATAAATTAAATACAGTGAAACTTGTACTTGAAATATTGCTTGCAGTTTCAACTTCCGTTTTTTTTAAAAAGAAAATTATTTAGAAACAAATTTCGACGTAGGTTTTTTAATACTACTTTTAACTTTCCTTAGTTGATATTTTTTAGTTTTATTATCATTACCCTTTATTTTTAATTAATAAAGTAAAAAAAAAATTAGCTACATGTTTCTTATCATTTAGAAGTACTTTTTGAGTCCTTAAGCATTTCAAAAGAATTTTTGAATGCAGAAAAACACAAAATAAGACTTAAAGAGTATAATTCATTTTTTGAAAACATGTTCTAACATGTAGGGTTTTTTTTTTTTTTTTTTTTTTTTGAGAAAAGGATGACAATAAAAATGCAAGGGCATAAAATTAAGAATACATATTGTTTGGCTCAAAAGATTGATATTGTAATACATTATAATTATGATAATTATATTTATAGTTTGCTTAACGTATATTTACGTTGCTAAGATATAATTAATTTAATATTTTATTGTTCCCTTTTGTTGTAATATTCAAACAGAATATTAATGTCTACTTTAATAATTTAACGTTTTTTTCAATATTTAATTTTAAATTAGTTTTTACTGCAGAATAGCCTGTTTTAATTCATTTATTGTTAATATTGGTAATGTTTCTGAACTTTTGAATGTTTTGCTTATAAAAACAAAAATGTATTAGGAATTTGAAGAAGGTATTTTATTTTCTTGAGAGTAATTTCTTCTTCAGAACTTTATGCTCGAAAATACGCGTGTTTTATGCTAATTATTATTCATTTTGAAGAATCAGTAATTTATATTTAGAAAATAATAGTTACTCAATATAAAGACTCGAAACTTACAGTGTTGAATAAGCTCACCATCAAAGGCGAAGACCTTTTATAGTCTAAATAAATTTTTTTTTTAAAAAAAAAAGAACGTTAGAACATGTTAAAATAATATTAACAAAGTCAATTTCAACTTTTTTTTTTTGTTAGCTGAAGCTATAAAAAGAATTTGTTATTGATATTTATATATATATATTTATAATGTAATCGATTCCCAATAATTTTAATTTCAATAATTTATATGTGAATTTCTCGAATTCTAAAAATCGGATATGTTGGTAAGTTTGAATTTTTTTGGCATTATCTAAAGGTAAAAAGCTTTTTAGTTCTTGTTTATCAGGATCAAGTAATCTAAAAATTTTCTAGATTCGTTTCTCAATATATCAAAACGCGACGTAAGCTAGTTGAACACGAAATCCAAAAACCAAATGTATTTTTTCTCTAGTTTTCATGTCTTCTTAGAGTAAACAGGTAACAATAATCCATTGCAAAAACTATTGCAGCTGCCTAAAGTAAATGTAATTTTGTGCGTGTTTTATTCAATAGATTATCATATTGACATTTGTTTTGCGGTGAAATGTTTTTAATGATTTGTAAGTAATTTACAAACAATTTGTAATAAAATAAAATAAATGTAGTCAAAAATACTTTGATTTCTCTATTTTTTTGTAATAACATGGTATACAAATAACCATATAAATTTATTAACTAGATATTTTGTATAGATTAATGAAATCTTTAAGAAAAATTCAAAATTATATAAGTAATATAATTATTACAGTTCTTGTTTTAAAGTTTTTACTGTAGAAATGTTTTATGAAACTGATTCACTCAGAAACGCATCTGTTCAGAGTTAATTATATAATTTTGTTCTCAATAGAAATGTCTGGTTTTAGAATTAAGAATATTTGTTATAAAGAATGTTTAAATCATAATTTTATTAATTTTATATAAAAATGACACTGAGTGAAAAATTTTCAAGATGTCTTATAAATTAGTAATACGAAAAAAAGAAATTTATGATTACGTTATTATCTTCATACATTTTCGAAAAATAAATATTTGTTATATTAAACAACCTTAGTTTTTAAAAATATCCATTGTAAAATACGTTTCAAGGAAAATAAAAATAGTAATTGTGAATATGTACACATTGTAGATTTTAGAAGATACTAATATTTTATTTGTTTCATTAATATGTAATATAGATTTAAATTATTTTTCATCTAATTTTAAATCGATTTTTTGACAGATTATCTTTCATGGTTTGGTTTACGCATATTTTATGCATACATTAATTGGAAATGAAATTATAAGGAAACTTTTAAGATGATTCGAACGTTCTGAAAGTTCTAAAAAATTTAATTTCCCTTTAAAATATGTATTTACGTTCAGATTAATTCGAAACTAAAATTGGAAATCAAAAATAAGTTTTTTAAGTAATTTTTTTTTAAAAAAAAAGTTGTGATTGTTACATTTAATAATTAACATTTTGCATAAAAACTATTTCGAAATTTGTTTGCATACCAAAGGTATGAGCACTAAAATTGTTTTTTTTTCTGTCTTTATGTGATGCATAAATCGAAAATCTAAATACCCATTATATTATTATTAAGTTTATGTAACTTTTTAAAACACTTCACGAGTTTAAACGTATAGAGTGATGTTTTACTGTTGACAAACTACGAAATGCCGGGAAAAAAAATTTCGAAATGACCCGAGTTCTTTTTTTCGTCCGCTTTAATTGAAAAGTTCACTAATTTCGAACTTATAAACTGATTTGTATGCAATCATTGAATATTTTAAACTTTTTTGTTAAAAAAATGGCTAAACAAAGTGAAAACGATTACAAACCATTTTGGGCTACTATGATTTAACTGAGCCCTCTCTAATTTTAAAATTTATCTTAAGCTGTCTTTAGAGCGGTTGCAAAGAGGTTTCAAATAAAAAAAAACGATGAAAAAATTGGGAAAGAAACATTAAAGCTTTTACTCGTCGAGTAATTTAAATAACTATTCTGTCATTCTAAATTCTAAAGATCAGTAGATTTTCCTGCGCTCGTAAATTCTCCTCGTAAATTCTTCATGATAATGACATCTAATTTGCATTATCTTCAGCAATATCATTTGACGTTAACTCTAAGCACTTTGACCAATTACTATCTTTTCCCACCTTTTAAATTGTTCGAAATTCTTTCTTTTTTCCTTTTTGCCGAACATCATCGTTCAACCTCCCAACCCCCAACCCCGCGCTCACAAATCTTATAAGTATAAAAGGATTCGTTCATTCAGCTGGAAGCGCTAACCTTTAATCGATCGATTCTCATTCATTCATTTTTTTTACATGCAAAAATTTACGTCTAGCAACAACAATTCCACACGTGGTTAAACAAGTCAATGCTCCATTGGTGCGTTATGCTCAATTGCTTACCACAGCATTGGAATGTGAGGAGCACCAAAGTGAAATATTATGGTAAGCCATTTGATATAATTGAAAGAGATTTTTGCTAATGGAACACATGTGTATAAAAGAGCTTTAGCGTAACAGCATCTTTCACGGTAAGCTGTTTGTTTGATCGTTTATTTTATTTTTAAGTAGGAAGCATAAATAGGAAGAGATAAAAAAAATCGACATGGAAGGAAAAACTAGTATACCTCTTAATCTTTTTTCCTAAGTTAAATATATATATTCTTCATTTAATTCAACACTTTGTATCTATGTTATGAATAACATTAAAACAAAAGAAATAAGTGTATATATATATATATATATATATATATATATATATAAGATTCCTCTGAGGGTAATACGGCTACTCTTATTTCAAGCTGTGTCTCTTGGGCTATTCGCAAACCTTCCCTTAAATAACATCTGAGGTTTCTTTTTGACTTAAAATTTAAGTTTCCAAATTTTTTCAAACCTAATGAAACGGGGTTACGCAAATTAGGTAAACTTTATAAGCATAGAGAATATATATACTCAAGACGTATAAAAGGGATAGAGAACACTCAATTTGAGGGGGAAAGACAAGGTTGTCATAATAGGAAAAGTGCTAGTGTGAAGTGTGAAGGAGTTTCTTGCGTGTCTACGTGATTTGTTAAGACTGGCTCCGACGCTGTTTGGCCGAATTACTGTTTGGAGAATTTATTCGCATCGTATTCCGGCAAGCGTGATTTTTAAATATTGTAGAAGTTGTTAATACTAGCGATCAGGGACTTTGAACTGGTTGAGAGCATTTCTCTTATCAGAGAATTAATAAACTCTATTTTGAAACATAACTGACTGGAACTGTTGACTCGTGACTATTTTTTTATATATATGTTTGAACTTAAGTTGAACTTTAGATTTGCGCTTTGAGTAACATTCAAGAGGGCAGACTAGTCGGATAAAAGAGTTATATTACAACTGAAAATGCGATTGTTACGATAAAGATTAAAAGCACGTGAATTTTAATGCTTTCCTTTCTATGCTTTTGAAAGAATTTAGATTTTCACTTTGAAATTTAAAATTGTGGAATATAAATTTTTTTATGAGTAATATGGCCAAAGGAGGTCCAGTTTCCTGTTTTCTTAATAAATCTATTTCCCCCCAGGTTTTACTTCTCTTAAGCAAACAGGGTAATGAAAAAAGTACATTTTTATTATTTTTATGAAGATATCTTTATTGATAATTGAATTTTGAGGGAGCCTTAGCCTTTTTTACTTAATTGTGCCATCCGTAATAAATAAATTTCAGTTAGTGAAGAGGCAGATCAATCTTATATATTTCATTTTTTAATTTTTTCTTAATAGAATGAGAGAGATCAACACTCAAAATAATTATTCCCCTGTTGGAGCAAACCCTCACACATCCGTAACTATAAATAGCATCAAATAGTTATATTTATTAGAATGCTCTTTAAGGTGAGTTCGAATCAGGCTCGTTGCCAGGATTGCACATTAGGTCGGGTCATAAAAGGGACGAGATAAAATATCATATCAAATCTATTTCTTTAACTTCTAAAGTAATCTAGAACTAAATTTCATTTACGAGTATTATTACATGG
The DNA here is from genome assembly GCA_019974015.1 of Nephila pilipes. Taxonomy (NCBI): domain Eukaryota; kingdom Metazoa; phylum Arthropoda; class Arachnida; order Araneae; family Nephilidae; genus Nephila; species Nephila pilipes. The sequence continues at coordinate 178,655 of BMAW01080480.1, forward strand.
TTTATTCATTTAAGAAAATACATGGCTATTATACATTTTAAAATAACTTATGTATAAAATTAATAATTTTACAATTTGTTGTTTTTATTATTAAAATCGTCTGATCGGGTTCACTTCAATATAAAAAAAAAGTTATTGAATAACATTATTTGACTTAGACTTCTGAAAGAAATTTAGTTGCCAACAATGAATTACTTCTATTCTTACGAGGCCTGGCGAATATCTAAGTTAGTAACACCGTAATTTAGCGCTACCTTCCATGTACTATTAAGCGGTAGCCAGATGGCGCCACATGTTCTTTTTGGTTAGAAGCGCAAACACGATGAGAAAGGCAAGCACGATGGAAGGCGAGAGATTTCTTAGCAGAATGAGGGAGTGATGCTCGTGAATCTGTGTTTTATATATGTTTTGTATCCTGTCTTGTGTTGTGGAACGTGTCAAGTATTAAATAATATTTGTTCCTGAAACCATTCAGTCTGTTCATTATTTTGTCTTGAAAAAATAACAACATTGGAGGGATACAAGTTGAAATATTTAACCTAAACAAGTTATTCACTCGTTCGTACTCATTTAGATCAGAATAGCTGTATCTTGCGTTATCGATGGCTTGAAAATTCTCTTATTGTAAATTTAACTTTTTTCATCTTATTATTGATCTTTTATTTATAATTATTATATTTATATTAATGAACTATATAATTAATTAATAAGATAATTATATGCTAGTTTATAATAATACTATAATAATATTATATTAGTATTCTTACAATATTGAAATATCATATAGCAGATGATTTTTAAACAAAAGAGTTCTTGAAATATGTTATGGCAGTCTGCTTTTTAACTGTTCCTCTCATATTTAAAGTCGCGAAACTTTCTTTAGAATGAAAGTTTTAAAAAAGATAAATACAGGAGTTTATTAGTATGGGCAAATATTTTTTTTTTTCCAGTTTGGGAGCAGCCTGATTGGCTACGAGCCTGGTTAGAATTAGGATCGAATTCACATCAATGTTGTCTATCGCATAATCATTTATCCTCTATCTCCACTAGGTTTCTGTCATCTCCCTTCCTTCTTTCTCTCATAACACTCGAATCTCCAATTTAATATTGCTGCTTCAGATTCCTCTTTCGCTTTATCTCTACACTTCCGTTTATAGTTACTCTGATTTGTGTAATCTATAAGTTGAGTTGTTAGAATTAACCAATGTCTTACTAATTCCCATTAATATAATTGAATGGAAGTAGGCAGGCATCTTGACATCTATGAAACGAGTGTAATGATGTAACAATGGGCTATTCGTGTTCTTCTTCTAAATTACTTTGGGGACACTTTTATAATTTAAATTATGGAAAGTAAAAACCTCGAATCAATCAAATGAAACGTAATCTAGGCAAATTAGGTAGACTGAAGAAGTGTAATGAAGTGATATATAACATATGTCAAAGTTTATAGAAGGGAAGCAGTAGTGAAAAGTAACTGCATAATTATTTTCTCGCGCCCGAATATCGGGGTAAGTTTAATATTTACTCGAAACGTGTAAGTAATCATGTTGAGGGTCTATGGACTGATATAGAGCATTTCTCTTTATAACAGAAATAAATAAATGACGACATATCGTACTATCACAGGAATTTAAATTATATCGATAAATTACTCTACTGAAATTTCGAATTTGTTAAAGAAATTTTCCTTTGTTTCATAGTATTTTTATTCACTGTGTGTAACGATGGGCTATTCGCGTTCTACTATTAATTGTCTTGGAGACTCTTTATGACACAAATTACGAAAAATAAAGACATCGAATCAATCAAATAGAACGTGGTAGAGGCAATTAAGTGAGACTAAAGAAGTGCAATGGATTTTTTGATAGAAAATTATAAGACATGTAGAAGTTAATAGGAGGGAATCAGGAGTGAGTAAGAATTGAATATATTTGTGCGCGAGTGAATCTATGATACTGCTACAGTGGAGATCTGACAATGCCATGTAGAAGCTGAAGATGGAATTTTCTGTAGTTATACATTATCATCTGCTCAGACAATAGTATGAGGGCAAGCTTGAAGTTTGATATTTTCCTAAAACCTGCTAGTAAGCGTTTTGAGAGCAGTGAACTATTAAAGAGCATCTAATCACTTACTTACTTATAACATAAATAAGTAAGTGATTAAACTCATTACCTGGGACTGTTTTAATTGATTGAAATTTAATAAATCCGTTCTTAGAATTTAAGTTAGAGACTTAATGTTTGTGATTTAAGATGACGTAAGAGTTAGGGAGTAGGGAAGCATTACAGTATAAGTTAGAAAGGAAACCAAGTTCATATTCTCTTGACACTCCAGTTCCTCTGCCTGTTTTGTGTTTTGCTCACCAGACCATAAAAATGTGTTAGAAAGAGAATTGAAATTTTTATGCTAAAGTATTTAAACAGTTTAAATTTTGTGCTTAATTTCACAGATCTAACGATTTTTTTTACGATTTCGTAGAATGTAAATTTTTTAAAAAAAGTATAATAAATGTAATAATAGTTTGAATAAACACATTTATTTAAAATTGAATTTTATCTTCTGCTGTTATTTTAATTCTAAAATAAAATTTTATAATTAAAATTACTAAAATTGATATTTAAGTAAGGCTATCGTCTACCACAATTTTGATTTCGTGAAGGGAATGTTACTCATGGAATTTTTACTACCTTCCTCAAATCTATTACTTTTTTATCGATTTAAATGCAAAAAAAAGTGAATCCGATAGAGCAAAAAATTAAGTAGGTTTCTGAAAAATTACATTTTATTCCCGATTTTTAAAAATAGTTGAATTTTTTTTAAAGACTAGGGAATCCACAAACGAACCCTTAAAAAAGACGTGAGAGTATCTTAAGAAATTGGAGGAAGAATGTAATTCCGCAGAAATCTTCATTGTTTTTCACTTTTTCGGATGCACTTTTTTTACAATCAAATAGATAAAATGGTCTAGATTTGAGAATAGCAGTAGAAATTCCGAAGGATTAACATTACATTGACGAAATAAAAATGGCCGGTAGGCGAGATAATTAATTGAGATCTATTTGAAAATAGTTAATGCAATCGGTTTATATAAGATGTAGAAATTAAAGGGAAAATTTTAATCATTTGAGAAAAAACACTTAACACGTTATGTTTAGACTAAATATCATATTCATATTATAACGGAGTTGTAAAAATTTCTAGAGTAGGGTTAGAAAATTTCCGGCGTTATTATGCTTGAGATAAGTTTATTCTAAATTTACACTGATCCATTTAATTCGAAAATGTTTTTAAATGTACCTGAAAAGATATTGTATGAGAAATTATAAAGTCATTGACCTTTTTTTATGAAATCAAAGTCACGAAAAATCGAAGGATAATATGCTTGTAATTCATCAATTAAGTTTCAAGAAGCTCGTGAAGGTCGTGCGGTGGTGAATTTTCTTTCTTATGAAAGTATAATAAGTATTTATATTCTACATAGTTTCAATTAGCAGTTTTTGTGTATTAACGATGTCGAAGAGCTAAGTTTATTTACATGTAATTATTCCTATAAATTATAAGAAGGGAAATAATTGCTGCATATATTCTCATATATAAATCATATACTTATCATATGAAAGCACATTTATTAAAAATGTCTTCATCATGCAACATATAATTATTGTATCAAATATATTTGCATAATCATGATATTAATTTCATAAAGCATTTACATAAGTTTTTTTTCCCTTTTTGATAAAAATGTTTTGGCATTATAATAAGCTCTAATATTTAAATAACTTACCACTTTTTAAGAAGTTCGATGGAAAATTTTGTCAAATTCTCATTACTTAAGAATAATTTATAAAACATTTCCTCCATCGATTTTTTTTGTTGATTTTTAAAAGGTTGATGTTTAACAATCACTTTTTTACTATATTATAATATACAACATATTAAAACGTTCTCCAAAATCTTTTCAGCATGCTATTTTTTTGAATTCTCTTATCTGTGTGTTTGAACTGTTTCCGTTATATATATTTTAATGCTTTTGTTGATAGATTATAGACATAATTTTTATTTTTATTCATTATATTCAAAGTTGATAATTATGTTACTGAACAATATAAAGTGAGATTTTTCGTGTTTTTTTAAAAATTTTTTTAAAAAAAAACAGTCCTCCAATTTTGTACATAAAACTTTAAGCATCAGCATATAAGTAAATAATACTTTATAGATTAATATCCTTGTTTTCTTTACAAATTTATTAACATATTGGATTAATTTGTTTCTCTTTTATTAATAAAGAGTATTTTTAACGTGCTATATATTTTGTATTTTCCTTTAAACATTTCAGTACGAAATCTGTACGAAATGATAAATTGTATGAAATCTACTATTCTGAAGTGAAGAACACTATTGCAACCAATTAAGTCTGATGAATTGTAAAAATACTCATGAAATTCATCTCTATTACTTTTAATAATATTGTCTTACGTATAGATATTTTAAGTTTTATAAACTTTACTATGCATTTTACAATCAGTGAAATATTTGGATTCTACTCAGTCTCAAAATCAATTATTGTTATAAATACCGATGCATATATTTTTTTATTAGATAACTCGGATTTTGTGTTTAATTATAAAATATAAAATTAAAATAAAGATATAATATCAATATGGAGATTATTCAGTCACATAACATCACAATTATTAGTGAGTACTTCGCATAATGTTTAAAAAATCACCATAAATTCCTATAAAGTTGGAATTTAAAACAAAGCTGCTTAAAATTAGTTACACAATTAATTTAACAAAATAATCTGCAATCTACAAAGCGTCAATTCGTGCAAAATTTCAAAACGAAAAGAACGGCAAAATTTCAAGAACGGTAAAACAGAATTTCAAAACGAAACGCATGGCAAGTTGCTTTGAAATCGGTAATTTATTTAACCCTACGAATACTATTCGATTGTAACGGTATTTCTCTCTCTTCCGAATGCCACAAATCGTTCTGCAGCTCAGAAACTTTCCAACTATCAGAAAAAAAAGCGAAATAGTTTTGACCGCATTTTCTATCACCTCACAATCATTTAGATGATGGCTGAGACATTCCATATAAGCACTATGGTCCATTGCTTAGCACTAATGACGGGTACACGAGCTCCAGCAACATGCATCCTGTCATGGTAGGGCGCTTGCGTGATGGTGTGAGAGTTTCATTTCAGAACCCTCAGACATTGATGTCTGGAGGAATCATTACCATATCGGGTTAAGATGATAAGGCATAATCATCCGGGAGGTTACATTGTCACCTGATTGTTCTCGTAATTAACGAGAAGTGAAATGGTACCTGCCATCAAGATTGCATCAAGCGGGAGGTATGTTAAGCATGGGTATGGGCACTTTCTATCTGATAGAAGTCCCTTGTTATTGAAGGAAGATAGGGCTAACAAGGTGTAAGTAAAGAGCGCAGCAAAATTAGAGGATTCATTTGTGAGAGCATGAAGATGAATACTTATGAGATATATGACGATGTTGAAGATAACACACACACACACACACACACACACACCTGCTGCACTCATTCCATTTCCAACATCGGTGTGTGAAAGCCTGGACTCGGTTCACCCGTGTTAACTTCAGTTCGATTATCGATTTTACAACCTAAGGATCAAATGGATAGGATCAGTTAATTACTGGTTATGGAGCGACATGCTATATTATATAGATCGGCGTGGGATGTTCGGGTTCGTTTTTCAGTTTTGATTCTCTAGACTATTCACTAAGTTAATGGCACTGGATCTTGATAATATTTTTGATATTTTGAACTTCGTAATAATTTTCTAAATTACTGGTTATTGTTTTTATAATTATTTAGCATTAAAATGTGTATTTCTGAATATTTTCAAATTTTGTTTTTCATCAATTTAAAGACTTTTTGATGTTATGAATTTCTAAAATTTAAAATAATCTCTTTTTTACTTCTAATGTTTTGCTTTTAGTTTTGAGATTATAATGTGTTTATTTTAATTTTGCAATTTCTATTTGTTTAAATTATTAATTATATTTTTATTTTTAAATTTTAACTATGATGTTTGTAATTTGTCATGAATTTATATGCACACACACACCACATACATTAATTAATA
>BMAW01080480.1:184898-200049 GCA_019974015.1 Nephila pilipes
TAATAATTATTCATTTATTGAATATTAATAATTATTCATTTATTGAATATTAATTATTATACATTTATTGAAGTTCATAAGAAACATAAATTTATTTAGCATAAAACGGATTTTAAAAGAAATGGCTGTGTAGTTTCAAAATTATTCGGATGAATATTTATGTTGTGAAAGGATAAAAAAAAATCTTTTCCTTCAGAAGCTCTAATATTCTACATTTGTATTTAAAACCATCGTTAAAAATTCATCTGTTGAAAAACTATTTAAAAATACATTATCAAATTTTTAGAAATCTTTACCTTGTTTTGTGGGCATAAATATTAAACATTAATCGTAAATAACACAAAACTTCTGGTTTTTTTATTGGTATTTTGCAAGATTATAAGAATATAGAATCGCTTATGTAGTTCTGATTGAACAATTTATTACTTTCAGTCCATGTATGAAATATAGGTATCTTAAAAATGTTAATTATATTATTATTTTTATAGATGTTATTGTTATTATACTATAATAAAATTTATAATGTATTTTAATTATATTTATGTTATATTAATAAATATGTTATTTTAAATGTGTGTTTAAAAAATTATATATAATTTTATTCTGTTGTAATGCATATTTTATAAAATTAGAAAACAATGCATTTGTTTTTCTAATAAACAAATAATAATACAATAAGTAAATGAAATAAAAAATTCTGAAAGATTATCTTGATGAAAAAGTTTCCTGAGAAAAGAAATTAAAATGATATTTGGACTTCCATCGTAAGATTTCGTTAAATAAATTTTGATAGAAGATAAAATTATTCTTATTATTTTGGCACAGATCAAAATAATAAGAATAATTTGAGTTATATGCATCGTTAGATAGTGTCATTTTTAAAATTTTGGTACCTTTTTGTCAAAATTTTCTTAAATTTTACTAACAAAGAACAATTGCCATCTGATAATTTATGTGATAATTAACATTTATTTGTAAGATAGCTATTATACAGAAATTTATTCAAAGACTGATTACAATTTCTGAATTAATCATTCTTTTCTGTATATAATAACTTGTTTAATAATTTTAAAAAATTAAAAGTCTTTAAAATGAGAATTAGAAAAGCCATTTAAAGATTATTTGATTTCTTAAAGTAAATTTCAAACGCCTACTGACTATATTTATTTTTAAAAAAATAAGAAATATTGGTTGAAAATTCATTGAGAACGAGAGAGAGAGAGAGACCATACAAATATTTGTTCACATTTTATTATTTTAGTTTAAATCAAATTTTTCGTGTTGTAATTTCTCTAATTTGATAAATAGCTTTCTTTTTCAATAATTTTTGTTTGGAAGTTGTCTCTTTTACTGAAATGATCAAGTTTAGTAAAACATATATGAACAAAATACTGTTGTGAGCTTTTCTTAAAAAATAATTATATGTAATTTTTATAATTATAAATAACTTTTTCAGTAACAGAGTTGAGTGACGAAAATATTTTATATCATTAATTGTTCTTTAGAAAACTTTAAATTACTGCAAATTAATACAGCTGTTATATTTGTATTATTCCTCTCATTTAAATTTTTATTTTTACGATTTTTATTTTTACAAATTTTTTACAATTCTAAGAATCTTAAGAAATTTTTTAATAAAAGTCCTAGAGATATAAGTACAATAGATTTCAAATGAATATGAGATACAATAGATTTCAAATGAAGTTTTCTCTGTATTACTCATGGGACTGAAATTTTTGTTAAAAAATTTCTTTTATCTCTAAGATTTTCCTTAAGATTACATACAATCGAAGATTTTCTTCTTAACCATAATAAGCGTAAACATGTTTAAAAAAATATGAGATTAAAGAACATATTATTCAACATTCTTTTTTATAAATATAAGAGTTTTCGTATGATACGAAGGTAAGAAAGAAGTGAAAGTTTCACGTAGAAAAAACTAAGCCTACTAAAATTGATAGTAAAACTTCAAGTATTGTAGAGCTTGCAAAAAATCAAAGATTATAAAAGATAATGTAGAAAAAAAAAATTAACTGAGTAATCTAATTTGCAGAAGAATATCTAGTAATAACTTTTCTGATCTGGTAGATAAAATGAAATGAAGCGTTTCCTTTTCCAAGTTAATTTTTGGCTCTCAAAAATCCATTGAAATGATGTATTAACTAATCGTATTCATAATCAGATAAAAATCTTTCGAATTTCGATCAATCAAATTGAAAACGGAGGTCAACGTCCGCTTACTGGAATTATCTCATGATTCCCACTTCCTCTGGAATTATTTACTGTATTTTATTTTTCTGATGAGAATAAAATTTTTGCTTATATATATATATATATATATATATATATATATATATATATATAGTTAAATAAATTTAACTATGAAAGCAAGCAATTATAAATTCAAAAGAAAGTAAATTATGTGAAAAATAAATGGACAAAAGGAGAAATATAAAAAAAAGATGTAGTAATTGAACAAAATTTAAAAAACCAAAAATTGAAAAATAAATTTAAAGCCGTAACAAACTGTACAGTGACAGATGGGTTATTTTAAAATTATTGGCCAAATTATCCCATTCAGCAAACTATATTATTAAAAAAGGGATATATATATATATATATATGTGTGTGTGTGTATGAAAGTGCTGTATAATTGATAATTGAATTTAATTTCATTTTGCTATTTAGTTATGTTAATAATATTTTTTTCATTTAAAAATTTACAGAAATTTTATCAAAGAATTTCTTTCCTTTTTCGAACACATACACACCATATACACTTAGATAATAACATTACTTAATATCAGGAATAATATGTTCATTTTTATTCTGAACTTAAGAATTGATTAATTTTTAATTTTGAAATGCATATATCCTTTTAATAATATATTTATTTTTATAGTTTAGTAGGAATAAATCTATTTGGTGTTTATTTGCATTCAACTAAGAACGTAAGCTTTTGTCATTTTTTTTAGATGTTTTATTTCCTGCTTTGTAGATGTGCACTGGGCATTGATGTATATACGTATTAATATTTTTTAAAAAATGCTTCTCCCCTACTCATATATTAGTTTTTATACACAATTCACAATATGCATGTATTATTTTTATTCATCGTAAAGTCCCAACAATATGGCCTTTTTCATGTAACATTTTGCAAACTTTGGGAATTTTCTATCATTTACTCTTAGTATGAACCTCAGTTTCAGTTTTAAAAATACACTGACTTCCACGCTTTTTTTTTTCTTTTTGAAATTAAGGTTATTCACTTCGATTAAATATTTAATAGAACTTACTCTGTAATTAGATACTTCTCCTATCGAAATTCTGACATCTTAATAAATTTTCTCCCAACGAGAAAATTCAATTTCACAACTTACATTTCATTTAGAAAAATTAAGTTTTTTGATGACTAAATTTAGTATAAATCTAAGGGAAAGGGGAGCATATTTTGAAGATTTTTCTAAACATTGCTTTTAACTAAGTTATAAGCCCTCCCAAATTTCAGAGTTTTTTTATTTGTAGAAGGAGGTGGGGGTGAGGTTGAAGTATAGAGATTTTACAGCATATAACACTATATATAGTTATTACTTCCGAAAGTAATTAATACGATATTCATTCAATGTTTTATATAAATTCGTCCCCAAAAGAAGGACTCATTATTAGAAATTGTAGTAAATAGTGCATAATAGAAAATGTATAGAAAGATTCTCATAATCTATTCACTGAAAAATTCGATCAACATTTTATGATTAACTAAAAAATTTAGATTCTAAATGTTATGGAATATTATTGTAAAAATTGTTAGGAAACAAAGATTAAAAATATCACTTTGGAAATAATTTTAGGAATCCTGTTCAATCGTGAATTGCATGATACATTTATATTAATAAAAAAAAATTTAAAAACTTTGAAACTAAAATTAATAATTAACATTTTTTCCAATGAAACTTGTGGCTTATTAACAACATTGTTTAGAACATTGATCAAACCATTGCTAATAAATACCATTAAAAAACTAACAATTCAGGTCGTTAATCACACATTTCCAAAATATTGCTGAGAACAAGGATTTAAAACTAAACATATTGGAAAAGAATTTGTATGTTACGAAAGAGACAGAAAATTACAAACAATTTAATTCATTGCACCTTAAAAATTAAACTAAATATGAAACTTAAACGTTGTTGTTTTCACCGGTAAATGTTTGCTATTAAAAACAGAATCCTTTTTTGTCCGTTCAACCAAGCGTGAAAGTAACGTATATTATTTTTATTTTCCGTTGCCGCATTTCTAGATGATTCTCTAGATGCGTTAGTAATGAGGAAATTATAGTATATACTTGAACACAGGAATAATTGATTTATTATTGAATACGATTTATACTAAGCCAAACTTTTGAACTAAATATGACGTTTATGTTTAGATAGATATGTTTGCGTTGTGACATTTCGCTCGTCACTTCAGCTCTATTTTTACGAGTAAGTCCGATGTTAAGATGTAAAGATACATGACCTGTTTGCCTGAGGCTCGTAAGTGCGCTTAATATTCATCTTGCATAATTGTAATTTTTTGAGAACATAATGGAAAAAAAACCTTACCACACGTCAAAACGAAATTAGCAAAACAATTTCACTTCTTTCAAATTTTTGCTGATTATTAGTAAATAAATATCATTTTTAAAGTTTAAAAGTGTTTGTTGTAGTCTAATATATATATGGTGTATACCATATGCATGTATGTGTGTATATATGAATAATTTCAATGCTTTTAAAACTAACCCATGGAACATTTTTAAAGTTATAAAAAAATTTCACTTTTTTATTTTAAATGTAGAATGTTGAATAATTTCTTTCCCCATTTTTTTCATTTGTATTTGCTGTTTATATTTGTGTCCCTTTGCCGTTTGATTTTACAACACAAAGGACCTGTAAACTTCTTTTTACTTTGTTCGAGAATGTTTACCAGATATACATAATACTTCCATTCTAAGAAATACTAAATAAGATTTTTATATTTTTAATCATTCACGAGGGGATCGTTATATTTTGCAGTGTGAAATATTTTATTTTGAGCCATTCGTGAAAAAAAAATCCAATACTGTTCTCTTCATAAAATAGCCAAAACATGTTTGCTGATGAGTTCATGAACTCTCAAATGTTTCTAGTTAATCGCACATTTCCAAAATATTGCTGAGAACAAGGATTTAAAACTTGTTCATATATATTGGAAAAGAATTTGTATGTTACGTAAGAGACAGAAAATTACAAACAATTTAATTCATTGCACCTTAAAAATTAAACTAAATATGAAACTTAAACGTTGTTGTTTTCACCGGTAAATGATTGCTATTAAAAACAGAATCCTGTTTTGTCCGTTCAACCAAGCGTGAAAGTAACGTATATTATTTTTATTTTCCGTTGCCGCATTTCTAGATGATTCTCTAGATGCGTTAGTAATGAGGAAATTATAGTATATACTTAAACAGGAGTAATTGATTTATTATTGAATACGATCTATATTAAACCAAACTTTTGAACTAAATATGACTTTTATGAATTCAGATAGATATGTTTGCGTTGTGACCTCTCTCGCTCGTCACTTCAGCTCTCTTTTTTACTTGTAAGTCCGATGTTAAGATATAAAGATACATGACCTGTTTGCCTGAGGCTCGTAAGTGCGCTTACTTTACTCTAATTAATATTCATCTTGCATAATTGTAATTTTTTGAGAACATAATGGAAATAAAACGTTAGCACACGTGAAAACGAAATTAGCCAAGCAGTTTCAATTTTTTCAAATTTTTGCTGTGTATTAGTTAATAAATAACATTTTTAAAGTTTAAAAGTATAAGTATTTGTTGTTGTCATATATATATATCTGTGTGTGTATACCATATGTATGTATGTGTGTATATATGAATAATTTTTTGAAGTTATATATGCAAGCCAATAAAATATTTATATGCTTTTAAAACTAACCCTTGGAACATTTTTAAAGTTATAAAAAAATTTCACTTTTTTATTTTATAATAAATAATATAATAATTGAATAAATTTTTTTTTCATTTTTTAATTTGTATTTGCTGTTTACATTTGTGTCTCTTTGCTGTTTGATTTTATAACACAAAGGACCCGTAGACTTCTCTTTACATTGTTCGAGAATGTTTACCAGATTTACATAATACTTCCATTCTAAGAAATACTAAATAAGATTTTTATATTTTTAATCATTCACGAGGGGATCGTTATATTTTGCAGTGTGAAATATTGTATTTTGAGCCATTCGTGGAAAAAAAAATCCAATACTGTTCTCTTCATAAAATAGCCAAAAAATGTTTGCTGATGAGTTCATGAACTCTCAAATGTTTCTAGTTTTCAAAGACTACTGACTCTGAAATCTACGCTGCAAGAAACGATAACTACAGAAAAGCGAATGACTCAAGGCGATTGCGAAAACCACAGTCCTTTTGGGTGTTTTGGAACAAAACGAATGAATGATGTCTTGTCGAAAGATATGACACATTTGTGGTTCTGAGGAAAATTACCATTCAGTTCTGCTTCGATGGGTTGAAAAAAAAAAAAAAAAAAAAAAAAAAAGAAACCCGTTCTTATCGGAACTTCCGAGGGTCTAGCTTCGTTTTGTCAGACAAAAGAACGTTCTTGATGGCTCACTTTGAGGTAGTCGGCTGGCGTACTTTGATGACAACAAAATGGAAGTTGAAATGTGTTTATTATCCGCATACGAATGATACCATCTACGCAGTCTGAAGAAAACTCGGATGATACTATTCGGGCGCACACGAATTTTTATGCTTTGCCAAGATTTAATGGTTTTTCATGAGGCGTTAGCTTTTTATCGTTCTCCTTTCGAAAAATTCCACGTTCTTTTCATAACAGATCCGGTCATTCAAGATTTAATGTTCCGAATTATTCGAAAAAGCCATGTATGTTCCGGTTCGACGTGTTTAATTTATACGCCCACGAATGTAACATGTCGCTCATTGTACTATTGGACTGAAAAATTTTGTTGGAGCAATAACTTTCCAAAGGCACGTCATAGTATTATTCAAAGAAATTTGAGTACGAGAATAATGTTCATTCAACTCCAGTGGTAGATATACGTAAAACACATTGCAAAGGATTGCTTTTTTAATATGTGCTAACATGTTATAGTTTTAAGAAAATGGCGTCAACAAAAATGCTCTGACATAAAAAAAGGATACGTGATGTAGAGTGCAAAGGATTGACATAATACATTATGATTATAATAATTGCGTTTCTTTTGCTTAAAGAAAATATTTAAATTACTAAGGTATACTTAATTTAATTTTTTATCTCCCGCTTTAATTTCAATATCCAAACATATTATTGTCTACTTTAATAATTTATCCTTTCCTCTTATTTTAATCTTTAAATTTGATTGTAAATTTTTATGGCAGAATCGTCTGTTTTTGTTCTTTTTGTTGTTGACATTGGCAACGGTTTTGTACTTTAGAAAACTTAGCTGTTTTGCTTGTGAAAATAAATATGCATTAGGAATTTGAAGAAGATATTTTTTCATGATAGTAACTGCTTCTGCGGAACCTGGAACTTGAAAGTGTGCTTACTTTAAGCTAACTAATATTCATTTTGATTGAACTGGTAATATATGTAGATTGGGAAAATGATGGTTACCTAATAAAAAGACTCGAAACTTACATTGTAGAATGAGCTCGTTACCAAAGATGAGTGAGCCTTTTGTAACCTGATTGAATCGTTGAAAAAAATACGTTAGCATATGTTAAAATGAAATTATCAAAGCCAATTTTTATTTTTTAAATTAATATATCGCTTAGGAAAACACACAAGCAATATATAAATTTACTCAAAATGTCTCAATACGGGTAAAGAAAATACTACCAGAGGATTATTAAAAATGATTTCGGAAATAATTTACATTGTGTTTTGCTTCATCTTTTCACAACAATAAATATGAAAACAAAATAAACACCGATGTTTTGAATTAATAATAAATATTTATATTTATTTTGGGAATGATTTTCGTCTTAGTGATCAATAATGAATATAACTTCCTTTTTTTCATGAAATAAGAGGTATAAAACTCGAATTAGTTGATCAATCGAATAAAGTTGAGAGTCACTGTTTGAAGTGAATTTGTAAAAATGAAGCTATTTTTCACTGGACATTTATTCTTTAGCAAAGATACGAAAAGCTTATATTTTAATGTGAAATATTGAAATGAAAATCGCTTAACTTATAAATAAAAGATGAATGAAATGTACTTTAAATTTTTTAATTAACTGACGATTTCGAAACTTGAATTTCATGCCTTTCAGCTGAATTTACACAAACACATATATTTAAGATAACCAAATGTTATTTCCCCCTGTAGAATTATCTCTAATGTTTTAAATGTATTATTGAATACCAAAAATATTTCCATTATTTAAAGGCCTTAGTAAAGCATTACACTAAAATATTGAACAGCATAAAATTATTAACTAATTTTTTTCATATAAGTGAACAATAATAATAAACTATAGGAAGAGTTTTCTTCAATTTTTGGATATTTGGAAGAAACTTGGATATTGATTAATCTAATATATATTTAACTTTGCTCCAGTATTTATTATTAATTTTTTGGTAATCTAATATCAAATCAGTGTGTGTGATTTAAATTATATTTCCTGATTCTAAGTCAAAATAAGAAGACATTCTTTTAGCAATCCTTAATTTAACCTTTTATGAAACTGGCTCATTTCATGGTGGAATTCAGAGAGAATATTTTTACAACCAATAAAAAATTGAGATGATTTAAAATATTTTTCTAGCAACTGGTTTCTGATTAAAGGGCTCGTTTAGGCCTTAATTTAAACTTTCAGGTATCTTTTGTTGTAATTTATCAATAATTATTCATTAAATATTTAAAAAATTTTTTTTAAAACTTAAATTTTAACAGTTGCAGTTTAGAAAGCAAAATACTAAATTATTATATGAGTATCCGGGTTATTTTTCACGTTGCGCAGATTTGCAATCATAAATTTTACATGATCGCATTGTCACGGCGAGAAATGTGGAACTTCAAGGGAATAAATTCTGAAAATGACAGTTATGCTATAAAAACTTAAAAAAGCTGACTTTGTTAAGCGGTTCAAGTCTTATTTTAACTACTCTCATCCGATTTTAATGCTATTTTATTATCGCTTTTTAAAATTCTTACTATTTTCCTAGTGTACTAATAATTTAGCATATTCCCACGACAAGAGAGTCACGCAGCTTGGCTTTCCGAAAAACAACTATATTTTTCGGTAAGAGGATAATAGTAATTGCTCTTTGGTTTTTAAATAAATTTTTAAAAAAAGAAATACCACTTCTAATTATTGGCAGACAGCTAAGAGCAACTTCAATTTTGGATAGGATATGCAAATAGTTCACAATTCAATGATTCGTCATATATTTACCTATGAAAAAGAATTTTTCACACAGAGGTTTAACTTCATGCGTAACTATTTCTATGGGATTGCTTTAAAAGCTTTAAAAACCTTCTGAATATGTATTTTTTTTAAAAAATTATTATTCAGATTTTTCAAAAAAGTCGTATTATTTCGCATACAGAACCAAAATACATCAAAATAAAAATTTGATACCATGTTGTGTGCGATATGTTAAGACTTTAGTTATATCTATTTCCCCCCTTTTTTGAATTTCGTGCGAAAATAGTTCTTGAATTATAATTTGATGTCATTCGCACCAAAATACTGAGATTATTTAGCAAAGCAGACAGAATGTTAATTGTCTTCAAGTGGAATGACAAATGGTGCAAATATTATCTAAAAATAAATATGTTTTAGTAGGCCAGTGTTAGATATGGAATTCTGAGAAGCGATTAGATATGGTTCACTTCAAGAATTAGTGTCGCGATGGGTTGTTGAATAAATTATCCTTAATTGTGCAACCTTGAAAAATAAGCGTCCGGTTATTCGTAAATCACAGATTAAGTTTTCGATTAACAGAATTCGTCACGCGTTAGAATATCTGAAACATGGTTTATTTTATTAACTTATATAGTAATTGATATAGTAATAGAATAGTTGCCACTGATTATTAAATGATGATAAATCATACAGTTACAAATGTAGGTAATTAGTGTTTTTGACATTGATGAATGCGAGAAATTATTCTTGAATTAATTCTTCACGGTCATTGACATTCAAATTTTTTAGTAGGTTGAAAGTCAAGTTGAATTTTGATGAATTTGGAAAGTTGTAACATTTTCGATCTGATTATGAGTGTTGGCTTAGGAATTTTATGGAGTATATAAATAATTATATAAATATGATTATATGAAACAAATTAGAAGAGAACAGAATATAATGAAAAATTAAGAAAAATTCACGCTTTTGAACAAACTATTTGATTTAGAGATTATTAAATTTATTTAAGAATATAAGTAATTGATTTTTATATTAATTATAAATTGACTGTAATCGATAAGTAATCGATGATTGTGACAATGATGGGTGCGAGTATTTATTCTTGAATTATTTCTTCGTGATCATTGGCATTCAAATGTTTTAGTAGATTGAAAGTCAAATTGAATTTTGATGAATTTGGAAAGTTCCGATTTTTCGATCTCATTATGTATGTTGTCTTAGGAATTTTATGGCGGATATAAATAATTATATAAATCTGATTATAATACGAATTAGAAAAGAAGAGAATATGATGAAGAATTAAGAACACTCTCATTTTTGATCAAATTATTTGATTTAAAGATTCTTACATTGAGTTAAGAATGTAATAAGTAATAACTCAAATAAATCTAGATAACGAATCAAGATTAGCTGAATGAAATGAAGAATTTTTGGTACGCATCCATTTTGAATCACTGTATTTGAATTTAAGATTACAGATGTGCTTAGAACAAACGATATGAATAAACCATTCAGTGCATTTGGATATTTTAAATAAAAAATTTCTTTGTCAAAATCCATTTATTATTTGAGTCCCGTTTACTGAATAATGCATTTGATTCGATAATTCATATTTATTTTTGTAGAAATGTATTATTTATCAGGGCTTATTAAATATGAATTCGGTTTTTAATCTTTTATAATAATTTCTAATAATAATTAGATTAATTGAATATGTTAATATGGCATATCCCATTTCCAAATTCTATTCAAAATACTAATATTTAAATGAAAGCGTAATGCATTTGTTGTTTTGGAATTTCATTTTGCTTTAATTTTATTACAACTACATCGAATCTTCACTGACAAGTTTTTAAAGTTTTTTTTTTATATTCTTTCTTTTGTTATAGAAACTTTTGTTACACAATTTATCAAACTCCGAATATTTCATCTGTATTTTAAAACTAATAAAGTTTCTAACTTAAATAAAACAAATTAATGAAAATTGATATTGACTAAAGTTGATTATATTGAAAATTCTCAAAAAAGTAGAATTAATCAAAGTGAATAGTAATTAGCGTAAAGTAAGCGTAATTCCGCATCGCAGGCTCCACAGAAGCAATAACTATTCAGAAAAGAAAATACCTTCTTCAAATTTATAATGCATTTTTATTTTCACAAGCAAAACATTCTAAAATATTAAGAAGTTGCTAATGTTAATAACAATAAATAAATAAAAATAAAAAATAGACGATTCGGCCATAAAAACCAGTTATAACATTAAATATAAAAATAAGAGCAAGAGATAAATTATTATAGTAGAAAATAATATTCTGTTCAGATATTAAAATAAAAGCAGACGATTAAAAATTAAATAAAATATATATCTTTGCAATGTAATTGTACCTTATAAGCAAGTTAAACGTAATTTTTATAATCACATAATGTATTATAATGTCAATCTTTTGAACCTAACACCTTGTATCCTTTGTTTTATGCCCACGCATTTTTGTTAACGCCATTTTCTCAAAACAACAATACGTAAGCATATGTTAACTTTAAAAAGAAATGTTAGTGTAACTTTAAAAAGAAATGGGAATAAAGAATAAAAAAATCCCTATCACTGTTGTAGAATCAATTTAATAAACTTTTGTTTTGATATTCTTATATTTTTTTGTAGAAAATGTTAATGCCTCCTGAAAACCAAATAAACAGTTTTACCGTGTTTATTTCCTTTTTTTTTATTACAGCGCTTTTATAAATTGAATTTATATAAGAACTCAGTGTATTATCAAAAGCTATTTTTTCCAATTTAACGAGAAAATATGAATACATTTTTTTTTTCAATTTATGCTATTATACTTGCTTAGTAAATAATCGCTTTTGTTTGCTGATCTCTCAAAAGAATATTTTATATGCAGTTAGTTCTTTTAGAAATTAATTAAAATACTTTTCAAGTTCTTTTTTTAAAAAATTTCATCGAAACAGTTGGAAACAACCGTGACATTGGACTATTCGGGATTTTCTCTTCACTAAACACAGGGACGTTTTGGTAATTTGAGCTGTATACAATTGCAATATCTTCCCAACCAAAATGAAACGAGATAAGAAATTGTGATATATGAGAGAAATGGAATTGAAAGGAAAGAGAAGGGAGATAGATGATAACGATAAGCTGATAGATGCGCAGATTGAAGTGAATCATCGAAATTTGTCATTTGTATTGAAAGAAGTTGGAAGTGATTCCTAGTTAGAGTAATAGAAATCTAATCTGCTATGAACGAAAATGCTTAGATTGAAATGAGGGATTTGGTAAGCTGAGATTTTATAATAAAAGTGAAATTCTGCTTGAAGTGAACAAAATATATCATTTATATACAAGGAACTTTGGTTGATTGTTCATCAACGTCGCTTTTAGAAGCAACACTAAAGCTGTTGGCAACGCATGGCGTAATTTTGAGCTTCAATCAAGTGACGAGGATGATACCAAGCTGGCATCTCTCTCTCCAAACCTCCACACCACACTAAAGCTATGATTTCCAAAAAAAGCGGTGACGTTATCTGGCGGCCACAATATTGCGGGTGGATGACCTCTTTAACACGTTGTCTATGCAAACCAGATGGCGTGATTTTCCAAAGAGCGCAGAATGAGAGCGGGTCGTAAATCAACGGGTAAGCTATGACTTCTTGAGACTTGGAAACTTAGTGATGTCTACCAACACAATATTGCGGCCATCGGAAAACGGCCCCGCTTTTCTTGGAAACCATAGCTTAACAGAAGAACTTTGTGCTTCGACAGATTCAATATGTACCGGCCTCGCTACACTTCATGGCATCAAGACTCGAACCCACGATTCGACAAAACTATGTCAGCCGCTATTTTGCGACCATGACTACTCGGCTGTCGTGGTCTATATATAAAGGAATTAAGATGTAAGTTGCAAATGAAACAGAAGTCAAACTAGATCGCTGGAAAAAGTGGAATGGAAAGTATAAAATAAAATCATAAAATATTGTAATAAAAACAAAAGCGAACCTCGCAACTTGTGAGCGATGTGAGATTATTATTACAGGTACACACACGCATCATTTCAATATTTTCTTTATTTGGTTGTAATGACAGGTGGCATGCTGAATCTTCTTGAAATATATATACCATATATATATACTTTATATATATACATATATTGTGTATAATTTGAAAGAGCTCTGTTGAAGGACTCTCCTCTATTTGTTATCACAGTACCTACAGATACGAGCTAGTTAGTTCGCTTGAGTTTAACTTTAAAGGTTCCAAAGAGAAGAAAGAAAAAAGTCATTTAGAAAAAGTAATATTATCTATGTTATGAGCTAAGCCCAAATATTTCTAAAACTCTACGCTCTGCAAATAAGACTATTGTTTTATTTTGTGTCCCTAAGAAATTATTCGATTTAAACCTTTAGTTCGCAAAAGAGCAGTAAAATGCAAATATAAAGAGTTACGCAACAATAACGATGAACATTTAACGGGTAGTGGCATCAGTTGATTCACTGGAAATGCATTTAATATTCCTAAAGTTCTTTTAATTCAGGAATAAACATTAATATTCCTTACAATTAGAAAATAATGACAAAGATTACAAATAAATATGCTGTAAGAAATATTAAAAAAAAAAAAAAAAAAAAATTCTCGGCGAATACAAAATGTGGAAAAACAAATACTTTTTTCAACTAAAAAGTGTTAGAATTAATGAATTTATTCTCTCGTTCCATTTCATGACTGTTTTACATTGAATGTAGAACTTTAAAAATTCTTAATGAGTGAAGTTCTTTCGCTAGAATTGTGTAATTTCATCCGAGTCAAATCAATCTGCATTTCGAAATTTCTGAAAATCATCCTGTGAGACTTGTTTACTAACTTGAGTTTTTTAGGGCCCGTGCTTCAAAACTGTTTTGATCTGAAACTGTGTAAATAACTCCCGCAGAATATTTATTTGATTTACCTTTACGAATCATTATTAAATGATTTGGTACATCTCACGAAAAACAAAATATTTATTTTTTAAACTTATCCATCAACTGCATCGATATTTAATGAGGGTAAAAGTTTACACTCGAATCGACCAATTCTCATTCAGTCAGATGATTTGCTTCAACTTATTTTCTCCCTTTCTCTTGATGGCTCATCGCTTGTTACGATGTAATTTAACCCCAGATTGCATGCAATGTAAAACATTAATCAGTACCCATTCCATAATAGCTCGTTTGTTTTATTCCTATCTTACTGAGAAATTTTTATTTTCTAACACCAATCAGCATCAGTCAGTAAAATTTATTTATAGCTTTTTTTATTTGTAAATAATTTTATGTGTTATTTATAACACATCGCGTACTATCATGAAATTATATCGAAGATCCTTTTCTCTACTCAAATTTTGTCTTCGTTCAGGAAATTTCCTTTTGTTTTATAGTATTTTTAATCACTAATTTTTGATAGGGTATTTGCTTTTTTTCTATCAATTTAACTTTGGGGAATCTTTGTAATTTAAATTACGAAAAATAAAGACCTCAACACAATCAAAGTTATCTTATAATTTTACATTTTAACTTAATGTTATTGTATTTTAATATTTCATTCGCGAAAAGAAATAAAATGTGCATTTATTTCATCTTTTATGCAATCAATAAGCTACATAAAAAATCGTAACAGCATATGCGGGGGGGGGGGGGGGGGGGGGGGGGGGGGGGGGGGGGGGG
>BMAW01080480.1:207723-273159 GCA_019974015.1 Nephila pilipes
CTAATCTTACAAAATTATCAACATACGTAAATGTAGAAGTGTTTAAAGATAAGAATATTGATCAAATTGGCTCGCTAATTTTTTCATTTTACTACAGTAAAAGTTGAATTGATCAGAATTAACATTAACCGATGATAAAGTTTAAAAAAAAAAAAAAACCCTCTAATATTTCAAAATTCACAGGTATTTGAATATTTCTCCCATTAATTTAAGTGTTATAAATATGAGATACTTAAAATCAAATAAGTTTAAAATAAGAAAGTATTTGAAATAAATTGCTAGGTAGAAAATAACTTTTTCTTGCGTATTTCAAATTTAGAGAATTTCTTACCTAAATTTTATTTTTGTTTCTTTTTTTTTTACGAAGTTTTTCCTTTCAGTGTTATTTGACATCTTGCATTAATAAACATAAAATAAAATGAATGCATTTTATTCGTTATAAATAAAATGAAAAGGAGCAATAAAAAAGAATATTCTTAGTAAATTTTTGTTTCAAAATCTCAAAATAACAATCATTGTAACGCTTTGCTCGTTAAATAAGGAACACCAAATGAAAAAAGAATGTCGAATGATGGTAAATATATTTTATTTATCACATTTCATTTAAATCTAATTTAAAGGAGAAATTCAAAATACACGAACAGCAAAATTTTTCTTTTTTAGTTATCAGAACAGTATTCTTTGTAAAAGAACAGTTAACGGCTTCCGGCACTTTTAACCGTTAGAAAAAAGAATTAGAAAATAAGTAAAAAAAAGAATCTTGAATTACATAGTAAGCAGTTTCATATAACGAGTGGGCACTGAACCGGAATGGTTGTGTTACGCTACTGGGCCACTGAATGTAAGGAAGAATGTAATATAATTCGACATAACGAGACAGAGAAGGGGGGGGGACTATTTGTGGGCCGAGTTCAATTCGTCCACAAAGAGTTTAGGAAGACATCGTTTTAAAAAGTTGGACGAGGACATTAAAAAAAATCTTCAGGTGACGGATTAAGCGGAATTCGGGAATAACTTTGTCTGAGAGGTATTAAAAAGTCGTGATCGTACGATAGAAGCACGCAAAGTTAGCCTTGGGATTTTTTATTGCAGTTTTTTTGGATCCGATTATTTTACTGGTCATATTTACTTCCTTAAAGTTTTCCAATAAGGAAGAAGTGTGCTACAATGTTTTGATGTCGACTAGGTAGGTTTATTTAAAATGTAAAAACATTTCCGTGCGCTACTGCTTACGGTTTTATGAAGGGCGCAATCATTTCAGGGACTCTACGAAAATCTTTAAATACAAACAGACAAGTATTTATGTTGAAAGCGTTAATTATGTACGAAGATTAATTTTATTATTTGTTTAAATTTCATTACTTTATTTTTTTGTTTATAATTTGTTATTTATTATTTTTGTAAATTTATATGTTTAAGATTTAATAATTTTTTGGATAAGGATTAAAAAAAAAATTCGATACTCAAGCAAAGAAAAAAAATTCTACTATAGATACTGTCAGTTCGTTAAAACACAAGATACAAAAAAAGCAACTATTGAAGATAGTTAAATAATTAATTATAAATTTTTCAAGTTCTGAACTCACACAACTGAAACTAATATCTTTTTTAAATAATTGAGAGTTTGGAATTGTTTTAAATTTCGAATTCATTGAACTGTAATTGAATAAGAAATATCAAAGTCTTTCAGGCTTGTTTCGTTCCAAAATGTTATTCTTTTTTTATATAAGCCAGTAAGATTTTGATTTGAAAATAATAATAATAATTCTCTGATTTTTTCTTAAATATATTAATTTTAAATATATTAAATAAAATGTTTTCTTTGGAAATTAATCTGAAATAGGCATTAAACTAAAAACAACTGCAAGTAAACTCCTGTAATTCATATGAAGAACAATGGAATTTTTTTGAAATATGCGATCATAAAAATTTATGTAAATTGCATAACAGAGAAGTTGTTATGCGTCTACGTTGCTTTTCCAATTAAGGAGTCTGCACTTAATGCAAATATTGATATCAATTATAATTAAACTACTATTATAATTTATTTAATTTTCAATTTTGTTTTTTTTTTTTAAAAAAAAAAAAAACCCTTATTTGTCGCAAAATAAACTTTGAAGCTTTCTTGCTTACTTAACCAAAAAAAAAAACTAAGTTAAAAATTTTAAAACTCACTCAAAATATTATAAGCAATCAGTAAAAGAAATGAAAAATAATATTGTTATAAATAATACTAATATTATTAAATAAAATATATGTTTATGAAAGCAAAAGTGAGCAATAAAGAATTCAGGGAAGTAGGAAAAAATAAACATGAGGCAAAAGTGATAAAAAAGATTTTTTATCAAGCTATAATTATAAAAAAATATTAATTAAATGAAAACACCAATTATTTCGATGAAAACACTAATTATTTCAATTCACACAAAGTTTCCAAAATAAATATTCCTTGAACAAATAAAATTTTTTACTCCAAACAATGCAGAAATATTCTCAATTTAGAGAACTATTTTTAAAATTACAGTATAAAGTTGCTTTAATATATGCTTTGGTATTTTATTTTTTGAAGTTATCGAAATATAAATATTTCTGAGCTTTTTTTAGCAAAAGCTACACGTTATGGTGAATGAAGTTATTTGAAATTTTTGAAAGAAATATAAACAGAGCAACGAAAAGATAAAGCAACGAATTAATTTTGTGTTTCATTTTTTATTCGGAAAAAAAAAGTTTTCACACATTTTAAAACAGAGAAAATATATCTATTTTTAATTAATTAATTTTCAAATGTGGAGAGATATCGATTTATAAACTACGTAAACAATCTTTCTTAAAGTATAAAAAAATGTGATATCTATTGTTAATATTCAGTTATTGCTCAAAAATTTGTAATCTTAATTTTTTTTTTTTGTATTTTAATTTATGATAAATGTTTTCTGAAAATTATTTGAAAAAACTAACGAATTATATTTCCATGCTACTACTGTAAAATAATCGTAAGCTGAAAGTTTCATTATCTTATTTAATAGCCCATTTGAAAAGAAAGTAAAATTTAAAAATAACTTATAACTTATTTTTCCATGGTTAAGAACTTACATGTTACAAAGAACGAACATTACTGATTTTTTAACTTCATTGTTTCTCTTTTATTAAAGTAATATAAACTAAGTTTTCATTATCATCAATCAAAATTATTCAAAATGAGCATAATTATATTAAATATGTATTGGAAAAAATACTGCGATTCATAGAATCATTCAATTAATCTGATATTTTTAAAAAATGGTTGGCGGTACCTAGAATAAATCTAATCATTCGACGCTTTGCAATTTTTTAAAAAATAATTCTTATCTATTTATTTGTTGCATAATTCAATTTTTAAAATGATAGAATATGTATCAGTGAGTAAGAAACAATTTTAAAAGGAAGTTAATTCCCAACTTAGAAAATATATTAAATGATTCAGGATAATTAAAATTCCAATTGATTTGTGGTTTAATTTTAAAACTGGAAAGTTTTATGTATTTTTGAAATTATTTATGTATCAAGTTTTAATAAGTACTTTTCATAATATCTTTCTCTTTAGTATTTCTTACTGTTTGGATTATTAATTCCTCAAATCATATATACTGAATATCCGGAAATGAATAAACTTAGTAAATTCAATTAACTTTCAATATCTTAAAGTACTTCAAGAAAATTGGCGGGAAAAATTCTATGTGAAAAATAAACCAAATATCTCAAAAGGACGAAACCATATAGCATAATTTAAAAACCGTATCACATATAACCGTATTTTTTTTTATTAATTTAAATATTTCGCAATTTATTTGAAGTTGGAAAATTTTTGGAAGACTTAAATTACCCGAAAATCGAATAATTTTTCTTTCCATTGATCAACAGAAATTTCATTTTCGCTTTCACAATAAACCTGTAATTGGATTTTCGAATTTCAAGAAATAGCAAGTCATGGAGAAGGAGTATTGAGCAGGTTTATTTTCAGAATAAAAACGCGATGAAAAAAAATCAATTATTTTTCTTATAAAATTCAGAAGGCTAAACAATTTATTTACGCATCATTGACTGGATTGTACTTAAATATAATCTAACGATGCTCAGTGATGGAATTTTTTTCATTACAATACCACTTATACCGAGGTGATTTATTTCCTATTATACCCAAAATTGAAAAAAAAAAAAAAAAAAAAAAAGAAAAAAATGGATGTTAATGATATCCCCGATCCTAGAACTAAGGTCAATTACTCATCATCTTCGAAAACAGGTTAAATCGTCACACTTCTTTGACATTTGTTCTGTTTTACCCAATGCAACGTATCCACTTATAGAAATGTCTTTTTTTAAATACCAGACATTGTTGTCTAGGCAAGGTACCCAATAAAGCTAGAATTGTATTACTTATTTCCCATCACATCACTTCACTTCCGATTCGGAACGCGGTTTCTTTTGAAGGAATTCGAAGGCTATTGATAATTTTTTTTTTGTTACTTTTCTTCCTTTCTCGTTTGATACGTTCACCGTTAACTGGTCGTAACAACCGACCGCACACCCGCATGAACTTTCATCCATTTTCCCCACTTTTTTTTCATACATTGTTTCTAAAGCATCCTTTCTTTTTTTTTAAAAAAATCTTTTTTTTTTCTCAACCATTACGAACAAGTTCCGTAAACGGTAAAGCTTGTTCGTGCGAAGATGACTTGTCGTGATAATTTTTAGTTTGCTTAGCCTACCTGTAACGCGAATGAATAATATAGAAAGTTGAATAATATGAGGAAGAACCGATTGCGTGATAGGAGGTTAGGGTTCACTGAGGATTCCTTTGCCCGGCATAATGTTGGAATAACATTTTTACGATTTTTTGAAAGGTTAAAAGGTCGGTGAAATTCCACTAAGAAAAAGCAGCAGATCATAGTCATTTCATTTGAAACTAGCAATTCATGAAGATGTTTCTATTTCTATCTTGAAATGAACTGAATGAGTTTGCTGTGAGCGAGAAGGCTTAAGATCTTAATAAACGAGGAAGACAATTTACTCATGAAATGATAATAAACATATATATATGCTTAAGAAGGCTTTTTATGTAATTAAATATTGTTATTACCTTAGGTCATTCTTATGTAGAATCAGAAGCCAGCTCATTAAAGGTAGAAAGAGTTTAATGAACAATAAAAATAGCATAAAATTAGTTTTAGTTTTATTTTTTTTACTACTTAGATAAAATAATTTCATAACGTTGCAAGATAAGCAAGATTTGAGCAAAGCTAATTAGATTACTCTTGGAAAAAAATAATGTTTTCATATAAAAGATATATATTTGTTTATCTCTCGAAACTATTTGGGTGGTCAAGTCTTATCCCTCGGACAACGCACTAACAAAAACCGAGAACTTTCAGAAATTCTTTGCTTCTACTTATTATTCTTTAAAATAAGAACAAAAAACCAAAATAGATTAATTTTAACAATCAAAACATAAGAATAAGCTTTTCTGGAAATTTAATTTTCTTCCAAAATTTATTTAATAAAAAAATTTTGAATTCTGTATACACTTGTTTCAAAAATTAGAATGAGGAAATTTATTGGTTAATAATTAAGATATATATATATACTATGAAACAGTAACATAAAAATTGCAGGAAATACTAGCGAATTTACCAAATTTAAAAATTGCTAATTATATTTTATGTATAAATTCTTACACTAAAACTGAACTGATTATATTTACTAATAATAATTTGATTATTATTTTAAGTAGGCTACCATAAAATACAAAACAAATTTATAAATTAGAAACAAATCTTTTACGTGTATAAAAAAACAATATTTGTTATTAGATTGTTAGTATTGCCAACATAAATTGGAAAATAACAAAAATTACGTAAAAATGTAATGATGCATCATAGGCTTAAAATTTTAGACAGTGAATGTTAAAGTATGCGCAAGTTGTTCCATCAAATTAAGATGAGTAATTCTCTCAGCACGAAATAATTTTTTCTCTGAAGTATTCGTAAAGCAAAAACTTTTTTTTTTTTTATTTCGAAAGAAAGTTAATTTTACTATCCAACCTGTCAGAGCAATAAGAAAGAATATGATCTTGTTAACAGGAAAGTATCAATAATACATTTATAAGTTTAACTTTTTTTAAATAAATCTACCGGGATTAGGTATTTTCTTATCGTAACCATTCTACAAAATTATATAAAAGCTAAACAATTTGGAAAATAATCTTGGAACGGGTTCTCACTCTCACTTCCCTAAAACAAACCTGTAGGGCTGCTTTGCTACGATGTTTCACATGAGATTCTCACCTTGTAAAAGAACCGTGACATATGTAAGTCAACCTTACTATATAAAAAAGTGTATTTAGTAGATTTGAAGTGATAGTGGTATTAAAAAGATTGATTGGAACAGCAACAATTGATTGAAATTGGTTCGAGCTACCGTAAGGCAATACTTGACACAGATCCCGTCGCTAGAAGCCTATTTGAGTAGGGTTGAGTGATTTGAGATAGATTTAACTATACAAACATTATTATGCTCAATTTGGTAATCTATAAGGTCACAAATCCAATTCAAGAGACGTCAGAAAAAAGACATCATAGTTTATTAACTATCTTCACATAACATGTTTGGTCACTCTCTCTTAAATCTTTTTAATTCATTTAAATAATACCTGGTATTTAAACATTAAAGTCGAAACTCATCAACTTACTCGCACTGAATGTGACACTTCTTGAATACAGCAGGTTCGATTCCCATTACTCTAACCCAGAGACACCCCAACCAATTTTACGACAAGCGCTTATTACAATAAACTACTTCAATTAACTTACAACATCTATCAGCTTTTCGTTATTATTTCTCTTAATTCACCTATCCTTTATAATTTCCTATTTCTTTCAATTATAATTGCGAAAAAGTTCCCAAAGTTAATGAAGAAATAACCGCGAATAATTCAAACTCTACGATATTGATATAATTCTTCATTATAATATTTGATTAAAGACACGATTAGTTAACCTTTTCACAGTATTAATTTATTTTGATGTTGCTTATTCAAATATCTGAATAAATAGGTAAAGATTTTTGGCTCATTATTATTGCGTCATTATGACTCTTAATCAAAACAATGACAATTCGTTACGATGTCATAAATCAAATATTAATTAAAAATTTTCTAAGATAGAAAGGAAACTGAATAAACACTTAATCATAATAATTAATTACACAGTTTAATCCCAATAACACACTTATAATACACACACGCACGCACACGCACGCACACACACACACACGCATATATATATATATATATATATATATATATATATATATATATTCTATTAATCTTCAGATGGAGATTTTTGTTATCTGTGATCAAAATTATACTTGTAAGAAGAGATATCCTTCATCTATTATTATAAGAAAGTTGTAAACAGGCTATAAAATTAGCTATTTAGCATCATATTTGATGGACAGATTATGCAAATATATTAGGGTGTGTTCCTCATTCTATTGTTGCAAAAACTCCTCTACAGATATAAAATATATCTAATAAAAACAAAGTTTTTCATATACGCTCTGAAGTTTACATGTTCTAGGTCATTCTTTTGTTATAAATATCCATTATCTTCTTATGCTTGATATTCTTACATGAAGACACGGGGTATAATTTTTTTTAATAAAACTGAAATGCTATTCTATTGTCGATTGATATTCTCCATTTTATGATAATCTTTACTCTTGTGTCCAAGCTTTAATATAGATTTTAAATACCCAAGTTTCATTGACTGAAAAATTGTATATTGTTTTTTATTAAAGTTTAGTCATATAAACGACAGTATATTTGTTTATGCATTAATTATTTGTGATATTACTTGTTTAAAATAATCCTTTGAATTCTGTAAGTATAAATTTTTAAATAAGAGCTCTGCACACAGTAACAATCCACTTATTTGGAATAAGTCCATAATATTGGTCTTATAAGTGTGATTTTTTAAAATTTATGAATTGAATATAAAATAAAAATTGCTTTGTATGTTTTTGTTTAGTATGTTAGTATATTTTTTAAACTGTGTATATAAATAAATCCACAATGTCTCTAAAAGTTGTCGAGTTGTCTCGAAAGAATAATCATTTTTAACAAAAAAACAAATACTATGTTTCTATTAAAAATATAAAAGACCCATAAAAAGCAGAAGTAATATGACCAACATGAAAATAGAAGTAACATTATGTCGCTATCAAGTCAGAATCAAATAACAGAAAAATTTACACAATTTCATTTTTTTTGTTTACAATATCGGATGTGGTGTATTTTTATAAGAAAAAAATTATAAGTCAATTTTCTTCGAAATGAAATAATAACAACATATCCGATCTGAAAATCAGAAAAGGGTTTTAATTTTTTCCTGTCATTCAATCCCGATAGAATTTTTCAATGAATAAAAACTTTTTTCATGAAAAATAAAAATTGTCTGATATGTATTAAATTGTGCATCATACATTTCCATCCATTTGCTTTTAGGCTCTATAATTTTAATTAATATTAATTCCTTATTGTTTAATTATGTATTAATAGTTTTACTTTTTATTGATATATATGCTTCCCAGACATTTTATATCAATGTCAAAAGTCTCTCACAGAATCCACTACTTTTCTTCCATATAAGTAATGTATAAAAATGTGGTTTTTTTTTCTAAAAATCAAATAAAAAATAAGTTGATGTACCTGCGATCTATTTTTAGATTCAATTGTTTGTGTTCACGTTTCTAAATTTCGAAAAGTATTTTCTTCCCACGCTTAAATAAAGATCAAACTTTATTGTTTAGAAACGCCAAAGATTCACATTTTTTTAGAACAACACACGCAACCAGTTTTAACCAAGCACATCAGAGCAACTTTTATGCTTGAAACGTTCCGTCTTCCTACTTTTTTTTATATTCATTTTTGCAATCATTGAGGGTCAGTGCAATTTATTTCTGTTTTCATAGTTTTTTTTTAATTTAACCTCACAGTAATTTATTCTTTTTAAAAATAACTCCTATTTTAATTTATGATTGTCATTTATATTTGTTTTGAACTTAATATTATTTTAAATAGTAGTAAGATTAATTTCTTTTGAAAATTAAAGAATTACCGTTATTGCGCTTGTTTTATTTTTTAAATTTGGCTTTAAGTTTGTTACAGCTTTTGCTATAAAATAATTTTGGATTTCACAATACCATAAAATAAATTTATTTTTCTTAGATTGTAAGAATTAAATGATTGAACTTTTACCCCTTTTTACTTCTATTTTATTTTTTTCGTTTGAATTTCAATGGAGGTTTTCTCATTTATTATATATATGAATTCCATTGTTTTTAAAGTGTGTTGCAATCACTATTGTCTTATAAAATAATGAAGGAAGAAAACGAGAAAAATATTAAGCATCTTAAGGATCTTTTTCAAAAACTGCAGTTAATTAACGTGATTTATTCTAAAAATTAAGTATTTTTTATGTTTTTGAACAACAGGAAATACAACAAATTTTTATTGATATAATTAACAGAAAAACTGTTCTATTTATTAATAAGGGAGATATAAACTGAAGAATTTCAATTTTCAACAATTTTAATCCCTTTTCATTACTTTTTTAAAAAAATTTTATTCTTTCCTTTAAAATAATATAGAATTTATACACAGATAGCATTTAAATGGTCGAAAAATAAAACAGGAATTCTAATTTTACAAAAAAAAAAAAAAAAAGTAATTCAAATGTGGAAATCTATTTTGGACTATCAAATGATGTGTTTTCAGAAAAGTTCTAAAAATCGTATTATTTTTTACTAATCCATAACTCATTGATTGTCGTACTTCTTGATTTCTTATTTCATCTCGAGATAAAAAAAAACTATTTTAGTAAATTTGTTCTGCAGGCATGCATTTATTATGCATGCCTGCAGAATGCAGTATGCTCTTAAACACATAGCAATTTAAATGCAGTATGCTCTTTGACACATAGCAACAGAAATTGGTAGAAATTCGTCTTCATTATTTGCTTCATTATAAAATTTTTCCCCTCTATTTTTCTGATGCAATGTAATTATAAGAAATAATTCCATTTAAATTATTATTACGAGATCCTTGTGTCCTATTTAATATTTTATAATAAAAACAGCAATTAATAACAGAGCATATTAAACTGAATTAAATAAACAAAACAATAATTAAGAATTTTTGAGAATCAGATTATGAGACTATTTAGAATGTTGCATATCGAAAACAAAATGTCTTCCAGTTTCCTTGACCAAATTAAATCCTTACACTCACAAAAATATCATACAAATTTGTACGGCTAATAAATGACACGATATCACCTTGAGCGAGCCAATATAAGTCACTTAACCTTTACCGGCTCAGGTAGCACAAATAAGATAACATTTCGTTTTTTCTTTCACAGATGATGAGAAGAAAGGGATGATGTCCAGGGTGCTCACCAATTCAGCATCTTTATTACAACACTTATAACGGCCTTCATTATTTAACTCTACAGACATATCGTATAATTTAATTAAATAGTCAATAAGATTCCAATTCCAATTAAAGAGACATTAGAAAAAGCACAACACACTTTATTAACTATCTTCGCAGATTGTGCAAGGTCGCCATCTGTAGAATCTCTCTTACCTCGCTTGAAACCTAATTTAGAATAAAATAATAAAGTCTTAACTAACCAACTCACTCGCATCAATTGAGACATTTCTCGAACACTGCTGGTTTTCGACTCCTATTATTCTAGACAGGAGTATTTTATTACGAATATAACAAATTTAACTACGAATGATCAACTACAATAACTCACATTCCAATTACTTACCAACATCTCTCTCTTTCGGTTTCTCGTTATCATTTGCCCCCTTCTGTTTTTTTTTCTTCATTTCTACTTCTCTTATAGGTCTTTATTCTTAATTTAATTCATTAAGCATTTTATATTAATCTAATTTTCCTAATCACGTTTCGTTGAGTTGCAAAGAACTTTGAATTTAATGTAATTTAAATTACACAAAAAAATCCCCAAGATTAGAGAAGAGAAAACAGCCAACAGCCCAAAGTCTCATACTTTGCTTTATCCTTGCTGGATGACTTAAAACAATTAACACCAAGAATTCTTATATAAGAAAAAATGATTAAATTATACTCATTTATAACTATTTTTCATAATAAAAATAATCCATTTTCCTGTTGAAAAACAATGAAATGTACATTCATGCATCAGAAACTCGGTTAACAGAGAGAGAAGGAGAAGAAAATAAATTTGTGCTTTAGTCTTTTTCAATCTGTAAACCACAGCTCAGTGGTATGTCGCGAAAGGATTATAGATATTGCCACAAAAGTTATTAAAGGTCATTAATTATATCCTTTAAACAAAAAATCTACATCACAGTAATTATACATGTAGGAAATTAAACTCTAAACTAATAATATGATTATATATTAGTTAAAATGAATGCATGTGTTCTTTATATAGTTTAATATGTATACAAACTTAATCATTATCTATTGCTTATTGTTAGATTTAACTGTAAGCTTAAATATGGCGATATATATCAGGAAAAGATGAAAGTCTAAATATGGCGTTTTACCAGCTTTAAATTGGCATCGGTATTTCACTGGTAGAGTGATACGAACTGTTGAATCCCTCATACATACACATAAGATTTATTGCTATCAATGTTTAGTAATCTCTTTCAAACTATAGATAGCAAGGTATATCGGTTTCGCTAGATAAGAATATGATCTTGAAAGATGTAGAGGTCGCGACGGTATAAATCAAGCAGGAAATGACAGATGCCACCAATTTCATTGAATTTTGCGTTGTTCATGTATGTTTTGTATTGTTCAAAACGTACCAATTATCTCTTCATAATTTAATCTCACTTCATACCTTCTTATTCCAAATTAAATATGTTTGCTTTGTCATTAAATATAATTTAAAAGTTCCATTTCATTTTTATATAAAAAAAATTACTGTCGTTATTTAAGCATGCACAAAAGTTTGACGAAACTTTTAAGTGTTTCCTACAATAAAAAAATTGAAAAACTGTGTTGTATGAAATATAAATAATGCATATCATTAGATTATTTTATCTCTTTTCGTATCTTTTTATTCTAAATTACAAGGTATTTTTTATGTCTATAAATATGTAACTTTAAAAAATTCAACCCTTTTTTTTTAAGGAAAAAAAACTATTATTGTAATTTAGTGAGCCACAAAAGCTCGACTGGACTTTTAAGTGTTTCCTGCTATAAAAAAAAAGTTGAAAAACTGTGTGTTGTGCAAACATAAATAATGTGCATCAGTAGAATATTTAATCATTGTTCGTATCTCGATATTCCAAATTACAATATGTTTTTATGTTCATAAATATAACTTTAAAAAATCATTCCTTTTTTTCAAAAAAATATTATTATAATTTAAGTGTGCCACAAAAGTTCGACGAATGCTTCAAGTGCTTCCTGGATTAAAAAATTGAAAAACAGCACGTAGTATGAAACATAAATAATATACATCATTAGAAGCAATGACTGTGTCCTAATGTTGTAGATACCCATTCGGTTGTAATTTACGAGAATGAATAGTATCTGAAAAATAATCATCATTATTGTTTATCGAACACCCTACGTTTTCATAAATTTGAAAATAATGTTCGTGCGTGCCAATTTTCTCCCTCTTTTAACTCTTTTCTTTTTTATGTAAATAGATAGAAACGTTTAAGCTAACAGCTGTTTTCTTTTTAACCGTGAGAGTTATCTAAAATTACATCATGAAATCACGCCGCTCGCCTCATAACCACTCGTGTAATCCATCAGAAAATATTAGTACTTCGCGCTTTTTATATGTAGTTGCTTGTATCTAAGGTTTTGTTAAGAACATTCGTTCCGCTAGGGTACCCTCTTTTTCTCACTTTTTTTTTCTTTCTTTCTCTTTTGGCTTTCGTGATAACACGACTTTTATGTCGAAATAAAATAGGAAGAAAAAACCCCGCTTTGTTTGAAAACTTCCGCGTGTGTGTTTTATTATTTCTTTCATTAACTAGAGCATTTCATTTCGACCTTGATTTTTCTCAAAGCGTAGAAGGTGAAATGGATGGTTCTGGAAGAAACACGCAAATATATTGTATGTAATTTTGAAAGAAATTTGTCTTCTTTTTTTTATTTTCATTTTTTGATGCGGGCAGTTAGCTCCTTTTCTTCCGTTTTTTGAAATCGCCTTTGTATCGGAGGTGGCTGCCGTGAATTTAATGAAATGGAAGAAAGCAGCCGAAGAACGGAAGACATCATGTTCAACACATTTTTGAACTTTTCTTTTTGATATATTTTGTTAGTTCGGAACACTCTTTTAAATAAATATGAGAGTTCTATGTTATGGTGATAAAATTCACTTAGATTTTGAAAAGGACAAAATTTTAAATCATATCCGTTCTTTAAATTTTAAATGGCTCAATTTCACATTTAAAGCTTTGATTTATCTTTACATTTCAACATTTATGAAATTTAAGTAACGTCGTTCAGTATTAAGAAATAAACTGAATGAATTTCAAAATGAATGTTCTTCATGTTATTTTTTAAAACTCGATTATATTTTGAAAAAGATATTTGAAAGATATTCTTTAAGGGGGTCACTTCACGCAGCCTTTTCCCTATCTCTGTAATGTTAAAAATGACCAATTTTAAGGAACATTTTTAAAAAATTGACTGGTTGTAGAGTTACCAATTTTTTTGTGTTCATTTATTGAATAGTTATTATTATTTTAATGAGAGCGTTTTTTGAAATTTTGATTAGTTTTTTTTAAAAAAATTATTATGTGTTTTAACACGTGAAAAGTTAAAAAACAAAGAAAATTTGTGTACATTTCAACCTCTAAAATTTTTTTAAAAACTTTTTTTGACAAAAGCTCTCATTAAAATATTCCTTTATGTACTAGTAATACATGCACCAAATTTCAAAGCTATAAGATGAGTAGGTTTTTCAAAAATGTTCCTTTTGTGTTGAAATTTACAGTTTTGAGATAAAGCAATTTAAAGTACAAACTTACCATTCACTAATAGATATCAACACCAAAGCTTGAATTGCTTGGGTAATCTGCTAAATCATCTTCTTGTCTACATTTTAATAGTCTGTTTTTAATTCTAGCTTTATTGGTTCTTTGTAAAACTGCCTTTTTTGCTTTCTTTATGTGAACACGATCTGCTTCTTGTAATGCTCGACATGTATAAAATCCATGTTGAACATTTAATAAACTTAAAACTTTTAATTTTGTAATAAATCCTTGATTAAATAGAGATATTGCTTCATACTTTCCAGCTTTTAATGTTCCTAATTCTACATATACATTTATTGAGATTATGTACCAGATGATGCTATTTAAATTTGAATTTTGCCATGTAGGCATTTAGAAAGTAGTTCAGGACATAAAAAATCTCTAACTATTGCTTAATACAATTTATAATAACATCAGGTAAGTTATGTTTGTGTTTGTATTGTTTTCCTTTAATTATGGACCTATTATATGCACACCACTTGTCGTCACCAGTGGGGCAAAGACTGAAATACTGAGTATATCGCAGCTCGTGCAATGACTCTGAGTGATTGAAGATCCAGAGTGCCCCTTCAACTTCCCGTTCTCCACTATTTCCAAAGTAATTTGCGAAATACTTCTCTCTGTGTGCATTTCCATTCCTCAAATTACATGAATATCTGGAAAATACTTCGGCATCAACAATCTTTCCAGTTTCGACACTAACTGTTGTCACGACACCATTTAGTGAAACAAGCCCTCCTTTTGCCAGGTGCCATCAAGCCCAAGCACATTTGGACTTCCATCATTTTTAAATATTATATGTTAGCAGCTATTACCATAGAAGCTTTTGCGACTTCCTCTGTCGCATCATTTAATGTGTGGGATAACTAATAAAAGCGCTTAGTAATGGGAGGTAATTTCATCACTCCGCAAAACCATTTCGCAGCAGCATACCCTTTCCCAATTGATCTCATAGCATATCAAAGTCTCGTATTAACTTCATGCACATTAGTATATCATTTATTAGTTACACTCTGAGTGACTCTAATATTCAGGACTGGTTGTTCGAAACCACAACTGACACAACATATAAATAGTTCTGTAGCCAAACCTTGGATTTGACGACCAAGATTAATACAGATACCATGTTTTTTATATTTTATGCATAACATACATAATTTTAAGCAATAAGTAAACAGAGAAATGTCAATTATTTCCTTAAATTGATCATAAGAATTTAAAAAAAGCTTCATACTCACCAGCATACTTACTTAACGTTGATACTTACCATAACAGCATACTTACCATATTTATAAACATTTTGTTTATATGAAACTTATATAACTTCAAAAGAACTTGTATTTAATATAATAACATCTCTCTCAAACTTCTATTTCTTAAATGTTTGAGCATTAAACCGAGACATAATGAAAAATATAAATGAAAAAAGTTTTCGAAAAGAAAAAATTGTCTACATTAGGCGAGTCTAAAATAGCACGTTGCATTCGATAACAAACGTTAAAATGTAAACAAACTGCTATTACTATTCACTTCAATTCCTTCCTCAACAAGTTGCTGATCGATGAAAATTGGTTTCATGAATTTAAAATAATTTGATAAGGCTGGAAAGAAGCATGTATAATAAGTTTTGGTTTAAAAGTGGGCGTGGCATTCAGCTGTTTTGGTTCTTGACACATGTAAACAACTTTTTAAAAAAATATTTAAAATACTTCTAATTTAGCTAGAACAAAAATTTAAATTGCAATTGACGCAGAAAGATTTGAAATTTCTTTTTAAAAAGAAATTGAAAAATCGATTTTTTGACCGATTTGCGTGAAGTGACCCCCTTAAATTTGAAATGGCTCATTTTTGTTTTATTTAAAAAACATCGATTTGTTTTTCATTGCAACGCTTATGAGATTAAAGTATCTTCGTTTAATCTTATGAATGTAAGAGAGGGAAATTTGATGCTTATGGCACAAGAGCCAAATCTGGCTATGCTACGCCGAACACGATGAAACTATGTCAAAAATGTTTGAAAATCAGAAAAAAGGGGGAAAAATAAGTTTACAAGGAAGGTTGAAAATAGAGTTGGGTCGCTAAGTTATCCCCAGGGGCGCGTCACCCATGTTAATTAGAAACAGAAAACCCTCAGAAAAGAAAAAGAATTCTAGAGTGTTTGGGGAGTTACATGATGTTAGTACTTTCCTAAAGAAGGTAAGCTTCCAAGAAATTAATCTTAAAAATGTGCAGAATGCTTTAATAGAATCATCTTAAAAAGACTTCGTCTTAATAAATCTATCTAAGCTTTTGGAGTAAATTTGTAAATTAAATTTTGGATTTAATTTTAACTGTACAAATCAGCAAATAAGTAAGTATGAAACAGCTGTATTAACTTTGCGGTTGATAAAATTTTTGAGATGTAATTTTTTTAAAATGTTTTAACTGTGTAAGTAAAAATAATACATATACTCATTTATTTTTTGCGTAAATTTAATAAATCATGTACAAATATTTAGAACTGTATTTATCAAATGAATTTTTAAATTATTATTCGATCTATCTTCAAACTTTGAAAAAATATTCTCACCAAAAACTGATGTATAATTTATTGGCTTATATTAATTTTTATAACTTACTCCAATTTCAAAATTAGTCACGTTTTCATTTTTCGCAACTTAAACATGTAAAAGTACAATACATTAAATCCTGAAAAGATTCTTCATTTCTCAAAAAAAAAAGAAATATACATATATATAGAAGCTGTTTTTATCAAGATAAATATGTACCTTGCAATAAATATACATGGGGTTAACTATTTTACATTGATATTAATTATACCAAAAAAATAATATATAAAATGATAAAATGTAGTAACAAAATTTGATGAAATTCATATAAATTTGCTTGGATTTATAAATACGAAATCTTGAGAAAAAGTTCTCAAGGTATTTTGATAGAAAAACATATAGATTGAAAATAATATTAATGAGATTTATATTTCGTTAAAATTAAAAGAATTTTTTTTGCTGTCTAAAAATATTTCCATATAACGACAAGAAAATCATAAAAGTAAAAATATTTTATTATCTCAATTTTACATTTTTGTCTTACCAGTTATGCTTAGCTTTCTGTTTTAACAATGGAATGAAACTTCTAATCGGATTACTTTGTTTATATTGAAGATTGCGGTCGCCTAAATCGGGATTATCTATAAATAACGAAAAATCAAATATAATTGTAAAAAATGGGCTCTTAAAAGATTAAGCAGTGGCATAGGGATTATATTCAAGTAAAAGTCTTTATTTATACAATAGTGCAAAACACAAAATATTTCTGTAAAATTCTTTTCTTAAAAATGTTTTTATGGTAACTTGTATTTATTATTTTTCATAATAACATCGTAACTGTTATTTAACCCATTGATTTGTATAGCCAGATGGCAAACCACCGCTCATTTCAAGTCTATTACTGCTTTGTCCGCTGTGAGACGAATTGAGGAGCTCTAGCTAACTTTTTAATTTTTCCTTCTTTCTGTCAAAAGATGGATGTTATTGACCATTTCAAAGTCGAGAAAAAAATCTATTAAATTCGATTTACCTCAATAAATTATGAGTGGCAAGCAATTTTTTTTGTTGTTGTTATTTCTAAAACTGTGCAGTATTAAAGATGACATACAGCAAGGAATACCTCTCTGAAGAGGAATTTATATTCTTTTTCATCCAATTCTATTTCAGCTAATTGATCTAATTTTCTTGAAATTTATCTTATTAATATTAAGTAGTAAATTTTAGGTAGGGACTATGGGGGGGGGGAAATATTAGTTAGCCATTCGCTTAAAGAATAATTTTATCCCTATAAGGTGAATGACATTAAAATATGCAGAGAAATTTAGAAAAATAAAATGGCTGCGTTTATATCGAATCATCATTAATAAAGGAAGTGCTAAATGAGACCTCGCAGCATTTTTATAGTGGCAGCGGTAACTTAGTGGTAACGGTCATGGACTCTGTTGTTTTCAGTGATTCGTGGGTTCGAGTTCTGATGTCATTAAACACCCATCGTGTAGCGAAGCTGATTCACGTTTAATCTGTCGTGGCTCCGAGTACTTCCGTTGTCGTAGATGTGTTAGTTTGGAGAGAGAGGAGTCAACTCAGGTGTCATTCTCATCACTTGATCAAGCCTTTAAGTTGTGAGGTCCGTGCCCATTAGTTCTCATGTTGCTCTTAAGATCAACGTTAATAAACAGTCAACTAATGCATTTTCATACTTAATATCTAACATCATAACTACTACTTAAGAAATAATCCCCCTTCTCCCCGAAAAAATCGATCTTGAGGAACTCTTAAATACCACGCCACGTTGACCAAAAATTACTTTTCATTTAAGCGAATTTGGGACATTTCTGTGATTTTATGTCCTTTTTGACCAACTGCTCCAGACTCGAGCCTGCAATTACAACTTCACCAACAATCAAATCTTAGACAAAGAGACCGGGTTCCTCATTGCATTTAATAATTTTTCCTTCTGAATTTAGGTCTACTTCCGACCTCGTGCTCCAGTCGCAAGCCAGTAATTATCAATGAATTGTCGATTATTACCGCGCCGAACAATCCTCTCCTTTCAGTCATCCAGGAGGATAACTTCCCGATGCGAAATTACAGAGACTGAAGAATCCCAAGAGGTCTCCATCACGAAAAATAATAGCAATTTATTCGACGTCCAAGGGCAAAGGTCATCCATCGAAAACCTCTTTAAGGAAGTGGAGCAACTTCGGCCAAAAGGATAAGATTGTGGCTATTGGAGTGTTGGTGAACCACTGGGACAAGCTGGCCATATCCGATACCCGCAAGACATAATACAGCAAATGGCGAAGGTCAAATCTTTTCCATCTTTTCTGATTGAAATTCTCAAGGTAAATGCTGCCTTAGAAGGCGAATGTCATTCCGACGTGTTCTGCCGTATCAGATGAGGGTTGACAATATCCGTAGGGGAAGATATTTCAACATTGAATCTTCTTTTTTGTTCCGGTGTTGATTAACTTTCACCATGGCACTCGGTGCTTTTTTTTTTTTAAATTCCTATCACGTTCCATTTCTATTTTTATTCTTTCCGCCTGCGACTAGAGGAATCTCTTAGCTCCATAACGAGGTATGAAAAAATATTTGTTCTTTGATGAGTGTGCGAGAAGAAGAGAGAAGAAACTAAACGGAGAGGGTTAGAATTAAAAGGGGATAAGTTATTACTTTGAACACGGATGATGAACTTTTCACCTTGTTGTTTTTCCAGGCACGCTTGTTTTTAGAATGTAATCTCTCTAAAAGAGTGCAATTTAAACTCACTGGATTGCTCGAAAATACTTTTGATAATTTTTTTAAACTCAAACACTTTATGGTTTCATAGAACTTGATAAAGTGACTTGCGTTGCATGAGAAATCAAATTCGGCATTTTAAATTGTAGTCTTAAAAATGATTTCCCTCCATTTCTAATTTTTCTTCTGAATTAAATATTTATGGTAATTAATCTTGATAAGGAAATATTCTCTAACCGAGAAATAACATTATTTAACATTTAATGCAGAGAAAGGGAAAGTATTAAAATAAATAAATTGATGTAAATTTCTATTTTTAGGCGTTTATTTTGTTATTATTTTACTAAAAGTAGGCCAACAACATTTAAACTATTGTATGAAATTATTCAATAATTTATACGGGTTAAATTTGTAATTTTTAATATGTAACATACTATGGGAAGCAATATATAAGAACGAGAATTTATTATAATAGATTTACTATTATAATTATAGTAATTTTCAAAAATAGATTGATTCATGATATAAAATTCAAATTATAGCAATAATTTCTTCATTAATTGTAGAAATATGATATAATTTCCCGAATGAGCTATGATATAATTACCAGAAACAATCCTAAATATAATTTCCAAAATTCAAACATCTTGATGAAATCTTTTATTATTATAAATATGTAATAAAATATAATTCAGTAATCCACTTTCAAATATATAAATGGAAGAAATGTGTACTTTCCTAAACATATAATTCAGTTAATTATTTACTGTAGCATAAAAGAAAGAAATGAGTACATTACACGAACATGACGTGATTCAAAATTATGTAAAATAATTTTCTACCATTTTCCTTTCATCAATATTTTCAAATAACATAAGTTTTATAGTTTAAGAAAGGGAGATATATATAGGTTTGTAATACATGATTAAGTTCCAGTAAAAATGGTTTAATGTGAATAATTAATAAATTTTAAAAAGTTAAGTGTTGCAACACAAAAAAAAAAAAAAAAAAAAAAAAACTCTGATATCTTGCTTTATCGACTGAATTTTATTAGTACTTCACTATTTAATATCGGAAATGTTTATGTAATTTTCTGTATCTTTGGAAAGAAAAGAAACTTCATTTTTGTAATATTTTTCTCTTGTTTCTTAAAATGAGCTATTAAGATAATTAAGAAAAATGTTCTTAATTAATATTATGATTTTATAAATATTGTATATAATTGAAATTGTAATTTTTATTACACTGATATCTGGAGCTAATTCGGTTCGCCCCATATCTTGGATTGCGATAACAT
The DNA here is from genome assembly GCA_019974015.1 of Nephila pilipes. Taxonomy (NCBI): domain Eukaryota; kingdom Metazoa; phylum Arthropoda; class Arachnida; order Araneae; family Nephilidae; genus Nephila; species Nephila pilipes. Next base: position 228,409 of record BMAW01080480.1, read on the forward strand.
ATAGAATGCTTCGTAAAATATAGTCTCTATAAGTATATAAATAATTATATAATTAATTTCTCATAATTATTATTGATTAAATTAGGAAATATACTGAAATTTATGTAAGAAATTCCTGAACACGATGTTTTAAGTTGATTCAATATAGTTCTGAAATTGCTACTGAAATATCGGTATAAATCTGTAGGTATAAAATAAAAAAATTAAATTTTGATTTCTGAAAATTTCCAATTGTTATTGTTCAAATGTTTCCTATAAGCATATCTCTTTTTTATACAATTTTCTTTAAGACTTATCAACAGATAATTATGTAGGTTTAAAAGAATAAATTTGTTTATAAATATATTCATATTAACGTTAAAAAAATTACTATTTTTCGCCTATCTTTATTGAACTTCTTTGTACAAAATGTTACCTTTAAATGAATAAATAAAAATAATTTGAAAAATAAATAACAGCCTGGAGTGCAAATTTTTTTCCGCATAACTTATTAAATTATATACAAATATTTTATTAGTATCCAACCTTTTTCAAATACGCACAGTTTTTTCATACACTTTTTTTTTTTTTTTTTTTTTTTTTATATATATAATTCTTCTTTCGTCGCTCTGAAATTCAAATTACTGCGAATTATAAGCGTTTTCAGAGCTACAAGGTTAAACTTTTTTTTTTTTTTGTCTTGGAGAACATTCGTTAAGGTTCTGTGCATTTAAAAATAAGGCTATTTGATGGCAAGATATTACAAGCATATCTCAAAAATGAGAAAAGGAGGAAACATTTAAAATGCAAACCGAGTTCATACGCCTTTCAGAGTTGAGTTCCGTTTCCGCGCTCTTTTGACATTCGATCCGTCTTCTTTTCAATTTTCTTTGACTGATGGTTGAAATTGCTCTGCAGAAACTACACGCGCTGATAATGAAAAATGCCAGAAGAATTAGAATAGAAATTATAGATGATGTGATAATGTGTGAAGAATCTGGATTACAAGTGGTTAAAGTCAAGGTCATATACAAGGAAAGAGGAAATTAACCTCTTTCCCCCCTTTTGGAAAGATATGGTGCGTTTAAACGTTACTTATTTGAAATAGATTAATGAACAAAAACATTTTTAGAATTTGACAAGCAAAATATAGAACACCTTCGGAATTTCGGCAAAGGTTTTGAACCAAGGAAGGATAAGATAGTAAATTACATATGAATACGAAATATATTTTTAAATACATTACTCCCTCTATAATCTGGCACTTCACCATTCCGGCCCTGCCAATAATCCGGCGTTTTTAAAGAGGCTGAAAAATCTTAGAAAATTATTTTGTGCCTATATTTTTCCATTGTATTACATCATTGGAAATATGTAGGCTATCAACACAAAAGAGTACGATTCTTAGTTCTAATTTTTATATTCTTTGCATTTTATTTGCGTGTACTGTACCAAATTTTATAAACTAATACATCGCCTTTTCTACCTAATTGCGCAAATGTTATGGATTTTCCAGTAATCCGATGTTTTTGGTAATCCGGCGGTGTTCGAATATCTGCCGGATTAGCGTGATGAAATGTATAAAGTTCAGCATAATATATCGGAAATGAATGGGGCGATCTAAAAAAGAAAAAAAAAAAAAAAGGAAGTAAGCCTAAAGCAAAATAGGTTTCAAATGTTATGGGAAACACGCGATAAAAATACAAGAGTGGAATTAAAATGTTATCAATTTTATCCCTTCTGTTTTATTTATTCTTATTTATGTAAAAAGTATGATAGTATCTCTCAATATCAACGGACAAAGAAATAATTATTGCGTAACTTTTGCTTAAATCGATTTAAAGATTAAGAGAAATTTTATCTGCTAAAGCGTTTTGTAAACTTAATGGTCTTAAAATAAACTTTTAATGAAGTTTCAATAAATGATTAAACATTTTAACGGATTATTCTTATCAAAGGCATGTTAAAAGTATAATTGTGATGCAATTTCTCATAAAACCAGTTTTTAAAGATTAAATTATTAAAACGCCACCTTATATGAGCAATTTTTGAACCTTCAAAAAGGCTTTATTGAACTATTAATTGTAGCTCTGAAATTGCCTTTAAATTATCATGAAAGTACCGGTTTCTGAATAGTTCGAATACATGTAGTATTCAAATATTTTATTAGACAAGCAACCTTCTTTTCAAGAATGTAATCGAAGAATACAATCACGTTAGAAATTCGAGGATAATGTTGAATTTTCTATCTTCTGAATGTAATTTTAGTATTTTCAACAATGTTAAATCGGACGCGACTAATTTGTCAATGATCTCGGATTTTCATTGTTCATTATAATTGCTGATAACTTTATTCCATGGGTGGCATTATGATGATACTTTATGCAAGAAACTAAGATGTTTTTTTTTTCATTCGCTTGATTGGTTGACTGCCGAATGTGAACATCTTAAATGTTTTTAATCTCTTTGTAATTATGTTTGCCTGGGTAAATAATGAAGGAAAATGTAATTTTGAGATTAGTCAACCAAGGAGAAGTATTTAATGTATGAATTAGATTACTTCCTGTTATGCTTCTTTTGGTATGATATAAAAGTACAAGAAAAATTAGAAAGTTAAATGGAGAGAAACGGACAGCAACTTAACACTTTGTTTTAAAAAAATATATACTTCTAACGTAGCTCAATGCTACGTATTATTATTCACAAAATTAAAAAAAAAAATTAAATATTAAAATGATTACCTGTATTAATCAAGTGGTAAATCTTAATACCTCTTAAGATTTTTTTTTTTTCTAGTTTTGTCGACGTTTCACATTCAAGCTACGATATTTAGATATTCAGTCCAAAGAGAGAGATTCAATGGGCTACTAACATTTGTGGGCCTTTCAGACTTCAACTTATTAAGTGATACGTCCATTACGGGCAAAATTATTACCGTCGAAAAATATAAAAAATATAAAAGTATGACAAAGTAATTAAATTAGAAAAACAATTAATTAATTGTAGAAAAACAATTTTAAAAATAAGTTAATAATAAAATAATTACAATTGTCTTTATTTCAAATATCAACAATGGTGAAACTCGTTATTTTTTAATGTGTTTAATCCTACTATAAAATATTAAGTATGAAAATCTATAAGAAAATAAGTCTTCTAAAAATTTTTAATGTCATACAGTTTTTAATCCTTTGAAAGCATATTATTATGATACGAATATCATTGTACGAATTATTACGAAATTACAAAAAATGTAATTTTTGCCCTTTTTATGGGATTTTCTAGACATACAAAATTTTTTAAGGAAGATAGAGATGTATTTTTTAAAAAAGTTAATTGCAAGACTTTCCTAAATATAATTTTTATTTACTTCAATTATCCCCCCCCCGATATCTATTTATCAAAGAAATTTTTTTAATTAATCATTCTATCATATTAGTTTATACACAGAAATAAAAAAAAAGGAATTTTTCATCTTAAATACGAACTAGCTACATATTTTTAATGATGATATAAAACATTTCGGAGCTTAAACTCTCAAAGCCACATATTTTAATTATTGTACAAATATATGTTCTTGTTTTGGTGATACAGTACTAAAAATGGGCGAATTTCTTTTATGAATATTACAGGACAAGACTCAGATGCAGTCATAAAATACTTTTTCATCAGTGTATGCATTATTAACTGCTGTTTGTCAAATAATTTAATACTTATGTTTTAGCGTTGTGGTTGGAAAATACCTAACTAGGTTTTTTTTCCTTTTCTTTCGTTTTTTTTTTTGCAAAATTAATAAATAATATAAAAATCTCACATAAGCATTTCAAGAATATGACATGAGCATATCTTTAGATCTGTTTATTAGAATGAAATTAAATATTTTTATAATATCGATATTATTATAATCATAATTTGATACATATGTATAATTTTAATAAAATCATAATATCGGTTGCTGCACTGGAGTGTCAATCATTTCGCATCTTCAGTGTTTTATTAGTTTAGCCATATTGTAAAATTATTTCTCATTTAAAATGGAACGTGCTTTTTCCTGCTGAGTTCAATCTAATAAAATGTAAAACAGCTTGCAATAGCAACTCAGTGTACCATAACGCTTGTGTGTAAAGATTTTCGCTACTTTTCTAAACTCATCGATGAATGCTTAATTGAATCTATTATTTGGAGTGATGACAATTATTTTCATACAATATTAGTTATGCTGATTAATATTATTAGTGCTGATTTGAAATGAAACATATTGGAATTCATTTGTTTCGTCATCAGTTATTTGTTATTTTATTTATACTCTCATAAAAGATTTACTAACATCATGGGCTATTCGCGAAACTTTCTTTAACAACTGGGGTTTCTATATGACTTTATATTTAAATTTCCGGCTCTCATCCAACCAAATTAAGCTTTGATAAGTAAATGAAGTAAACTATGTAAAATTTAATGAATAGATATAATCAAGTTGTATTAAAGCGACAGAGAAAGATTGCAGATATATAGAATGTGGTTAGGGTTATTGAAAGATTGCGGTAGCTGTAGTTTTGAATATTGCGCGGGAGTTATTTGCGTTGTCTGTGTTCTATAGAGTCTAGGACCCGACGTTGTCTGGTTGAAGTTCTTTCATTGTGGATTTACTCGCATTGTGTCCCCGTAAGAGTATTCTTTGGTATTTTACAGAAGATTTTTGTATCCGTTTGGAGAGACAGTGAACTGGAAGACAGTATTCCCCTATTTTAAAGAAACTATAAATAATAAGGTTTTGAAAAGTAATTGACTTCACTTTTTAATTGTTTTTATGTGACAGCTTTTAATTATTTATCTCTGCTTGAAACTAAGTTGGAAATTTTAGATTTGCGATGAGACTGATATTTAAAATGACAGATGAGCTGGGTAATAGAGATGTACCATGTTCTGATTTAATTCGGAACGTGCTTTTTTTTCTTCGCTATTTAATCTTATGAAATAGATAACAATTGATAGTAATAACTTGGTTAACTATGCATATGAGGATTTTTGCTTACTTAAAACTCATTGTTTAACGCATTATCTAAAATATGCACCTACAAAATGCCTAAAACTAGAACTAAATCATACAAATTTTTTAAAACAGTTGTGAAGTCCCAATTTATACTTCGCGGATCTCAATCATCAGATTTCAAAGTATTTTCTCTCATGACAAAAGACAAAATGCGGCAGACAGCTCAGATACTGCCCTGATTGACCTTACACTTCCAATTTTTCTTTCCTTATACTTTTCATTCTTTTGCCAAATGTGATATTAAATTTAGGGTAAGGTCGAAAGTGATTTGTCGAAACCGGAAATATTTAGTAACAATGAAGGTAGATTTCCTTTTATTTTTAATTTTTACTTTACATTTTGCGATAGCCTCGATGTATACCAGGAAACAGAGCAAGCACCCTGAACAGTAAAAAAACAAATTTTACATTACGTCTTACCTCGTCCCTATCACATCGGAGAGTGATAAGAAGGGTCTGGATATGAATTACTCTTATTAACTAACCTAGACATCATTTTAATCGCAAGAAAAAGAACATTTTTCATCCCTTTCAAGTGCATCATTCTTCGGTTAAATATGCATTGTTTTGCTCCATACCGGAAATGAATCTACTGCGCGAAACGTGGTTAATCTCGCACACCAATCGCCAGAAACAAGTCCAGCCTTTTGTTTCCCTATCGCCAAAAAATAAAAGGTATGAGATAGTGTTCCTTTCACAGGACACATTCTCATACACTGTTACTCCTACGGATGGTAAATGATGGTAAAAAAGAAGTTCGCAGAGATCAAGGGTGTTTGCTTACTTATAAAAATTCTAAAACATAGTGGGCTTAATGTTTGTAAATTTAGGCACGTAAAAATTTTGCATAATTTTGCTTCATCATTTCAGGATCCGCATAATTTTGCTTTAAGTCCTTTTTTTTCACATAATTGCACTGTAGATAAGTTTCATAGAATGCATCGTTTCATTTTATATTCCTTTCTAACTTTGATAATGTGCGTGATAAATTCAGTTAGAACATTTACTGAGAAAAAGTATGCAGAATTTAAAGTTTCTGTTGCTGTTATTACAATGCTAAGGGAATTATTTATGTTATAATAATCCTGAAACATTTTAGAGTTTCCGAACACAAAAATATGTCTTTATGCCTTTCAAAAATAGAAAACTGGATAAAAATCCCAATTACTATTGTAAAAATTTTGCCAATTTAGAATTCTCATCAGAAGTTAATAGTTTTTTTACGTGGTTATAGTCAAAGACTTCAAAAACTTGTTTTAACCGAGTCCTTCTTGTAACACGTGATAATCATTTTCGTATTTTTCTCGTAAAAGGTAATTTTTTTTATTTCGGGGGCAACTTATATGAAACAAAAGTTTGTCTTTTAACTCATAATATAAAGGTAAAATATATTTAAGTAAATATTATAAAATAATTTTATGGTAATATTCCAATCTAACCTCGCTGTGGTAAACTATCGGTTATACTGAATTTCTTCATTGGTCCCAAATGAACTCTTATAAAGTTATTTTGCACTCATATAGTTAACTCCTATAAAAATGGAAGTCCGCTTATAATGAACTGAAGTTTCTTTTTCATGAATTTTTTTCCAGCTTTTAAAAACTAATTTTACACTCATGTATTAGAATCCTGAAAAATAGCATTTCTAAATGTCTCTACTCAAACCCCACTCTCACCCCCTTCCCGCCGTTTTTGCTAATCATCCACAGGTGTACTACCCGATAAACTGTATTCCTTTCCCCTTACTTTTCCAGCCATCTCCGGACACCACTACACGGAATCTCTTTTCCAAACCACCCTTAGTTTGAAATCAGAATAGTGAAATAAACCATAGAAGAGTAGTCTTAAGTCTCCGTTCTAGTTATCTATCCCTATCCGTTGTTTTCCAATCCATATATCCTGAATGGACGTTTTTTTCCCCATCTCAACAGAATCTTGGGGGAAAAAAGGGTAGAAATGATGAATTCCGTAAAGAGGAAGGCATTTTTCTTCTTGGCATTGAGGATAAAAAAGAAAAATAATTGAACGAATTGACGGTAGAGACAATCAAACTTTTTTCAAATTTTCTTTTCAAAATCTACATTTACTTACGTTTGGAAAAATTCGCAGTCTGATCAAAGTTTCAATTAAACTATATATCTTCAGTTTTAGTGAACTTTTTATTGGGCCATCAACGATTCACTGTAGCGAAGTTCGAATGTGCAACAAATTCAAAAGAAATGAGATTTTTATTGCTATAAAGTTTATTTGGCGGTTAGTTTGTAGTTTGAAACAGAAGTGTTTCCTACTCATACTGGTAATAAGAATAGCAAACTTCTTATTTATAATTTTGAGCATGTACGAAACTAGTTTAATTCTTAACATGTATCACCTTTCTTTGTAACTATTCTATAGATAAGAAAAAGTATCTTAAGAAATATCAATTAAGTTTTATTTCATGTTATTTTATTCTTTACTTTCAAAGTCGAATACGCAGGTAGTCGCAAACTGTGTGGGTTGTTGTACATAATCTTCCTGAACTTCTACACAGTTGATCTTTATTATTTGCAGAAACGAAACTGAAATAATAATGCATCAGACGTGCGGCGACAGTGATGCCATTCCGAAGGAGCAAATAGATTATTATGCTAAGATGGACAAGTATTAATGACTGATTACAAAGTAGTGTTCTAATAAAGATTGATCGTGCGTCATTATTATTCAATGCACATATCTCAAGTGAAACTGAAGATGCGTTGGCTGAATTTCTTTGAGAAAAAAAAGTGGCATAAAGATTCTGCATATGTGACAACAATTAATTTCCTTAGAACAAACATACTCCCTTTTAACAACAAATCTTCAATATTTTCGTTCAATCTTAGTTATATATTTATTTTATATTACACGCATATATATATATATATATATATATATATATATATATATATATATATATATATATGAAGAAGCTTCTTTATATTTGAGAAGTTGTACACTACAATGCGTTTTTAAAAATTAGTATTTGAAAACAAGTCCCCTTTGGATATTGATTGTTATATTTTTAAATGAAAAACATTAAAGGACATCTATTTTAGATAGTAAGTAAGCTTTAAATTTGTTAAAAGAAAATAATTATTCTGCATGATAATACGCTATTAATTCATAATTTTATTTATAATATAAACTTCTTTTGATTGTAGACATGTAAAAAGTCGCATCATAATTATTCATACTTATATTAAATATTAAAGTTTCAATTTTTGAAGAACTTAAAATCTCTCTTGATTTAAAAAAAATCAATTTCTTTATATTGTTATTTACAATCTGTAACAATCAATTTAAATATTGAAATTACTAAAATATTTCAAGTAAACACCGCATATGAAAAGTAAATTGCATCTTTATAATACATGTTGAGCTATATAAGGAACTTTACAACTTAAAATGTAAATAACTTTTGAGATAGTTTTTTTTTTTATTTTGGTTTATCATCAAAATGTGGAAATAAAAACTTGGAATCTCAATTACGCATATATACACAACTGAGCAATGAGTGAAAATTTTACCTTTTTTAGTATGCAAATAAAGGTTCCCTTGTTCCCATACAGAGGGAATATGAGCTACATTTCTTCAGAAAGGTTACTTTCTAGACTTATGACATTGACCTTGGTTAAACGTTTCGTAACACAAGGGTCTGTCAAGGTAATAAGAACAAATCTAGTGTGAAGTGCACGGAAATTTTCTTGCGTGTCTACGTGATTTGTTAAGAGTAGGACCCAACGCTATCTGGTTGACAGACTATTTGGAGAATTTATTATCATCGTATACCGGTTAGTGTATTCTTTGATTTAATATAGAAATTGACTCGAAAAAGGTTGGAGCTTGCCCTGAAAGAGAATAAACACTTTCTATTTTGAAGCATAATCGACTACTTTAATTACTTTATCGGTGCTTGAACTTAAATTTAAATTTAGATTTGTGATTCGAGTAAAATTGTTTTTATGTTAAAAATGTATAATATCATACATTAAAATAAGTATATTCAATTATAACACATTAAAAATTACAGGGTTATTCAAAATGATTCATCCGATTTCAAAATTTTATATTTTCACTAATAAACGACACAGTATGATGAATAATATATAAATACAAAGGGAAAATATAGAAGGTTTTGTTACAAGTGTTCGATATAACTCTCCTTTAGTTACACGTATGATGTCAATTCGATATGTAAGTTCCTGCCAAATACATTGTAAAAGGTCAGTAATAATAGATTGTACAGCAGCAGAAATCTGTTGTTTAAGTTCAAATAAATGGTAGCGTATATACTTTATATTTTACAAACCCCCAAAAGAAGAAATCGCATGGGTGTCATATCAGGTGACTTAGATGGTCAACTGTGTAACAATAAGTCATCTAGCTCACTGATACCTATCCAATTACGATGTAGCTCCATGGGTCATCCACACAAGGGTCATCTGTTTTTCACAAGATAAAATTTCCACAGTTTTCTTTTGTATTCATGTATTATACCATTCTGTGTCATTTATTTTTGAAACTGTGGAATTTTGAAATCGGATGAATCATTTTAAATAACCCTGTATTTTCGTTTAAAATCAAATGATGACTTTTGGGCCCAACCTGTCCATGTTTTTACTAGCAGCAGTTTTGAAATTCAATTCCTTTTGTGTCAAAGAATAAGAAAAAGAACTTTTTGATATTTTCTTCATGCAATATTGTATATCGATAGCCAATAAGTTCAAGATTCTTACATCCTATTACCGGTCACGAAAACAAGCGCGATTCTGTAGCCGGACAGAATTGTTTACCTGCTTCCAGGCGTGTTATTTACGTCGCTTTCTCAGGTGACAGGTTTGTGATGTTTAATTGTTCATTGTTCTTCCTGCCGGTGAAAGAAGCACGTGGTTGGCCAATTCGGGTTCTTCAATGGACTGTCCTGTGTTCGCGAAAGCATCCATCACAATTATGATCAATTTTCTCGGCCTCAACAAGTTTTTTTGTATGGATCGCACAGTGGTGCCTAACGACAGTAATTCGAGGTGATTGATAATTCAACAGCTGAAATTGAAGGTGAGCTAAGGTTCATTTCGTTTCGAGATTATAGGTTCCGATAAATTTCGAATATCATTGTTGTTTCTCTCTTCCCTGCGAATACAGTGTGGGTATTCTTTTTAATTATCTGAGCCCTTGGGAAATAAGCTGCTAATATATGGAATTTACATTTAGTGTGTTGAAATTTCAATTTAGTATAGAATACGCCATTTTCGTAACAGATTAATTTTGTTCGTCGTGTTCCTACAATTACACTAACATTTTGTAATTTCATCTGGTTTCTTATGTTTAGAACGGAAACAGATAGCTTGGGGGGTGTCTAAAACTGAATGCAAAATTATATCCTTACTATATGATTCCGTTTACCCATTTTGTTTTCCCATAATATCTTCATGAAATGGGGAATAATTATATATTTAAAAAATCGAAATACCATACCCATTTTGTCTATTACAATTCTCGGATACGAAGTTATTTAATAAAAAAAATGCTTGATGTCAGTTATTGATTCATCTATTTTTATTGCATTATAAAAGTGTTACTGTTCTTCCAAGGGGTGAGAAAATCTTATTAAATAAAAAAAAAAATTCTTTTTTGCATAACACATTAGTAGAAATACCGAACAACATATATACCTCAAAAATATTTCTACGAATATATTCTGATAAATATTATGCCTTGTGTAATTTTCCATTTAAAACAAACAAATTATATAACTATTTTTAAAACTCCCTAATCTATTTTAGTTGATAGGTACTTCATTGATTTATAAATCTATATAAATTGAAAAATTCTTGTATTTTCAGAGGAATAGTAGTAAAATTTCTATCGAGACTGCCATACCATTGAGAAATGAATGGGTCTACCTTGATAAACTAATGATAAATCGCACAAAATAAATATTTTTGGGGGATAATTTGGCTCCACTTCAAAACGGAAAAAAAACTACATCATGATTGCGTTATTTAACTCTCATACACGTAACCTTAAAAACGGTATCATTAGATCTTGACTGACAAGATCTTCCTTCAAGATGCAATAACGTTACGTGTGAACTATTGCTACAAGTTCAGTAGTTTCGTAAAGAAAGTTCTCCAAGTTTATTGGATAATAACGGTGTTTTTAAGTTACACATGACTTGCTGGTTAACGGTGATCTTCTTACAAGGAAGGAATCTTTAAATAAATATGTGAAAACGAGAAGGGTGGAAATTCGGAAATTAATTTGGTCGCGGTACATAAAATAAAGCGGAACAATTAATGGTCCATCAAGAACTAATCTTTTCACCTCTAAAATATTTCTTATGATGTTTGTATCCTTGAACTCATAATTGCTTAATATTTCGTTGAGAAAGATGATCTCCGTTATTCTTTGCGGTGATGTGTTTTCATTTAGCCCGCTAAAACTGTAATAAAAATTTCAGCTTTGTTAAGTTGATAACATTTCAAGGTTAATTTAGTTCAGATAAAATAATATTTTCTGCCAAAAATACGAAAAACAGAACTGTAAATAAAGTCAATGACCTTTTTATTGGCTTCTACTCTGATGTTACATGTTTGATTCTTAAGATTAAAAAATATAACACACACACATATGAGGAATAACAACTCAAAAACTCATAAAATGTAATCTTTTAAAGCAAATCGTTTTGATACACACAACATAATGAAAACTCGCTTATAAAGTCTCAAAAGTATGTTCTTAAATGTAACAATTAACCGTTAAGTTTAAATCTCCTTTTACCTTACCTTCTTTAAATATAATTAAATAAGCATTGAAAATTCTGCAGAAATTTATACATTTATTTTAATAATGCTAAAAACAAATTCAAAATAAATGATTTTTTGTTTGAAAAGGAATTTTAAAATTATTCCTGGAAGGTAACTTCGTTAACATCAAATTTATTTGAATTTAAAGTGATAATTAAACTTTTCAAGTCCAATAAAAAGGGAGAAAAAAAAATTGAAACTTTTTTAATACTTTGATTTGCTATTTTAAAATAGAAACCAAAAACTTTGCCGGCTGTAAAACTTTTCTATTCTCGATGCTTTTAAATTAACTCAATTGCAGTCTCACGATTTAAATTTTAAAAAAAATGTCATTAGATCTTAAATCTAAAACCATCGTTTGCTTTTATCTTTTCCAGGTCGTGTAACATTTCTGAAGAGCACTGGTTTGAGTTATGGTGGATTCTCGTACTTCACTATCCGCAATGTCTCCCTGCACGAATGTCAGAGATGGTGTCGTGATGATACCGAATGTGAAGCTGCCGCTTTTGATTATTCTGTCAGACCCCAAGACGGAATGCCTGAGACAACGTGCACTCTGCAGAATGACACTACAGCTGGCAAAACGAACGTTGCACCCAAGAGAGGAAAACATACTTATTACCTTACCAAGGTTCATGTAAATTCTGGTGAGTGGGATTAAGTTATTGAGTTGTCTAACTCATACAACCCAGGTTGTACTATTTCTTTAATAAGGACCCCAAAACACAACTGCTTGAAGGTTAAATAGAAATAAACTTCCTGTATTTTCACAGTTAGTGGAAGAGTCAATAAAATTCGCATGATCTTATTTTAAACTAGGGTGATAAAACTCAGCAGTTTAGTGAACAAGCTTTTTTAGTGAAAATTAATTTTTTTTAAAGCTTTTTTAGTGAACGAAATAAAATATTCAGCTTAAAACATTGCAATTTTCCGAAAAAGAGATAAATTAGTGAAAATTCAGATGATCTTATCTGCGATAACTTTGATTGCATGTGGGAACTTCAAGAAGGGAAGGATATACCCTACTTGCAGTTAAATCAATTTACGAAAATTTTTTTTTTTTTTTTTTTTGGTAAATTCTTGAGTTATGTAAGCAAGAAATAAAACTGATGATTATCTCGTTTTTTATAATAAAATAATCGAAGTTAATCTGATATTAAATTGTTTTACAATTGTAAATTAAAGTTCCTTTGAGATATATATAATGGATTATATATATGAAAAATAAATATAAAAATAGTATATATTAGAAGATTTGTAGATAAGAAGAATTAACATGATATATGTACGGAGGATAAATCAACTTGTTAAAAAAAAATCTAAGATTATGGAAACAAGAAATAAAATTGACAAATACACTATTATTTATGATGTATCAGTTGAAGTTGATTGGATATTAAATTTTTCTATTCTTGCAAAAATTAAATTTCATTTAAGATATTTATAACCTTTCAATCTTCTTTTCATATAATTTATTTACTAGCAAAATTTATCGCTCAGTATTTATTATTATTTCAGGTGAACATTAATTGATCAAATTCAGCATTAACATTTTGTGTGGTTGTTTAGCTTAAGATCCGTTCTTTCTGTTTTTAGAACTTCAAACAAAAACAAATTTTTTTTTTAATATTTCGGTTTTTCTTTCAGAATTATTTTTCATACCCAAAATCTCAATTCACGTATTTTATTTTATTTAATTTATTTATTTTTATGATTTCTAGGGAATTTAAACTTTATTCGATTTCCTGAATCATAATATTCAATATTGGGTGTGTTTATACAGATCATTTATAATTTTATAATTTACAAATGTAAAAATATAAAATAAACTATATTAAAATATGTACCATTTATTTTTCATTTTAGTTATCGTGGACAACAAAAATGCATTTTTTTTTATTTTACTTGTGATAAACTATTCTTAATTGATAAATATAATATATGATTTGTTCACATAATGAAGATTCTTAATACGCATTACTTTATCTGTACAAACATTATACGAAATTAACTTTCAGTAAACCGGAATATATATAACATTCCATCGTTCACATTTTATCAAACGTTACGAACTCGTGTATTTTATTTCCTTCAGACCATCTCTGCGACAGACTGTGGACTTTCGAATGGATTCCCAACAAGATCCTGCGAGGTTTAGACAATGCCATTATCTTCACTTCCAACCGTGAATCCTGTCTGGCCGCCTGCCTGTCCGAGGTGCGATTTGTGTGCCGATCAGTGGAGTTCAACATGGTCACTCACGAATGCCACCTCAGCGAGTTCGATCGACGATCACCCGGAGCTAATGTGCACCTTGTCGACTCCCAAGGTGTGGACTATTTGGAGAACTTCTGCCTACAATGTAAGTGGTCTAGCAATCAGTTCTTTTAAATTACATACTTTGTTGTTTAAGGGTGTCTTCTCGTAATGTTAAAGAATAGGACCTGAACACTTGTTGCGATAAAAAGTACTCGAACATTAATTTTAAATTCTGACTTCACTATTCCCTTAGAGACCAGCATTTTTTTATTGAGCTACTCATTTCTATCTGACTCAGTTCCTTTTTCGTTGTTCTATGTATCGTCTCTTGTACTGAAAAGCTAAATGACCTTTAAACTTTACGTAATCACGTGAAAAATGGTGTATTTTTTGATTGATCCTAAATTTTTAGAACACTGCATCATAAATGGATGCGTGTGCTACAGCATAACAAATTCATATGAAAATGGCCCAATTTTCTGCATGGAAATGTGTTCGAAGTTTTGATCAGTTTCTTTGAAAGAGATTAGCCTTAAACAATCAGATTTCATGAGATAGACTACTTGAATAACTTCTTTCTGCTGTCTGATTGTAAATATTCGACTAAAAATTGTTTTTTAGAAAAAGCGCAGAAACTTTTTAGTTGTCAAAAAAAGAAGTTAAAATTTGTTCGTTAGTACAGATCTTTCTTCGATGGATCTATGGCTTTCAAACATTTTGAGCTTTTTCGAACATTTTGTAATAAGTTTGTGAAGTATTTTCTTCCTCATTTAACTATACAGCCATCTTAAAGCCTAATTAAATAGTCAGTAGGGTCAAGACTCCAATTGAAGATGCATAAGAGAAAGACAACACAGTTTTATTATATAATAGTTAACATAGTATATGTAAGATCTCTCTCATTCTCATCCCTCTTAACTCAGTTAATCCTAACTTATATTCAAATAATAAAGTCTTAGCATACCAATCATTCATTCCGATTCAAGTTCATATCGATTATATCAAATTGAACCCCTATTATTAAGATAAGGAGTCATTTCCAACACCAACGATCAATTACTATGATTCACTTCAATCTACACATCTATCAACTTGTTATCCAATATCTCTCTTCTATTTCCGTTCAATTCAATTTCACTTGTATGTCTCTATCTCTGATTTAATTCACTACACTTCTAACCTTCATCTAATTTACCTAATCACATTTCATTTTGTTTCGGAAGGAATTGTATGCTATTTAAATTACCAAAAGGTTCCTGAGGCCAGTGAAGATAAAAATCACGAATAGTCCAACGTCGCGAGTTATTAAAGAAAATAAACAATAAAGGGGAAAAAAAATCAAAGGTTCCTAATCTCTTTATCTCTATGCGATTCTTAATCTTCAGCTAGTAATTCTTATATTCCCTTGTTGAAAAAGAGGAATGGTTTACTAAGAATGCGATAACCTGCTGTACCGTGGTTCAGCGATCATTTTCTCTTCCCCTAAGACATGCATAACGTCTTTCGCATTCTAAGAAATCATTGCCATAACTTCTATGGCTGATGAGATCAACTTCGCCTTCTATGGAGCAGATTAACCGAAAACAGTTCATTTTTTTTTTTTTTTGATGTTTCTTGGTCTTCGGTGAATAATGATTAATCCAGATCTTATCGACGGCGTGACAACTCAATGCGGCATAAGTTAAAATTAACTTATGAATCAATGCTACATTCCTTTTAGAGCTGTTAAACAGATTCTGTCACACACTGTTAACACCATATAGCCTTAGAAATACCATGCGTGGTCAAAATCAGGTACTTTTTGAACCACCTTCGTAATATTGACCTTACGAAGACAAAATAAGACACTTAAAAAAGAAGCTACCTGATTGTTATTATTTTTAAATGTATCTGGTTGCCTATTTATCCCATTCTAATGTCTATTTGACTTCATTTGTTTAAACACTTTGGAGTTCATAACGCATGAAGTTTTCAAAAACAAATAAAACATTCTAGAGGCCGTCAACTGGAAGAATTTCTTCTATCAGAAAGGAGGAAAACATCTCGCCAATGTTTGTTTTTAAGTGATGCACAGAAGCGATTTCAGTTGTTAAGATAGTAAAGAAAATTCAACATAATAATTTACATTAATTTAAACGAAGAGTAATATACAGTTCCGGCAATTATTTTCATTATGAGAGATGTTTATTAAAATAATGCAATAACAATTATTTTTATTCCATAACAACTTTATTATATGAGATAAGTGGCATAGCTTATTTAGAAAGAAATGCAGGGTGTCCGATTCGAAGAAATGCAGGGTGTCCGAAATTATAAGCACGTAAATAAAAAATCTCAAAACTCACCAAAATGAATAAAAAAAATCAATACACTTCTACATGCAGTCAATTGGAGAATATTCAGGTGATAGTTAATTTCAAGCCAAACGCTATCTAAATACGTAAATGTTCCCACATTTCGAGATAAACTTTTCCTATAACTGTCTTTTCAACAAAAAAGAAAGAGTCGATAATCTGGTTGTACATCATTAAGCACCAAACATTCATTTTTGGTCTGTCACGGACAAACACCATCGATTGTTGGGGATTTTCCGAGTCCCAGATTCGTGCACAATGCCTTTTCAATCTTTTATAAACAGAGAATGTAGTTTCATCGGGAAAAAAATGAGATTTAAAAATTGAGAGGTCTCTTCTCTATGCATTGCAACATATGAATTTGACATTTTGGTTGAAGCAATGATGTGCGTATGTCCGAAATCGCCGCCTCGTGCTTTCATCGCAAAATATAGACGTTAAGTCGCCGTTTTACGGGAATAAAGTTATTGTAACGTTAATCATCGAATTTTGACGATTTTTTTTTTGTCAATGTACCGTTTTGAATGAGACGCCCTGTACACCTAAATACTTAAAACTTTTTTTCATACAGAAACTTTGCTGAGATTTTTTTTCTTCTTAAAAACACCAACAAACAAATCCCCGTACACTACAAATTATCGCATGGGACTTACAGAAGTAAATATGAAACACATTACAAAAGGGAAAATTTAAGAGTTATAAAGGATTACGATTATTTACGAAGCATTGATAATGAATTTACAAAAATATAATCAAGTTCACTTCCTTTGGATACAAACTGGTGAAAAGCAGGAAGCCAATTAATGTTCATGCTTCTAAGTGCCAATTTTAGGGTCTTTCTTTCGCAGACAAATTCGAATATAGAAGGATCATATGTTCAGCATTTTCCTCGCCATCAACGCTGCAATCAATTGCTATGGATTAGAATGTTCGTTAAGAAAAAAGATAATATCTCTGTACACTTAAGAAATTTATATGAAACTAAGCGTTGGCGGAACCTTAAAAAGCAACAGATGGGGCATGAAATCGACAAGAAAAGAGGGGCACAATTGTTTTTTTTTCTCTAAGAAGTTCATAAGCATAACTCTGTTTATTTATTTTGTTTATTAATCATATTTACGTAGTCCTAAATCTAAAAATAAATTAAATATTAATTTAAGAATCAAATTCAAATTAAAAACTAAAAAAAATTACAATAGAATAGATATCTCGAACCCGTGCATATAACAACAAACAACTTTTAAATAAGACAACAAAATAAATATTTTAAAAATTGGTTGGAATTTCCAGTTCAAGTATGTTATTTTGTCTGAGCGTGAAATTATGAAGGGGGGAGACACATGCCCCGGCCCACTGTCTAAATCCGCCACTGAAATTAGGGGCTTAATCTTCCTAATGACTTTATCATTCCTCTTAATTTACTGCCGCAATTCCTGCTTAAATCATTATACGATCCGAGCTTATATCGCTCACTCATTACAGCATATTTTTAATGTTTCAGTAGATAACATTAACTCAAATTTCAGGTATTCAAAAGTATTTAATAATTAAGTGTTTGTGAATTTCAATAATCTCAATATGAATTACAGATTTGATACGAATAAAATCTTCCAAATAAATATGTTGAACAGGTAATTATGAGACAAAGGATAAATAAATTTCATTATGAAAAAGATGCAACTGAAGATTAAATAAACTATAAATAAATGGTAAAACAAAAAAAAGGGTTGAAAATAAATAAAAAACGTTACTTTTTCTATTGTAGCTCTTTCAATCAAAATCAAAAATTTCCTTCAAAACAGAAGTATATTTAGAGATTATCCTAGCAAAATGATACATTCTCATTAAATTAAGCTAAGAAACATTCCGGCTGTAGAAATGTTTGCATCTTTTCCCTTTGAAGTTTCTGTGGCAAATAGTTCAGAAAATTTGACCGAGTTTATTTAAATATTTAGATAAAAGGAAGACGTATTGTTATGTTATAAAATAGTTATTTATATTTTTGTTCTTGTTTCAGCATCTATGGTGTGTCCTGGACCAAAACATTACAATTACCTTCAAGTAGGCCTCTCACAAGCTGCCGTTACAAGTTACGTCCAGTATAACTATTACCCCGACAAACAGATAGTAGTAAGTATAAAACTAAATAAACAGTTTTTACAGCACAACAGTTTCTCAGCTAGACAATGAATAAAAATAAGTAAAAAAAATTAATCAAGCTTTTTTTTTTTGAAGATGGAATAAAAGGTGTCGAAATAATTTTTATACGTAAAATCATATAAAATTTATAAGAGCTTGAGACACGTAACTAAGATACTTAGGTAATAACTGATAAATTAAATACCTTAGCTATTTACTTGTAGAGAACATAATTATATTATTATATTTTTATACCTTTTAGTTCATCTTTAAGGTTTGATTTAAAAATGTATTTCTTTATATATATTTATTTAATTCTTTTCAGCCTAGAAATATAAGGCTGAAAAGGCAATTATGGAATCTATAAGTGTTTGCGAAATTCCCTCTCAACTTGAGATTGTTAAGTGCAAATTCCCTTCCCTCTCCCCATCAAGTTAGTAACTGCTTGAGTCAATGGCGCATTAAGAGGGGATGCAAAGGGATTTATTTAACCCCAAGATTTTTTTCTGTAAATTGAAATGCTTCAGGATAATTTTCGTTTGTTATACTGTTATAGATGTTCTAAATTTAAAGGAGGGGAAGTGAACTTTTTTTCTTCTCATGCTTAAATTTTTTCATCAGTTAGAGGAGGAAAAATAATTCCATCTAAACCAATCCCTGAGAAAAGAATAGAAAAGTCTTAACTGTTTCCGGTACGTTGCACTGGGTCAGTCGCCCATAACCATTTTTAAATTGTGGCTGTTTTTTCAATCACTACATAATTTTTATCAGGTTTTCAATCTTATCGGAATTCACCGATTCGGGTTACTTGAATTTTTTGTTTGTTTGGTAACCTTATTATTTTTCTTAAATGATCCTTAATTTTTGTAATTTGATAAAAATTATACCAACTCTTAAACATTTTTAAATAGGAGAAATAAGATTGATACAGCATATTCTTTAATTTTAACCAAGTGGTAATTCTTAACTAAAGAAATTGCTTCTTTCATGGCGATGACGATATGCATTCCACTAAATTAATTTCTAGGTACGCCACTGGTTTGAGTACACCATAATTTTGTATTGACATCGAGTTGTAAGCGAAAGCAAAATTTCACCAAGATCGGTTGATATGAAGTAGATTAAAATGCGATTTTACTACAAACAAAATTCGAACAAAAAACAAAAAATTTGAACTTAAAAGATATATATAAATATGAACCTAGAAAGTTAGATAAAAGCTTGTAATAAAAATTAATTTCTCAATACCTTTTATCCATTACTTTTTATTAATATATTAAATTAAATTTATCAGACAGATGCAAAATTTAAAATCTTATAATTGTAACACATCGATCAATAACTCCCGAGACTAACCCAGAGATGGCGCTCGTAGTAAACCAGTAACCAGGTCTTTCTAGAGTACTAACCTTTGCTTGAAACGTGTCAAAATTTTAAGTCGAAGACCAGGAAAAATAGAGTTTTGAAGTGAAGAGTAGTTTTTCCAAGTGGGTGCTCGCGATTGTTTTCGATGGAACAAAACAGCAACGAGTCGATGATTCAGAAAGCTGTTTATCGCTATTTACTCGCAACAAAAAGATTTCTTGCGAAAAAGATTTGGAAAAGCGTTGAACGATTGTATCACCTAAAAGGATTAAAAAAGGTGTTATGTTGATGAATAAAAAGTTTGCAAAAATGTTGTTTTCACTTTAGACTCGGGAGTTATTGATCGATGTGTTATTAATGTTTTTTGAAAAAGGTTTTTTAAAATGTCAAACAGGATTGCTAAAAGCAATTTATAGTATTAATTTTAACTACCCATAAAGTTTTTTAATTAAATATTCTAAACACACACTAGACCAAACTTTAAGGCATACAGAAATTGAAAATATGTAACTATAAATGTATTAGAATTAAGACAGGTTTGAAAGTTACCCAAAAGTGACTGCAACAATGGAGCGAACTGTATAACATTATAATTTGTAAAGAACAAAAGATTTCGTCATGAAAAATCAAATTCAGCACATAATAATTTATATGTTATTCATTAATGTTATATTTATGAGAAATATGATCAATCTCTATAAAACCGCAGAAGATCAGCGGACCTTAGTTGTGATTGTAATGGAATATATGGTAGACAAATAACTCGATTAGAAGTTATTTCATTAAAATTTCTCGAAACGAGCTCTTTAAGAAAAACAAGCTCTATAATTTGGACTCTTAAGCCTGCACATCCGTATCTCTCCCTCTTAGGTTATTTCTAATTACATTCAATTTTGTGAAGTTTCACGTGATTCCCTACTTATACTATAAGAATTTGATATTTTTATTTTAAAACATCTTGTATGTACGATGGTGATTCAAAGAGTACTTTTTTTTTTACGACAGATAGCTTTTCTTAGCCAAGTGTTTGTTATCATTGCGTGCTGCCATCTGTTAAATGTGTTAATCAAATTTTACTCTAAATTACTTGGCAATAAATGGCTGCTAAATGTTATTGCCACAGCGTCAAGCCGTCACCTTCGATGAAACCTGAATTGAGAGTTATACTCCGAAAACCAAGCAACAATCAAAGCAATGGATTGCTTCCCGTGAATCTACTCCAAAGAGGATGAAGATGGCCTCATCGGCTGCAAAAACTACTTCGACGACTTTTTGGAAAGTGAAGGGCGTCGTCATACTCGTAAACTTCATAGGAAAGAGAAAAAAGATCACTGCACAATATACTACATTGATTTCCCTCACTCTCATTTTCCATCTTTAATACTCCATTTTCCATTCATACCAGGGATATTTTTTGAATCACTCAAGTGTATATAAAACAAAGATCAACAGATTTGGTCTGTCCGACAAAAATATATTTAAATTGTAATTTTCTTTTGGTGTATAAACTCTGTTACAATGATTCACTTGACCCACCCTAAATTTCTCAACCTACTTTTTGCTAACGGTAGCTAAACATACATAACCCAAAATTAAAACACCAAAAACTGTCTAATTTGATTGATTGCTTTTTTCCTCCTCCAGGTAAACAGTCGCCAGGACTGCCTTCACCAGTGTTCCATTGAGGAGAGTTTCGTTTGTCGGTCTGTCCTCTTCAAGCCAGACACTCGACCCGGAAAAGCTCTGTGTGTTCTCTACCACCTTGACCACACAGCATTTCCGGGAGGGGCAGACGATCTGTCCACCGCGAGCCCACAACCGGTCATCGGGGGAGAAAGGTCACGATTCTATTTGGAGACCGTTTGCGGAGCAGGTGGGATGTTTGCTTTTATCTGCCGCCAGTAATGGAGTGTGTCTTTTTGTTTTATGGTAGTCTGTCCTGTACTAGATCCTTCTGATAACTACAGAAGAATAGTTAAAGGAAGCGTTACAGATTGTTCTTTCTTGTGTGATGAAAGACGAGATAGTTTTACAAAGTGTCTTTTGTTCAGTGTCATGTTCTTCATTCTTATCTTGTTGATAAGAATAGTTAAAAAGCATTACACGAAGATTGTATTTGCGTTTAAATTCAAAAGTAGATATATATCTAAAGAACATTGTATTATCAAGTTTTTGAAAGCTGGAGGAATAAGTAATGAGTTTTCGAATTGATATTATATGGTGCAAAACTATTCTGAATTCTGTAGTCATTAGAATGAGACGAAATACTTTGCATGGGTAAATACGTTAAAATTCTTGTCTTAATGGTTATTTTTTTTTTTTATCTGTAATGATTTGTCTTTGGTATACCCGTTGAAATTATATTGGCGTTGATAATCCGGCAAAATCGCTGATCCGACACGGCCGTGGTCTTGAAACGCCGGATTAAAAGATTAAAAAATGTTTACTTTACCACAAGCATGTAGGCACAAATTTACATTCGAATCATAGAAGAAAAGAATGAAATCTGACATCCGAGACATTTATTTTAATGCTCGAAATAATTTCGAACTAATATAAAATTTCTTACTACCTAATTTATTTGAAATTCATGTAAGAACTAATGCATTAGTCTATGTATTTAAAATCCATTTTAAAAACGAATGCCAATTACTTTTAGTTTTCGTATTTAATGTCCCTTTTGTAAACCTTAATTATCAATTATTTTTAAAAGTTTATATTCATACGTAATATCCATTTTATAAACTTAAATGTTTATATATATATATATATACCTATTTAATACATTATAAACTTAAAAAGTGACTTATAAACTTTCTTAGTTTTGAAAAATCTACAAGGTCAGGAAAAAGTATACGATTTTCCTCAGTTCATCTCTCATGGATTTTTAATGCATGTACAAGTTTAGCTAAGTATTTAAGTTTTAAATATAATTATATAGAGGAAGATGTTATGAAAAACAACAAGAAAAACAAATAAATATTACTTCCGAAACAAAAGACTAATTTCTGTTTAACTTAATTCTTTCTTTCTTTTCTTTTTTTTTCTTCTTATATAAACAGAGTTTCAAATGTAAACATGTGAAAATTGGACAGCCATTTAGGTAGTGAATAGATATATAAGCTGGACTTTATCAAATAATAGTTCAAATAAATACTTGAAATTTTTTGCGAATTTCGTGGTTCCGCAAGACCCAAAGTCGTAAATAATAATATAAATTTAGAAAAAGAAGGAACTTATGAGTTGACTGAATTTCCTCCCTCTATATCTGTTTGAATAAACGTTTGATAATGAACCTCGAAATTTTTCATTACGTTCAAAGGTGAGGGCGACATTTGAGTTGACACCTCACTTCCCTAACTTCCACACCACTTGAAGAAAAGATTGAGGATCAGATCCATTTAGCATGTGTCGGCCCCAGTAGTTCACACAACGAATTGATTGATTGTTTGTTGAAATCATTTTCAAGTTCTCTCGGTCAGCGAAATTAGTTGTGCGTCCAACCATTTCATTGGTCAAATTTTAAGAATTATAAATATTTTTTGAGCAAGGGATTTCCTTAATGACTAAAAACAATATCGAAAGAGCGTAAACGTTACGCAGAAAATTTAAATTGATGTTGGAATTTATATTATCGATCACTTTATATTAATATTGTAACTCGCTATTTAGTGACCTTGGACCCCAATTTCCATGAGTTAATAAACTATACTTCTGAAATCTCCTACACTGTAGTCTAGATAATTTTACAGATAATGCAGCCCTAATTGTGACATTGCAATATATCGTTAGAAAAATTATGCAGCACGCGTGTGTGTTTCTCAAAGGTCAATTCAAATCTTTTTGCAGCATTTGGTTCTCTATCCTAAATATTTTCATAATTTTAGTGATTTGAACTGTTTAGCATCATTGAAAAGAGAGAAAAAAAAAAAACCGAAATATATTTCTAGCATGGGGTGAAAAAAGAGCGATCGCAATGTTAATTATGTGTATGATTATTTCTGATGTGTATGATTATTTCATTGGTAAACATTTTCCCGAAAACTAATTAAAATTTCATGGCTTTATAACATTACACAAATGAAAATTCCATTCATGGATCCGGTATTTGAAATTTTTCAGTCGGTAACCCTACATTGATCTATTTTAGCGTTGAGAGTGACCTCCAGACAAAATGAGAGGAAAATTAAACCGGTATGTCATGAAAAACGTTGTATGAAATAGAACATTACCAGAACCGTGAAGAAATAACTTTAATTCGTAGGGGAAAAAAATTATACATTTTTTTCAAGGAAATATAATGAACTTGCTTTCGACTGCTATTTTTAAATGTGATTTGAAGATGAAAGGTTTATGTATCATTTTTTTAAAAAGTAAATAATAGTTATTTTCCAAATAGGTCCATCTGATGGTCTGTTCAATCAAGTTCCGGAAATGCTGCACGAGACTACACCCAAAACAGCTGCTGTAATGGAAGAGGAGAGCGATCCGTCCTGTGATGCCTATGGGGTCTGCTACGATGGTAATTATCTTCAGGCAATTTACTGTTTTCTCAGAATTTTTCATTCCTCTTAATGGTATTTGAAGGGGGGTTGTCTCAATTAAAACCTGGAAATTTTCTTTAGTAGAAAAATAAATCAGTCTTCCTCTTTTGTTTCATATGTGTATAACTCATACGGGTGTTATAGGTAAAATAACGTAAAATAATTATTGAAGTATTTATATAGATATTTTAACGCATCGGCAATAGACTAATCACATTTGTTTTATCCGAAATTTGATTCTTCAATTCAGTTTGTGTTTAATTAAGATCGTCTTCTCATTTCATTACACAATAGGACCAAACATTGGAACACTTTTTCCTATAACAAAACGCTCGAATTTTAGTTTTATATTCTGACTTCGATACCTTTACTGAGAACATCATATTTTATTATACATCTAATTTATGCCTGAATCAATCCCTTTTCCTAGAGTAAAATGTATTCCATGTTTCGTCTCATGTAGGGTAGTAATAAATAGATTTTGAACTTAATATGTTTTTCTGAAAAATGGCCACTTATTTAGAATATTCTTAAATTTTAAAAGTATTGAATCATAAATGAATGTACGTGTAACATAGTCACAAATTTTCAAGATAATTGGAACAATTTTCTGTCGAAAAATGTGTTCCAAGTTTTGATCAGGTTCTTTGACATCAGGCGAGGACAACCTTAATCTGTTTTGCTTCGAAGCCATAAACAGTCTTAAATTATACAATGCTTGATTGAATAGTAATATCTTTATGACCATAATTGTTTATTTGTAATAAAATTTTCACGATTCTTGATGTATCTGAACACTACATGTATCTTTTACGCAATGCAATATTCACTATTCAACATGATCCCCATCCCTTTCTACGCACTTGTGTCAACCAATAACTATTCGGGCAAACTCGGCGGAGAAGAATTCTGAGGATTGTTGTAGACTCCAGGCTTTAATGTGAGCTTTCATTTCGTCGTTAGAAACGAAATATGTCTCTTAAGGTGTTCTTTCAACTTTGGAAAGATTTGTAAGTTTCAAAGTGCAAGTTCTGGTTCATTGCTTCAACCTCATTTCCTTGTAGGTTTCCATCGGCTTCAATTCTCAGGGCAGAAATGACCCCTGGTAATATAGGAAACAAGTGTATTACTCAAAAGACGCTTTCAGGTACAGTAAGAATTTTGAGAATCAAGTAACAAGTAAAAAGGTTTTGGAGGAAAGGGAATACTTTTCAAACACACCTCGTATAATCGTATCGATTACAGGAAAAAGATGAAATATAAATCTCAGTTTTAAGGCAAGCAACGTCGCAAATTTATATGGGAGTTGGAACCATTTTCTTCCTAGAAATGTGTTCGAAGTTTTGATTAGGTTCTTTGAAATTAGGCGAAGACGGCGTTAAATTCTATCTGAAACAAATTTCTCTAATAGAGAGCGTATATTTTGAAATTCATATGATAAGCCAACATAAGTTTTGTTATTGAACGGTGGCCCATACTTAAAACCTAATCTTACTCAAATATTTCGTTTTATTGCAGTAAAAATACGATGCAGCGACACCAAGATTGTGGTATTCGTAGAAACTTCAAGACCTTTCCATGGACGAGTGTACGCCTTGGGCAGGAGTGAGACTTGCAACGCCCACATCCACAACAGCCAAAACTTCCAGCTGGAACTTTCTCTCTCCGGACAGGACTGCAACACTCAATCACTGGTAAATAAATAGCACCATTTCTTTCCATCGTGCTAATACATAACTGAACGCAAACTAGTATAGTTGTTTTTTACGAGGAACATGATATAGCTACATTAGCTATTTCAAGTGAAATGCACTTAAGTATACGACTGCTTCAAGCTAAATATATTCTAGCTGTAACATCATAATATTATCGAAGTATATGCTAATACAGTAGATGTTGATGTTGTAAATAAAGCATGTAGTAGTAGTAGTAGACGTAACATGTATTGTAGTTACTTCGTAAAAATGCGATTGATATATTCTGT
The DNA here is from genome assembly GCA_019974015.1 of Nephila pilipes. Classification (NCBI taxonomy): domain Eukaryota; kingdom Metazoa; phylum Arthropoda; class Arachnida; order Araneae; family Nephilidae; genus Nephila; species Nephila pilipes. Next base: position 254,903 of record BMAW01080480.1, read on the forward strand.
ATGAACTATAATGGCTCTCACTTGTTCACCAGTAAGAAAATTTCGCTTACATGTTAGACAGGCAGCTTTCCTCTTTCGATTCTTGATTAAATAAAATTGAAACTTAATTAATGGCACATACTTGATGGAATTGCTGAGTTATTTCATTTTACGATGGCACATGACAAATAGCAGAGATTATAATAAACAAATTTTCTCTTACTGAAATTTCTTAAAATTCTACTCTAGACATTCTCTAAGCAAGATTGAAATCTATTTGAACTTTGATTTCGGGAGAATCTCACTCGGCATGCAGCACGCTTTGTTCCCTCTAGTTTCAACAAATACATTGTGCAAAATTTAAATTGAAAGCATCAGCCGAAAGTTCGATATTTTCCACAAAAAGTTTAGTAAATTTCCAAAACTTCTACATTTAATTTTGAGCTAGATTTTTTTTTTATGTAATATAAATTAAAAATAAATAGAATATTTGAATAAAATAAATTACTAATTTTTGAGCTTATCGAAGAACAACTCCTGTGTCATTATGATCTCTTAAATTGATAGCGATAAATAATTTTTTAAAAATATTCTTCCATTATTAACATAGTTTCAGAATTTTGAAAAGTTAAAATAGTTTAACAATTGTATCATTGCAAAAAAATAAACATATTTATGCGGGTATGAATATTTGAAGAATACAACATTTCTCTGTGATGTTATTTTACTATTCAGAATTTTAATCCCAGTAATTTTATTCTGAGATATGTAAAAACAATAAACGAAATTTTGTGACATTTATTTAGTTCTTATTTCAATTTACAGAATAAAAAAAATTTTAATTCCCCATTTTGTTTTTGGGTTAATCGAAACAAAATAAAATAATATTTACAAATTTATTAAGTTCTACATTTTTACCTTTATGTTTATGTTTTGTTTTGTAACGTTGGACGATCCGCGATTTTCTCTTCAGTAATATTAGGTACTTTTTATAAAATGCATTGTACAAAATAAAAGTTCGGCCCAATCAAATGAAATGTGACTCATACAAAGTAGAAATTTATTCAACGTACAAAGAATTAAAGAATTGTAATGAAATGAATAGAAGAAACGTATATACAAGCGAAGCTAAATTGAATATGAGAGTGGTTGGAAAATTAAAAGTTAAAAATTAGAAATTGGTGTTTAAAAGATAATTATTAATTGTTCATAGATGAAGTTGACGTGAATGAAACTACATAGATTGTTATCGAACAAGACTCCACAATCTCTCGGAGTGAGTAAGAACTAAGCAAAACGAATTTTAGTTCGAATCCTTAGTCAACGTAAGTTAACTCACTCGGAACCGAGTATGCTGGTAAGCTTAATCTTTAATATTGACGTTAGACTAAATAACAAACGCGTTGAAGTAGAAAAGAAAAAGAGACAGAATATTCATGATTTAAAGAATATCAATATACTGATAAAGGGGCAATCATGTATCTCCTCATTATTTGACTATTGATTTGAGTACTTAGACTTTAATTTAGTGACTATTTAGTTGGTAAACACTCATCTCGGAAACAAATATTTGGGAAGCGTTACAGTTTATTTTTAATATTATCCATAGGCTGGAGTTTATACAAATACAGTGGTATTGCAGCATCACAATGTTGTCTTAACAAAGGCTGATAAAATGTACAACGTTCGATGCACCTACGAAACTACTTCTAGAAATGTTTCTTTCGGTATGATTCCAGTCAGGTGAGTGAAATAGATTTTCGTTTTTTACCAGCTTTGTTTCTTACCAGCACTTTAATTTTTTTATTCATTATCTCGAACTATGTATCAGTTTGGCACAAATATTTTTATCAATTTTTCACATACTTCCCAACATGATAGAACCTTGAATTTTTGCACAATATAATATTGAATGACAATATAATATTAAATTTAAAACTTCAAATAAAAAAAACAATTAATTTTTTTTTAATTGTTTTGAAAGTAGAGACCAAAAAACTATAGAAACAATGTATATAATTTCTTAAAAAAAAAGCCCTTATAAAAGCACTTAAAGCAAAAAAGTATAAAAAAATGTATATATATTTTTTTAAAAAAAAGCACTTATATATGGCAAAAGAGTGTAAAAAGTATTGAAAAGTCAAAAATATTGAAACTGAATTGCATCTGAATTTATAATACAACATTTTATCTTCGTCATCATAAATAAAAAAAAAGTGAAGATTTTTCAAACCAGCTGAAAAGTTTTGATTAAAAATTAAAGTTTTGCGTGTGATCATAAGTTATATAATTAGACAGTCGGAGGGCCCACAACATTTTAATTTTTAGTTAAAAAAAAAATTAATAAAAAAAAATAGGATTAAAAAATCTGCACTTTTTTTTTTTTTTTTTTTTTTATTTCTGATGACGATAAACTGTCATTCTCAGTTCATTTTCGTTCAATTTTTTAAAGGTCGAAGAACTATTCTTTTTTTACTTTTTAATTCTTTTTTAACTCTGCTGTCACATAGAAGTGTTAGTACTTTTTTTTAAAAAAAATTATATATTGTTCAGAAAATAAACAATATTTCTGAGTATATAAACATTAAAAAAATAAATATTTGTTACTATCACAGTTTGAGTCCTCAATTATTAATTTTAAAATCTCCAATCCATAAAAGTGTGTGTTTTTTTAAAAGAAATACATCATCTGATAAAAATACCTTACTGGTAACTTCAAATTTAACATTGGTTTTAGAATTTATTTTTATAGGTGGAAGACTTATTGTGTAATAAATCTTCAAAAGTTGTTTAGTGATCTGATTTCGAACAACTCAGAAGTAATTTTACAACATGTAATGATATAAAAATATGATTTTCGCATCAATAATTAATTTTAAAACATCCTTTTAATTGAGAAAAAATAAGCTAAATGCTTGTTTTTAAATGTTTGAATTACATAAAAACATCAGTGTCTAATTTAAACTGTGAATTCACAAGAACTTCTCGGAAATAATTATCGTCAACAAACTGTAGTCAACTTTTAATTTTTTGACTTTTATGTAATTATCTGAGAGAATATGCCATTCAATTTTTACAGAGCAGGAGTATTATAAAATATTTGTCAAAAAATGCAAAAAGAATCTAGCAAATCAAAAGAATGAGAATTATTTAGTTTAATGGAATTTTAAATACACACAATGATTTAAAATGTAAATTTTTTAATTATATATAATTTGCTTCACAATGAAAATAATCTAAATTAGTTCTAGATTACATGTGAAATGATACAAAATTCTCTTGATTCAGTGAAAGAGCTGAATTGTTTTTTTCTTAATATAACGTGATATATTTTATACAATCTCAATTTTCTCAAAAAAATATTCTTCTTCTCTGATTTAAAATATTTTCTGATCAGAATTAATTTACTTATTATATGTATAAGTCTCATAATATTTAAGTAATTGAAAGTTAATTACAGAAATTACAAATTATTGTTCACAAAAACTACATGTTGGTTTTTTAGGCTCAAAAGCCTTTTGATGTTTCGATCATTTTGTAACACCTAAAAACCCGCAGTTACAGTTTTAATACTCAAATTATTTTCATTTTAATTCATAAAGATTGTTAGAGAACATGAAAAACAGTATCGTTTTAGATTCCTGAGCAGTAAATTCTAAAACTTTCAAACCCCCCCCCCACTAAATAAAAGAATATCTTTATGATATCAGACATACATGAAATTTATCAAATATACTTTAAATTCTTTACTTTTTATTTGATTTTGTGAGTTATAAATTATTAAACATTCATTTATCATTCTGTTGCTTCTAATCATGCTTCTATTTAAAAAATATTTTTTATTACTCTCAAATCTGCGTTCAGTACGCAGTCTTGGTTGCAGCATTTCTGCTGCAATAGGCAAACCCAAAAAATGTCACCCCCACACTTCAAAAGCACTTTCATTTAAAAAAAAACAGAATTATAAAAGAACCATGTTAACCACAAAATTGATATTTAATTAAATTAAGACAATAATACTAATACAAAATTACGGACTGCAAAATAAAAATTTCCTTTTTACTGAGCTAACGACAACGATTTAAATCTATTATTAATACTTACTATTTTCAAATACCCAGAAGCCTGTCCATTCTTGTTACATTCAAATAAACTTGTTAAATCCGGTCTGCAGTGCATCTCAAAATATAAGAATGCCAAGATGCCTGTCAATTCCTATCGTATATTTGATTTTACTGCCAATTTATTTTCTAGATTCGAGTAATCGATATATATATATATATATATATATATATATATCAATACGGAATAAGAAATAATTATATTGTTTTGCCACTTTTAGAGATCCAGCTACTTTAGAGGTGTCCGGAGCTCCTGAGGCACCTTTGCCTCAGATCGTGATCTTAGGAAGGGACGGGCGAGAGGCAAGCACTGTCCGAATTGGTGATAGACTCACCTTCCACATCGAAATTCCTGAAGATAGTAAGCACCATGTTCTTATATAATTCCAAAGAATTACAAACTCTAATGCGCGTCAGTGAAATGTTAACGTTAGAATAATACTTAAACATTTAGAATAAAAAAGTACGGTTTGAGTGAGAGAAAAAAGATTTTTTTTTTAACTTTTTGAAAATTTTTCAAAACATAGATGTTTTATAGAAATAACAATATTTTTTGTCTGAGAATAATTATCCATAAAATATTATTTTATGGATAATTATTCTCAGTGCTGTTTTTAATTGCCTATTGTATTCTCTTGTGCTGCTTATATAGTGTGCTGTTTTTAATTACCTATTATGTTCTTTTGTGCTGTTTATATAGTGTGCTGTTTTTAAATGTTTATTATATTCGCTTTGGGTGTTTTATTTTAAAATAATGAATAAATGTTTTATTTTAAATAATATATAATGTATTTAAAGTTCTAATTTATATAATATATAAAATTTTCTATTTTAAATAACATATAATATTTTTAATGATCTATTTTAGATAATATATAATATTTTTAATGTTCTATATTAAATAACATGTAATATTTTTAATGTGTGTGTTCTATTTTAAATTATATATGATATTTTTAATGTTCCATTTTAAATAATATATGATATATTAAATGTTCTATTTTAAATAATCTAATAAAAAATTATATTATAACTATCCTACAAAAGCCCTATTTAAATTATATATAATATATTTAATTTCTATTTTTGATAATATATAAAAAATTTCTATTTTAAATAATATATAATGTATTTAATGTTTTATTTTAAATAATATGTATGTTTAATATTCTATTTTAATCACATTTAAAAAATTTCTATTTTAAGTAATGTATAATATATTTAATGTTCTATTTAAATAATATATAAGTGTTCTCCTTAGATAATGTATACATATTCTATTTTAAATAATAAATAATTTCTCTTATATAATTACCTATTATATTCCTTTTGGGAGTGTTCTATTTTAAATAATTCGGTTCTATGAATTTTATTTTAAAGAAAATCATTTTATAAAGAATTTTATTTCAAAGAAGTCCACATTCTATGGAGTTTTATTTTAAAGAAATCTTTCCCATGGGGTTTAATTTTTTAAAGCAATAATTTTTCTGAAATATTTTAATGAGGCCAATTAATTCTATGGAAGTTTTAATTTAATTAAAATCAGTTCTATAGAAATCTATTCTTAATAAATTTATGTTTGTCAAAAGAATTTGTTTTTAAGTTGCATTCTTATTTCATTAATTAATGCACTAAAAGATCCTTAATAAGAAACTTTTAATTAATGTTTCATATTCTTATTGTAATTCCTTGTCTTTCAGCTCCATATGGTATCTTTGCGAGAAGCTGCTTCGCCATGGCCAAAGACGGAAGAAGCACATTCGAAATCATCGATGAGAGAGGGTGATTTTTTTAAAAAGAGCTTACAAAAATATTTAATGTTAAAGATTATAAGTAAAGAAAAGTAGATAAAATTCAGGAATAAAGTAAAATCTCTATGTAAAAGCAATATGAGACGGTTATTTAATCTTCTTTTATTTATTGTTAATTAAAAGAATGAATAAAAGAAGATAATTTTTTTCACATTAAATGCGAATTTTTAATTCTAATTTGAAAAGAATTCAAACAAAAAGAAACATCTATCAGTAACTTAGTATCATAAAAAAACTAAATATAAAATAATTTACTCTTCATATAAAAATGAAATAAGACAAATCAATAAATAAAACTTTCAAAATTTACTTTTCAGAACCTTTGAATCAATACATTAAATATTCATGTTTAAGAAAATACAGAATATCCATTGATTAACTATAAGAAATAATTTTCGTTATAAGTGTTACACAAAATTTAAAAGAATCTAGAAAAATATTTTAAATATTTCAAAACTTATTTTTATTTTTAAGTACTGTGACTATATCTTATGGGGAAATAATAGTTCCAAGGATTTTTGCATGCGTATTTTGCACATTCTTCCCCCCCCCCTTATTTAGTGTTTTTTTACATTTGGCTGTTGGCAATTTTTAGTGGAAATATTTTTTTCTGGCTCTAAATATGTATAAAATTAATCATAATTTCTTCATATTATTTCAAATAGAACACACATATTCACACAAAGCTTCTCAGGAAACATTACTGAATAATAAAATCTTCATTTCTATCTTTACAAATTTCTTTTTTTTTTTTTTTCAACAAATTCTTGTACCTGCTTTCATTTCCATTTTATGAAAGATATTTGTCTTGCCAATGGATCAATGTTTCTGAAGTTCAAACTTCTTCAGCTCAAAATTTACTTAACTTTTTATTCTTTCCGTTTACATTCTCGTATCAGTGTAGCTTAAAATTATGATAATTTTTTATTAATTTGAAATATCCATTTTCTTTTGTTTTAGAATTTTTAAAATAAAAGAATTTCTCATGTAAGAATTTGTTTAATTTTAAATCTTAGTTGATATGTGTGGTTTGATAAGGAATAAGAGAATCACTACTGTAAAACAAAAAAATCATAATGAAGAAAATAATGTAATTAGGGAAAAAACTGGAACTCTTTTTATTTCATTTTGAGCAAGGCAGAACGATTTATAAAGAAAATAATGTAATAATAGGGGATTGATAAACTGAATTACGTATTTTGTTTCCCATTTCCAAATCTAAATTGTAGGAAATGATAACGATTCTTGTGGTTTAATTCACCTTTTGTTTGCCTTCTCTAAAATATTATTTTTCTTTAGTTTCAAACTTGTTGAAAAAATAAATAAAAAAAGTGCCTAGTATGTTTTGAAATTTAAGTTGATTCTATAATGTATCAAAATTTGTGTAACATAATGTGCGAAACTATTCCGTTTTATTTATCATGTTACTAAATTTCATCTTTCACAATAGAAAAAGAATTTTGCAGCGTTTTTTTTCAATTATGTTGAAAAATTTAATCATTTATTTAATTTCTACAGAATAACAAAAGTTTTTGACAAATAGTGTATATGTATGATTATATTCTTCTTTTAAAGAATTCTAATTGTTTCTTTACTTTTTCTAGAATTAAACAATTTTAAAAGTTTCCTTAACCTTAACGACATTTTTCATTTATTGTTCATAAACAATATCACTGAAATTATTTAATTCATTAAAATAATTGCAAATAATAAAGGCAGAATAGAGTATTCTTCTGTAATCACAGATTATATTCCCCAATATTTTTTAGTATAGTTAAAATAATTTCTTACTGAACTGGTATTTCTTATCTAGCACTAAAATTAAATTAATACCTTCATCTGCAGATATTTACATTTCAATTTTGTAAAATTTTCTACTATTATATAATATTTCTCACTTAATTATGCTATGTGATATTCGAGTTATTTTCTCATAGGTAAAAAAGTTACATATACGCTCTCAAACGTGTTAATTAAATTTCTGTTATAACCGAGGCTATTTTTTTTTTTTTGTTGATTCCAGTTGTCCAGTTGATCCTGTGATATTTCCCCGATTCTTGCAAATTGGCGGTGCCCTTGAAAGTTCCTATGAAGCCTTTAGATTCACTGAGTCCTACGGTGTCATATTCCAGTGTAATGTTAAATATTGTGTAGGAAAATGTGAACCAGTAAGTAATAAAATGCATTTGTCTTTACCCTTATTATTTTACAATGTTATTACTTGATGATCCATCAAAGAATTTAGATAATCTGGCAGTTTATAATCAAATGATGTTTTATAATATTCGGTTGTTTGGTAAAAATTGTTTTAAATATAATTCTTACGAAATATACTTAAAACAATTTTAAAGCACATTGTAGGCTATTTACAATAACCACCGGAGTATCGTAAAGTTTCTAAGAAATAACCAAAATATCGGGAAAATTTATTCTGCATATTAATTGCCCCCTTTGATCGAGTACACCATCTAGTAAATTTCAGGCATTCATGTTGATTTGTTTGGTTTCAGGAAGTGGTTATTTCTTGGTATAAATAATAATTGAAACTTTACAATAATTTATAATATCACTACTCACTCCGTAAATATGCAATATTGGGCTCCATCGTGCATTTCCCTTCAATTCACTCTTTGGGTTTTTTTCTAATTTCGTCTAAATTCAAAATTCCTCCCAATAAAATGAAACATGATTTATGTAGATTGAAGTTATGAAGTGTAGAGAACAAATTGATTAAATTACATTAATAAGCTGCTAAGAAACGAATAATAGAAAATTAGAGAGGTAGGTAGGTAATTGAAGTTAATTACTGAAGCTAAATTTATACTTGAAGGAATAGAGAGCAATTTGTCAAAGAGTTTTCGGATCTTAGCTTGGAAGGCTCGATTTAGGGTTAAAAACTCAAACCCTCAACTCCAATCATTCTATTCACTCGAATTGAGTGAGTTGGTATGGAATAGATTAATTTTGCCTTCTAAGCAATAATTTTGACGCGTTTAGACACTTTGACCACACATAAAATAAAGTAAATGATAGACTTTATAACGTTGAACTATTCATGAACCTTCCCTGAACTAACATATGGGGTTGCTTTCTGATTTCATATTTAAAATTCCAACTCATCTGCAATCAAATGGAACGTTATTATGCAAACTAATTGTTGATAACGTTGTATGTAGTTGTTGACACGGATCACTGTAGTTGATCATTTGTGGTTAAAATCAGTTAGAAGCGACTCCTGGTAACAGTAAGTGGCAATAGGAGTCGAACCTATTGTATTTGAGAAGTGCCTCACTCGAAGTGAGTTAGTTGACAAGTTAGAACCTTATTGTGTATTTCTAAATTAGGATTTAGGATGTTGAGAGTTATTTGAGAGACAGAGTAAGATCTCTTACAATCTGTAAAGATAATTAACACAGTTAATAGTTCTTTATCTGACGTCTCTTCGATTGAAATTGGAATCTTATTTACTATTTAAGCTTTACGATAACTGTAAATTTAAGTAATGAAGAAAAGACACTACAATAAATATCCATTATGATAAGATTATCATCTGTCTTTCTAACCATCTGAATGCATAATTTAGTGACTATATATTATAAGACCTATAAAGGAAAGGAAATCAAGATGCACGTTACAAATATATGAAAATTATCTTAGATATTATTCAGAATTTTTAATTCAAATATAGCTGTGTGTGTTTAAGTATTGACAGAAGTCTTTTTGTTCATTTTCAGGCCATCTGCGGAGATTATTTGAGCTTAGCCCGCGAAGAGTCCTGGGGAAGAAAGAAGAGATCGATTTCTGACAACGCAGGACCTTTGGAAGACGAGATGACTCTCAGCAAAGAGATCCTGGTGTTAGATTTCGGTGATGAGGGAGTCTCTACCTCGCTGCATCATACGCCTCACTCTGCCAATGGTAAGAATGTTTGCTTTCCCGATTTTTGGTTTTATTAACGTCGCACTATAAGCAACACGAGGGTTATTGGCGTCAGACCTCGAAATTTCGAACCTCGGTCAAGTTACGAGGATGATACCTGAGCTGGTATCCCTCTCCTAACTTCCACACCACGCCAACGGGAGGACTTTGGATCTTGACAGATTTAACGTGCATCAGCCCCAGCTACACGGCGGGTCTTTTGTGGTATCAAGGCTCGAACCCACGACTCGACGAAAACCGCCAGCCGCGAGTCAATGGCCATTAGGCTACCCCGGCTACATTTGCTTTCCCGAAGAGACAGTATTGAAATTTTAGTATTAAATATTCAGAAAATCAGAAAAGCATGAAATTCTTTTCTAAATTAGGATTTTGTTTCTTATTATAATATTGATCACGCTCCGGATTGTCAAATAAAATTATCATACGTCATACTGTCAAGTAATTATTACAAATGAGAAATAAAATTTTAAGATTTCTAGTTTACATTACATGACCAGAAATCTTAGTGCATTGCAAAATATGTGGCAGCATTAGACTAGCGGTCGTGGTTGCGTATTTACGGATGGTGTTATTATGTCGAGTCGGGGGCTCGAGCCCTGATGCCTCTAAAGACTCATTGTGAAGCGGAGCTTAAATTTGTCGAGGCTTCAAGTCCTCTTATTAGACTGGGTTGGAAATTTGAAGAAAGGGTGTCAGCTCTGGGGTCCTCCTCATCAATTGATCGATGTTCAAAATTACGAGTTCCGAAACCAATAACCTCATGTTGCTACAAAATGGGACGTTAATAAACAACTAATCAAAAACATTGAAAAATATACACTAGTACAAAGGTATAATGGAATTTGTGCACTATTTACACTTCTCATTTTTTGCGCATATTTTTCAACACACTTTTATATGCAATGCAATAAACGAAGAAGAAACGATGAATAAGGATTCCAACACATAAATAACTAAGTTAGATCACGGGACTTTATTTTAAAATTAAAACGCCGAAATTTTTTTTTCATCGTGTGGATGCTTCTTGCGCCATTAAAAATATTTAAATTTTTAATCAATGTTTTACAAACGCTTAAATTTTAAATTCAACATTTTTTTTCCCATTAAAATTCGATGTAAGAATTAAAAATTACTACTCATCATCGAAATGTATCTACCTTCCAGTAAAATTATTTAATGATTTTACACGTATACGTTGCTATACTTATTTTCACATGATCTAAATTTGAATAACTGTAATAATATATTACAATGTTTTTAACACTTTGTTTTTATATGTTTTGATTTATTTTCAAAATATTAATCTCACCAAAAATAAATCTTTTTAAGAATGATATATTATTCGAGAGATTAAATTTTACCTAATATTCAAGAGCTTTATTTCAATTACAGTATTACGCAATCATACATTCTTATTCAGAGAAATAAAAAGGAATTGAAAAAATAAAATCCTCTCCCATGAGGAAGAAAAAATAGAATTTTTTGTTCCACAAAATACCTGTAACTCATACAGAATAAATAACTTGAAGAAAAACAAGCTTTTCTTTGATCATATCCTTGCTTTTAAATGTCCTTCCAATTAATATAGAATTAAATTCAATAGAACGACAATTAAATCAGTTAATTGACCCAATGATAACAAAACTAATAATTATTATCGTAATGATTGGTTATGATTCATAACGTCCTCGCATGTTTATCGTAAGCAATTGTGACTGGTTCTGATTGACTGAAAGCTAGATTGTTGCGATTACGACCATTTAGTTAATAACAGTAATGGTTAGGATCAATTTTGAGTGAGGTTGCTGATGGTTATGACTGATGAGGTTTATTAAAGGTTTTGATTTGACTGATCATTGTTAAGATTCTCATTCTTCATATTCAATTTGTTAGTTCATAGAATCTTTTGTCTTTTTTCGGAGGGGGAACCATTATAGATAAATAATATTTTCTAATTATCTCTGAAAGGCTCCGAATCTGTTTGCTCCAAATCATAAATGTATATTTTCATTTTACTTTCGTCACGGAATAGTGGCGTCCATTTTAATTTTGTTAGATTTCCTATCACATAATGTTTTACTGGTATAAAATTCCTTCTGTAAACCGGCACTTCCCCTCTTTGTCTGTTCCAGTTACCGGCTTTTTTACACAGGCAAAGCGGCCTTATGGATGTTATTTTATGTCTTATATTTCAATAGAATAATGTAGGTTCTCAATACAAAACAGTACATTTTTGTGTATTTTTTGTTATTTTGTATGTTTGACACTTAATTGACGTGAACTGTGTTAAATTTTACACAATAATACATAGCTTTTTTGTATTTGAATGTTTTATTATTAGTATTTTCCAGTAAACCGGCAGTGTTCTAGTTCGATATCTGCCGAACTGCCGAGGGGGAGAGTTCTGTACTTATAATTCATCATAAATATAACACTCATCTAGATCGAATAAAAAATTCTGAAACTATGACATGTGTTTAGAAGCGTATTGAGAAGAAGGCGAGGGGGAGAACTCTGATCAAAGAGAGTGAGGGTCTTCGAAAAGCCTTAGCTCTTAAATATATGTACATATATGCTAGAATTTTTAAAACGAGGAGCTTTGTATTCTGTAAAGCCGCGGTGGCCTCACAGAATAGGCCGAAAATTTGTGGCCGACGGTTTTCATTCAGTCGCGGGTTCGATCCTTGGCCGCTAAAGATCCGCCGTGTAGCTGGGGCTGATGCTCGTTAAATCTATGGGGCCCAAAGTCCTCCCGTTGGCGTGGTGTGGAAGTTAGGAGAGGGGGTACTAGCTCAGGTGTCGTCCTCGTCACTTGACCGAGGCTCAAAATTACGAGGTCCGTCGCCAATAGTCCTTGTGTTGCTTCTAGTGCGACGTTAATATAAACTAAACTAAACTAAACTAATTGAATTCTGTGAGAATGATTATATATAAATGTGCCATGTTTATGTTTGAAAGTTTAGCACTAATGATTTTTTGATAGTGTGCGTTTCAGTCTCTTCATGCGAAAGAAACTTTTCAAAGTTTAAGTTAATAAAAAACTATTTTCAATCAATAATCAGTTAAGTAAGACTTGTAATCCTTTCCATAGAAAACGCAGTCGCTAAAAACTTTACTTTTAGTGAAGCTATAAAAAAATTTCAGAAGTCAAAGCTCGCAAAAACAGGTTTAGCTTGATAGCGTTTGCTTCTCATTATTAAACATCTTAAATTTTAATTATGTAATCAATAAGTAAACAAAATACAATGGAAGCGACATTAGAAAAAGACAACACAGTTTGGCTATTGTCACAAATTATGTATATATAGGGTTACTATCTCTCTCTGGAATTCTTCTTAATTGATTCTAACCCTGACATAAAATTAAACAATAAAGACTTAGCTTACCAACTCAATCGCACCAATTGAGACACTTCTTGCTTATAACAGTTTTTACTACTTATAATTCTAATCAGGAGTTTCTTCGTACTAGTTCCAAAACAAACTATTAATTACAATGATTCACTCATAATTTTCAAATATCTATCAGTTAGCCGTTATCATTTGTATTCCTTCTCTTTCCTTTCAATTCTATTTCGTTTATATATCATTCTATATCTCTCTTATTAAATTAATTACACTTCCCTTTATCATCTAATTTGCCTAATTACGTTTCATTTGGCTGGCAAGGAGTTGTAATTTTGTACAATTCAAATAAGGAAAAGTCCCTTAAGTTAGTGAAGAGAAACCTGCGAAATGAGCCTAACGTCACGGCAGCTTTTCTTTTTATTGACAGAAAAATCAAAAAAAACCCATCAAAAATGGCAGATAAATAAGTTTTTTAAAATATGTGTGTTTGTCTTCTTGATGTTAGTAATTTATCTTTAATATCAAGATTTTTTCCCCAATCATTTTAACTAATTTTAATTAAATAAACATTTATTTTATATATAATATATATATATATACTCGTATATGGACATAATTGTGTTAATATTTTGTTCGTAGACCATTCAAATGGGGAAGGGGCTCAATGAGAATACTGCTGCAGCCCTCGACAGCAGCAACTCCCCCATTACTTATGTAACTCTCACACACAAACACTAAAAAAAAAAGAAGAAGAAATGATAACAGTACCATCCAGGACTAATTTTTCATAAAAGACAGTACCCTTACAGTTCAGCTCTGTAACAAAACTTACCCAGATCAACTACGTAAATAAAACAATTTCATCCATAGGCTTACATAAACACAAATAAGACAAAGTCATCACGCAAACTATGTGAAATAACCTGTAAGAGATCCATATAATAAGATATTAATCTCTGTCATGTTTTATTACTTTTCTTGCATAACAACCCGCTTTTCATGAGCAAATACAGTAATCCCACTGTAATTCGGGTAATATCGGACCAGAGCGCATGCGCATTATGGGAAAAATCTCTAAGAATAACGCATTTAAACTGCAAAAGCTATGTGTTGTATAAAATTTAATACAGAACACTCAAATGAAGTATCAACCACGCGAAATAATAATTTTTGTATTGATAGTCTTCATTATTTCCTTTATGTAGTAAGCATGAAATAATGAGCATAAGGTCTGTCTGCATCTGTAAAAACATTGGGTTATCGGCAGAGCCTGAGAGGTGAAGTTCTGAATTATAGAGGAAGTACTGTATTACATAAATGAGTTAATAGGCTAAATGTATATGATTTTGTAGTCTCTTGAGTTTTTATAAATATTAATAATGAAAAAGAAAAAAAAAATTGACTGAATTTGTGTACCGCTCAGTTACAGTGGGCAAACTGTCCAGAAGAGAGAGTGAGTGGAAATAGGTTTATGGCGTATGAGCCTAATTCGGCTATGCTGCTCAAAACCATTTGTAACTGTGACATAGATCTAAGAAAGACGGGTGAGTGAGAGTGAATGTAAAGTTTATTGGCGCAAGAGCCAGATGTGGCTATGCTGCTCCAAACAAGATTTAACTGGGGTCCAGACGTGAAGAAATTGAAAAAAAAAAAAAAAAAAAAAAAAAACGACAAAAATTGGTTGACATGGAGGTAGGGTCGAAAACAGAGAAGGATCGCTAGGGTAACCCAGGGGCGTGTCACCCGTGTTTACCAAAGACAGTAAACCCCATGGAAAAGGAAAAGATCACCAGGGTACCTCGGGGTCATGATGACCGTACTTACCTGAAGAAGGCAAGTCCCTGAAGTCTCCTGATATAATCCCCAGGAGGCAGGGTGCCCGTCTATACCCGCAGACGCTGGGCACCCATTTTAGTCGCCTCTTACGACGTGCATGAGCTACAGTGGAACTATTCTGTCATTCCCGGTCACAACTAAGAAAGACGGGAGAAAAAGGAAAGATTAGAATACAGAAGGATCGCTAGGATATTCTTGGACGCATCATCCATGTTTGCAAAAGACAGTAAATCACTTGGGAAAGGAAACGATCACAGTAGTGTCACGGGTTTATGATTCCCGTACCTACCTGAAAAAGGTAAGCCCTTGAATGGCTGCCCAAAGGATTGATTGATCATTGGCGTAGCCCTTTGAAGCAACGCGAGGGTTATTGGTGATGGACCTCGTAATATTGAACATCGGTCAAGTGACGAGGACGACACCTGAGATGGTACTTGCCTCCCTCAAACTTCCACACCATGGCTTCAGAGAACGTAACCTCGACTGATTTTACGCGCATCAGCCCTGCCGTACGACGTGTCTTCAGGACTCGAATCCTCGACTCGACAAAATAACGCCAGCCGTAGGTTCGGGACCATGACCATTAGGTTATCGTGGTCACTACAGCGGAAGTAATATCAATGAATTAAAATAGATTTTCTTTCGTAATTTTAGATAAAGATGCATTATTTTCGAGAAAAAAAAACCCAGTTATGACACATATGTTCTTTTTGTTTATTATTTTTCAGAATCTTTCGTCGTCCAGCCATCGGTCAGCATCTTCGGCGAGTGTGCTTCCAGAACGTCGCTCATGGCTCTCGGTGTGACTACTGCTCTGCTCTTCGTCATATACATCTGCACTGTGGCCTACTTTGTCGCTCATCAAAAGGCAGCTAAAGAGTTGAGGCGTTAGAGCCTTCTTTTAACTATAAGACTATATTTTAAATTGCTGTCGTGTACTTCTAGCCTTCTGAAGTCATGAATGGCATTTAGCCACTTGCGGTTCGACTAAGCTTTGGTGGAAATCGTCGTGTTAATGTCTGTTGCAGTTGTGTTTCCGTGATGTATTTTTCATGTTGCGAAATCGAAGCTTCTGAGATAACGTTCCTTTTATATCGATTCGTAATTAAATTTTTTTCTTTAATTTCTAAACCCCAAATAAATATAAAATTACTTATCGTACATGAATCTAAGATTCGTATGTTGCTATAGAATCGCTTTAAAATAGGACCTTAAAGTTAAAAAAAATAACTTTCTGAAAATTCGTTTTTAAATTAACCCAAAACTGTAACCACTCATTAAACAATAGAAACACTTTTGATCATGATTTTTAGTTTGCTTACGATCCGTTTTAATCACATTCAAATTGTTTTGTAACTTAAAATTTATATTGATTGTTTTCACGACACAAGAATTAATATTTATTTTGCAACTAGTTTAAAAATCTCAAGCCGTAATACTACTTTAATGTTATATTTTAAATAATAAATCTCAGAAGCTTAGATTTTATTTTTTCGTACATTTGTGTGTGATGGTTATGTTTATACCTCAAGGATAGTTTTTAGACAATCATTGCTTAGGGATTCATTCTGTACATAACTTGTCAAAGAGTGGAAAAATCTCGACCTAGCTGTGTAAGAGAGCATGTAATTTGGGGCTTTCGTTTTCTTTTCTTTTTTTTTTTTTAATTTCATATCTCGGCTGTTAAAAATTACGACAATGAAATTCCTACAGTTTTATTTAAGAGTATATTTATCTGCCATCTTTAATTTATTTATTTATATGTCACTAATTTATTTTCTCATTTATTTATTACCTATTTATTTCATCATTATTCCCATTGTGTTGTAGGACTTCATTGAAAAAAAGAATACATCTATTTTTATGGATTACATCGGCCTTTTGTTATTTCATTTCTGTATCAGAATGACTATTAATTTCGAGAAGAAAACAGGATTTGCTTACTGAAATGTAGTCTCAGCGATAAACATTTTTTTTTATAAGACTTGCGCTTTTTGTTTGGTTCTCATTATTTTTCAAAAACTTTAGTCATCACAACTTACTATAAACTGGAATGTTTAGTATAATCGATTATATTTTCTGTCATGAAATAGCAGCCGTTCTAACATCAGAACGGCATAATAGAAATAAATATTTTATAAGTTTCGATTTACCACTATAATGTTGACTTTTTGTACTCTGAACGGTAATGTTCGTTTTTATAAAAAAGCTATTATCGAATAAAATTTAAATTTTTGCTAAGAAGAATTATTATATATAATATTTAGAATTAAATTTTAAGAACAGTTTTGCTATGGAAAAAGTCAATTTGCTTAGAAACTCGTTATAAAGATTCATAGTCATTTAACTTTTTTTGATACTTTATTGTTTGAAAATTTTAAAACAAATTATATTAAAATGTTGTGAAATAACGCTGAAACTTTTAAACAATTTTTATAAACAATGTTATTTATTTAAGAAGAATTATTATATGTGGCCCTCAAAAAAGGTTCATAAAGGGACAATATATAGTCTTTGCGCCGCTATAAATTCTAAAAAACTAAACATTCAAAAAAAAAAAGGTTCATATTGTCATAGTAATGATTTACATTTGGATATATGTGAATGATTTTTAATAAAAACATTTTGATTAAAAAATGGATATTCTTTTTACTTTGTTGTTGTTATGCTTCAATTTCTGAGTATATGTAAAATATATTAAAATAAAAATAAATTCAGTTCAATAACTGCTTTGTGAAAACAATGAAGTTTCTTAGATAAAAGTTATTTAATCTCATTAATATCCTATTTGACATTAAAAGTTCATACAAGTAGGCGCTAAATCAAAATCATATAATTCAAAATCAAAATAAAATCATTGGCTTGTAGTTTTTAAAGCAATTGTTCAAAATAGTCAATTTCAAAATGAAGTGTTTATTTTAATTTATATAGTTTTAATATTCTCTCAAAAATATGTAAATATAAATATAATTTGACAGTCAAAGCCTTTTCTTAAGAAATTTGTATAACTGTAATTCAAGATTTTGCTACACATTGCCTTTTTAAGGGTTCCAAGGTAATATTTCAACAGTAAAATCAGGTCAAAGTTTAGCAATTTGAATTAAATGAACTTTCAAAATTTGAAATGAATAATATATATTATCTTGTATTTTATGAATAATATATATTTCTCATTTATTATGATTAATAAATGAAGAGGTAATTTTAAGAATAGCAACATTTGG
>BMAW01080480.1:307798-326015 GCA_019974015.1 Nephila pilipes
TAAACACTTCATAAATTTTTAAATCAAAGCAATAATCAAGCAACATTATTTTAAAAATTTATTATTTATACTCAGACAAAATCGTTAAAAATCAATACAGTTTGTTACAGTAAAATTCCTCAATTTTTTCATACTTTATATTTATGACACATTTTTATAATAACTCGTGTCGTTCCTTTGAAACGACTTTTAAAAATTTAACACATAATATCAAAACTTTGAAATCAGTTTTATATTAATATTATCTATAACATTCCTACCTATGAAGGCATCGTTTAATTTTTTGAACACATTATTGAACAGTCTAATGAAAAATTATTTTGAAAAATAAATACAATACGTAACTGAACGAAGTACATCATAAAGTTTACTTATTTGTAACATTAACTAAGAGCGACAAATATTATAAAGCGCTTTTTTTTTAAAAAAAAATATCTCTTAAGTTTGACCTTCAAATAATCAGTAATGCATGATAAAAGAATTTTGAATTATTTAGGTATTTACTCTCCGATTCAAATAAAATGATTGCATCTCTCTCTCGTATGTACGATAAGATAACAGATTTATTTCCTTTACAAAATAATCTTTTTCAGTGTATTTCTTATCTTCTTTGACCTAATATTAGACATGAAAATAAAAATTGTAATATATTTCTAGATTGGCATGAATGAATTCTAATTCTAATTCGGTTATTAAATTAATCATATTTTAACAATGCATTTTTTATAGCTTGAGACATTTTAGTTTTGTTTCAATGCTTATCGTTTGTATAGAAGGAAGTTGAAAAACAAAACATTCAACCGCATCAAAAGTTTTTTGCGAAATCAAAAAAGTTATCGAAAAGTTTTAATTGCTGTTGTCAAGGTTCTGATTATGTGATATTAATTGGAAATACGTTATAATGATTCAAAATCTTAAAAATTCAGCGAACCTATTTCTATTTATAATAAAAAATTAATTTTTTTAAAATCTATATACAATTAGCAAGAAATTCTGGAGATGCTTTCATCAAGATAATAAAATATATTAAATTCATTTAGATATTTTTATCACTGTTGGATACTACAATCAGATTTTTCTGGGACTTATAAGGCAGAGCAAAAACAATATATATGCAATACGCACATTTGACTAAAAAATGTCAATTATTTTTGCATTTGAACTCTTGAATAAGCACATGTTGGTAATATTTCTCTCTTTTTTTATATTTTATTTATATACATCTTTGTTTTAACATTTTTAAGTTACGATATAAGATGACCAGTCCAAAACAAGTCATAAAACGAATATTCGAGAGGGGGGGGAAAGTTAAAATTCTTTTTAAACCAAACATTCAAAAGAGAACGAAATTAATATTAATACTTTAAAAAAACTTCTTCCAACTTTACTTTTGTGTATTCCCAGATTTATTCTCTATCAATTAAACATTTTTACTTTTAATTCACATCAGTGAAATATTCTTCATAAATAAAAATTAAATTTTAATACAACGAACCAAAATAGTTATTGTATCTCCGTGCCTTTTTTCCGTAAATATTTATTTTTATAATATAACGGAAAATTGTTAACTGTTGATTCAAAAATGAATCATTTCAACGATGTGATGGATCAATACTAATAAATAAATTGTTGGTGCATTCGAAAAAGGGAGTAGAACAATAATTATATTTACCGCTTTTGAAGAACATTTTCGAGAATGCGATACGTAAAAGAACACTATCATAAATGTATAACCACTCCTTTTACAACGAATCTGCACCGAGTGTCCCAAGCAGCAGAGGCGCACTAGCGATCGAGCGAAACAAGAAGGTATGCATCAGTAGAGGCCAGGGCATTTTTGAAAGAATATGTGTAATTGTTATTCGTGTGTAACTTTTTCTTCAAAATACACTGATGGATAGCTTTACCAGAACATTAGACCTCTCGCCATGACTGGTATTAAGAAACCAAAGCCCAACGACTTCCACAAATGTAATTTACATTAATACATTGGAGAAGAGGGACACAAACCGAATGGAAATGCAAAAGAAATAAAGAGGGAATAAAAGTCAAATATTAAAGAAACACACAGAAGGAATAAAAATAACACCAGTAAAAAACGAGTTTTTTTAAATTGGGTTTCTTTTCAAACTTCACACTTTGCGTAACATCATTTTTATACCTTAAATTTTAAGATTAAAAGGAAACATTGAGTCAAACTGAATTCATTCAATAATTAGTTTTAATAACTTATTTCATTACTTGACATTTATTAAATTTATCATCTAAAATAAATACGTGTAAAATTTTTTAGCTCAGTTACAAATTTCAAAAACTGGTACTGATAAAACTGTTCACATTGATTTTTTTTCTCTTATGCTCAATCTCTTTCCAAATAGTACACGACGTGAACTTAAGAAAGAAGGGAAAACAAATCCAGGTTTGGTTGATAAGAAGCTGTTAAAATTTAATTCATTTAATTTTGAAGAATTTCTGCGTGAACTTGATAAGGAATGCGACGTATTTGACAACAATTTGGTGACTGGGTGAGAAACTTGGTGTAAATTTTAATTCTTTAAACAATAAATTTTTATTAATTATAATTAAATTATCGTATTGTCCTCCAAAACAATCGTATTTTGAAAATTTCAGCTCAATTGAGAATTTTAAATTGAGAGAGAAAAAAAGCTTTTAAAGTTTTGACCCAAAGTTACAATGTGAGTTAAAGAAAACTCATTTTAAACTTAACTGAAATCAAAATACATAAAACCTAATGTTTTAAAAGTAAAATCAATGCTATCCTCATTAATTATGACGAAATTGTTTGAATCTGACGAAATGAACATTAACGTTTATTTTAGTCTGTTGAAAAAAATAAATCGCGAGATTTTTTCTATTGAAATTTATTTTTCCCTCAGTTTCATTTTTTTTTCGATAACATAATTATTACTAATTGCTTAATATTGTAAGCATTGCAGCTTTAGGTTATTTCGAAATTAATTCTAATAAAGAGAATAATATGAAATTTACAACAAGAATTTACAATATAATTTGCTAGTAATTAAATTTTTACATAATATGTTTTGTTTTAGTTATTTGGTATTAGCAACTTTAATCCCTTTCCGATGTTTTTTTCGACAATTCCTTCTGGTAAGCATGTGATAAGGGAACGCGTTATCTGTTAGAAGAATAAAAGAAAGCTTAATAATTCTTTAATGTACAAAAAAACACCCTCTTAATCTAAAATATAGATAAGAATATTCTCTTTTACGGTGGCATAAATATTACGAAGGGTAACAAAAAAAAATTTAAGAAATAGTATTTTTAAAATAATACTTAACATTCACAAGTATTAAAAATTTAATAGTTTAACTATAACGATGCAGTAAAAATAATTTGCTCCCAAAATAAATACGAGAGAGTATCGTACAGTTTTAATTATTATACCAAGAAATGACCAATATATCTGGATAAAATTTATTCTACATATTAATTGATCCTTACGTACACATTGTTGTAAATAATAGCTATTAATATTGATTTGTTTGGTTTCAGGAAGCGGTAAATTGAAGAAACTCGCAGTATCGTAAAGTTTTAATTATTATCCTGGGGTATCGAAAAGTTCTAATTATTACTAGAAAATAAAATAATCGATATAAAAATTTAGTTCTTATATACTATTCGTAAGATTTCTCTATAAATTCACCATCCAGCGTTATACATTTCTTCCAGCGTTTTTTGTCCTTTCAAAAGTCGTCATTGTTGAACTCAGCAGATGAAGTTTTATCTTCTACAGGTTATTTCAATCTTCGGTTTCCCAAAACCAAACAAATGAGCATAAATAGATGTAGTTTACCACAATGTGTAGGTAAGGATAAATTAATATGCAAAATAAATTTTATCCAACTATCTCGGTTATTTCTATGCAATAATTAAAAATGCGCAATAATCCTTCGAAAAAAACTAAAAGAGTTCGATGTAAAGTTTTGCAAAGGACAGATTTAGCCACCTAATGTGCGCTTTTTCTTATAATTATTATTAAATTATTCAATTAAATATAAGAATTAAAGCAAACGATGAAATATCGAGAAACTGACTATTGTAAACTTTTCCGATATTAAAGGAAACGATAAATTATTAAATTGAATATATTTAAGCTAAATGTAATTAAAGCAAACAGTAAATTGTTAAATTGAATATTATATCAGCTACATGTAATTAAAATTAAAGCAAATGATAAATTATTAAATTGAATATTTTTAGTTAAATATAATTGAAATTGAAACAAACGATTAAAAATTTGAAAAGTGATCTGATACGCCAAACGTGATCCAACTAAAACAATAGCCCCTTGGGTGGCTAACAGTATGATATTCCTTGTTTTCGTTAAGATAACGGATATCATAAAATCCCTAAAAAAGGCCCTTTTTTCCCTTAAATTTAGGAAAAGGTTTATAACTGTAATTAAAGGGCGGATTTACTTTTCAAGTCTAGAAAAACCACTTTTATTTTTCAGGTGTCCGACCTTTACGAATTCATCCCCCCCGCTAACTCAATATATGCAGCATTTAAGTATAATATAGCAATTAGCTTGCCCGAGATTTCGCATGAAAAGCCTCATTGCCTTAATTTTCAAAATGCCGCCAATACAGGAGTATACTGCATTTAGTTCCAAATATCATTTCTCAGGTTACTGAGACGGAAAAGATTTCAAATTTAAGAGAAGCCTGGAAATTGGTATTGCTACCCAAAGCTATACTTGAAATTAAATAAAACCGCCAAATAATGAAACAATTTCCATAGTTTAAAAAAATGGAAACTGTAAATTTGAGAGAGTAATAAGAAGAAAAAAAATTCAAATTAAGCGTGGGGTGAAGGAGTTTCCTCTCGAGAAGACATATATTGAAAATATTATACGGTATCAGTTTTGGTTTTATTGTATCATATAACTGTCAGAATGTTTTAGATTTTAATATCTGAATTTAATATCTGAAAAAATAATTTTAAAAATATTCCTTTTTTATAATTAAGACTAATGAAGGCTTATAATTATCTTATTTCTACAATTTCTTTTATAATGAGGATTATTTTAATCAAATATACATATACATATACATATATATATATATATGTGTGTGTGTGTGTGTGTTTATAATTATATCTAAATATAAACTCTATTAAAGAATTAAACTTATCTTCTATTGATATTTTTATTTGAACAGTCTTTGATGAAATTTCAAAATAATGAATTTGCTTAAAAGTAAAATTTCAAAATTATTAGGAAATTACATGAAAATTATGGCTTCCTTTTTGAATTTGAATGCTTTTAAGAATTCAAATACTATCTAATGCTTTAAAAGATAACTATAATTTAAATGACTGATAACTGATTTTGCTTATAGATCGATTAAAAAGAATGCTAGTGACACCGGGTTAGCAAACACTTCGAAAACAATTTACTTAAAATTCTCTTACAATTTTTAGTTCCAGGTCTTTGAGTAAATTCATAATAAAATTAAAGTCAAATATTTTCATTAATAAACAAATGAAGAATATCCTTTCCAAAGTGAAGACTTAAAGAAGTCTATGCACAGGTTAATCTTTAGTTGTTATTAGTTTATATACATATTTATTTCGTTTATCCATTTTACATCCATAATTATATTTTGACTTATTTGTATATGCATTCATACACATGTTACGAAAACAGTAATCTGAATAAATATAAAAAATGCTAAATGAATTGATTAAAAATAGTATAGGAGCAAATATTAAAACAGAATTAAAAAAAAATAATTAACAGTTACAAAAAAACATTTTAAAATAATTCGATATAAAAACCAACGTTTTTAAAAACAACGTTTTTATATGGTGGCAAAGTTTATTAAAGAAAATTATTGAAATATTAGTTAAATCTGTTAGTTATTTTTAACTTTAAAATTTACTTAAAAAGAGACATTTGTGAGCGTATTAAAAAATTCATAATACTCATAAAATCAAAACATGCATTTGAAAGTTTGTAAGTCATTCTATTAAAAAAAATGGGAACCAGAATTCAGAAAAAATTATTGTGATAAGACAGGACGCCAAATATTGGAAACTTTCTTTCTTGCGAATGATTACTGACTAAAAGTCAGCAACCCTTACTATCCTGGAGATAGTAAAGGGGAGTCAATCATTTTTTACCTAATTACATGAGCAAAAAAACAAAAGAAATAGTAAAATATCCCTAAACATAAAAAAGCAAAGTAAGGTACAAATTTACCATAAGAAATACTAAACCTATAAATGATGGTAACAAAAAAATAAAATCATAAAAATGTACACACCAGAGATTTAAAAATCAAAGATAAATAGAAAATAAAACCCTAAAGAATAGGAAATGCAACATTTTTGAATTCTTTACTGGCTGAAGACAAATACAGTTAGTTAAACTCGTTTTACTGGCCAAACTTTCTCAAACAGACAAATGTAATAAAATGAAAGGGTATATAACCAAAATTTCAAAATATCACAGATACAAAAAAGAAAGTTTAAGTAAAATACGTATGTAGATATATGCAAAATGTCTATCTTAAACAAAGAAAAAGATCAAAATAAATTACGAAGCAGAAGTTAAGAAAAGATTTTTAAAAAAACTTATATGAGATACAGACAACAGATCATAGAAGCAAAATGCGAAGAGCCCTCCAATCGAAAACGGAAATTAAAAATAGGAAGTAGAGAGCAGTGACATTTATCAAAGACAGAGAGTATTATTTGCAAGACCAAACGAAAAATTAAATTTAAATAAGAAAAAAAAATTAGAAAAATAAGGGGTAAAGTTTAAAAAAAATACTAAAATTTAAAAATTAATTAATGTTATTAAATTAATATTACTCCATTTTATTCTTATTATGTTTTCAAGTATTCTGAATAAAGTTCAAAGGATAATAAGCTAGCACACTAAGTTTGTGAAAATTATCGTTTTTGTAAATAACACGTATATCAGTCACTAATTTAATATTACGTAAAATATAAAAATAAATAAGGCTTCTAAAGATACTACGCCTTAAAGAATAAGTCTATAATGGTACTTTAGGAATTTTAAAGCTAAATTTAACTCGCTTATCGTATGTATCACTATAAATTTTATAAACTTCTATTTTTAAAAAATATCTGATTATTCCGATTCATTAATATTATGGTTTGTTTACAATAATTTTAAATACTCTGGATAAAAAAAGGGGGGGTTAACATCTTTATTATTATTATTTTGCAAGATTTACCATCACTATATCTAAACATACTAAAAATATCATATTGAATATAGTTATATTCATAAAAATGTACGCAAACATTATCTAAACAATTATTTGCATGCCCACCTTGGTGGTATACTTTAATCATTTTCCTTTTTTTATTATTAAGAAATATATGATTTTTTTTAAAACTAACTTAATTAAGTAATTAAATTTTTCTTATGCAAAACCTTATTAAATTTCTGACAAATCTCTTTTAAATTTTAATCTATGCCTTTTGAATTAAAAGGATCTTAAAACCACAGCTATAAGAAATCTGTTTATTACTAATACATTTAACTTTATCAGCACCATATTTTAATTACAGTACTATCCAAATTATCTATAATATTTTCTACAATTGTTTTAATGCTTTTCCAGCAAAAGTTTTACAAGTATTCTATCAATTAGCAACTACTCTAAATTCGATACAAGTTTTATGAAATTTTGGTGTTAAAAATGTAAGATAATTTAAAATTATTAATATTAACTCTTATTTTCTTATATAACGCTATAATTCTATTACAAGTCTGTTTCTGACTATTTCTTACAACTCTCAAAAAATTATTATTTTCAAGATGCTTATTAGTTAAATTAATGTAGAGATTTTAACTGAGAATAGCATAAATATTCTTAGGTACTTTGTCTACATAACCTATAATAAGCATATTATTATTAATAATAACTACTTGTTAATATATCTTTATTAAAACAATTTTAATATATATATATATATAATTATTAATGTTATCCAGATGGAAATTTTTAATTAGTATCTAAATTTAAAATAAATATAAATATTATAGTAAATAAAAACCAAAATTAAACTTAACAAATATTAAAAACTATTAAATTTAAATATTATAAACATATAGGAAAATAAAATAAAAATTCAAAACATTGAAGTTAACAATAGATTATCTATAATTTAGGGCAAACAAAGTATTGTAACGTAAAAAAAAAATTCCTTAAATTGTTGAAAATGTAATATTACAAAATATCCAAGAGTGCATGTTAAACATGTAAATAATTAAAAATTAAAAAATTAGGGACTAAATTGTGGGTTTAAACATGTTCTATGGTACCAACCCTTCCCAGAGCATCTTGCTGGACAAAAAAAGGGATCTCTCCAAAAGGTAAATTAAAATAGATTGTGCAAAAAAAAGACAAGAAAAGAGAAGCGAAAGCCCCTAATTACAATATTTACTGTAAAATTTTCCAATTGCAAAATTTAGAACAAAAGTTTAAAATTAAAAGTGTACCTAAATCCCTGCTTGTAAAAAGATTGAAGTCTCTCTGAGCTAAATGTAAAATGCCGATTTTAAAGGATAATAAAAGTATGTCATATATCTTAAATATGTATCACTGTATATGTAGATATATCACTGTATATATCTACATATACAGTGATACATATTTAAAATGCAAAAGTTCAAGAATCCTTTTAAATTCTTTTAAATTTTCTGTGAGTTATTTATATAGCATAAGAGAGAGTATATATATATATAATTAGAGCCAAAAAAATTGTTCACAATGATAACATACAGACAGAATAAAGTCGATTAGATTGTAATTATAATTAATTTATGAGTATTATTATTTTAAAATAATTACTTTTGAAAAATTTAGGTTACAGTGAGGATTTTTAAGAACTTAATTTATCATTTTGCATTCCAAATAAAAAAATTACACCCTTACGTGTACACTGGTCCATAACGTTTAGCTAACTCCTGAAAAGTTACATAGGGCTTAGAGCCCATAAATGGTATGTATCCGAGAATTGGTACTCCATAAGGTCCAGGCAGAGTATTACGTTTTTCTCGTCCAAGCAAGAGCCAAAGCAAAACCACAGCTAATAAGCTCCCTATTAAGACAGCTGTGATGATTTCCATTTCGTCGTGCTTGTCCCTTCCTGGATCTGTACCGATTTTGAGCGTCGTCCGTCAAGGTTATTCCTCATATCTTTAACAGATAAGGATGTTATATAAAGGAGAAAAGAATAAAAAGATTAATTCGGGAAGCGTCAACTTATCGTGAAGGAAATGTGGCTTATATAAATTGTTTTGACGGATACTAAATTGATAAAACAAAGTATCAGTTGGGTTCAAAGGATAAGATATTTTTTTTGTAAAGAAATAATTTCATACGAAATGTAAATTTTTTGGAATAATATTATATAAGTGTGACTGTTTTTTTCAGTATTTTCATTTAATATATTTTATGACGAATGACGATTTTAATGCATGGAATTTATCAGAGCATATCAAATTTATTTTTTGTTATTTCACTTATCTTTCTAAAAAGTCAGGAAACAAAATATTATTTCTATTTATTTATACTCTATTTTTATAACAGTTTTTCCTAAAACTAATTTCATAAAAATTCTTTTCTTATTACAAATAAGATAAAAAAAAATAAAATGATTAATGCAAAAAGCAATGCATTAAATTAAAATTTTCAAACTGTACAAATGAAACATTACAACGTAATAATTTCTAACAATTACAGGAAAGCATTATTTAGGTTGTATAAAAACAGCTGGATGATAATTTTTACATATACTGTATGCACATAATAGGAACATTATAAATTTTATTTGTAACTTAAACTATAAATCTTAAAACATAATAAAACTAAGCAGATTTGATGATAAAAAAATTTGATTAAAAATTGGAACCTTACTAGTTAAATAAAAATCTGCCATCTGTCTTCTGAATCGAAACATTCTAACAATTTTTGGAAGATTCAGTTGCTAAATCTCATCCATCGCACACGTTCGGTTAAAAGCTTATATTTTTATAAAACAATATTATTATTATTATTTTATATTTTCAATATCGAAACAATAGCCTAAAATTATAGTAGTTTTAAAGCTTTCTCTTTCATGAATAGATTTAAATTTAAAGATATGTGAGAATTCACGTTTGTGAGGGAGTGTAAAGTACACCATCAGTTCATATAATTGTCTTCTTTTCGCCCTAATTATAAACATTTCCCCCTTTACAGACATAATTTTTGAAATATGAACGATGTTTGATATAAAGGAATGCTTCTATGGATAAATTTTTTGAATTTGTCACTTTATTTTGGGGACATGGTAGCCTGCTGGTCATAGTTGCGCGTTCGCTGCAGGCATTGTTTTCGTCGAGTGAAGGGTTCGAGCTCTGATACCATTACAGATCAGCCGTGTAGATGGGCTGATGCTCATTAAATCTGTCTTGGTAAATGGACTTGGTAAAAAAACCACATGGAGATGAGGTAGAAGTAGAGAGGAAAAATTGCACCCGATTTTTCTCCTCGCAACTTTCACCTCTTCCCAAAAATGAAAAAAGCACCTTAAGAGACATCATTTTCGATCTTGTGACAAGGTGAAAGCTGCCATCAAAACCTAGAGTCGACAACAGCCACTCTAGTTATTCTCTGATGGGTTTTTCCGACTCACTAGTTTGCACAAGTACGTGGATAGAAATGGAGGCTATATAGAAAAGTGAATAAAGAATTTCTTAAAAGACACAAATAGCTTACAGGTACAATAAGATTTTTATGGAAATTGGGTAGCAAAAAAAAATTTCCATAACATTTTATTAAGAATAGGATTATTCTAATAATTTTCTTGGAAAGTGTTTATTTTGTTTCTCTAAAATAGGTATGGGGAGTATTTTTAAGTTCGACAGCAATGCTGAATCGTATGCAAATTACTATCACGAAGATCACATTAAAGAACAATGGAATTCACATGAAAATGTTGATTAACCTGTTTGAAAATCGTATTATCATGCAAACCGATATAAAAAATATATACTCTAATCAGTATTAGATAGTAAGAGTAACAATGAAGAAAGGAAATGAACAAACATTCAAATCACTTAATAAAAATATTTAAGCTGACGTCATTTGAAGATAACATCAATCAATATTCTCGTTTTCTTTGAGTTATTCCAACTGATAATTAAGTAATGTTATTTTGCTGTCGGATAAAAAAGCGAACTGAAATATAATGATAAAAATAAACAAATTTGCTTTCCAAAATTTTGAACAATTCTTTCAGGAAAATGCAAGTTCGACACCTTTGACCTAACAACACTCTTTCTCGAAGTAAATTAGCTTAAAAATAGTTGTTGCTTTAAAACGTTTTTCGAAGAAATGCAATTTTGTTTTATTAATATTTTATTAAATACGAACTTAAAATTTACAAGAGAACTGTGCTATTTTTTTAAAATTTTACAAGGAAGATTTTCTCATCAATAGATACGATTTGTTTTCTAGAATTATACTTAATTTTTCAATCCTGAGAAATGATAGTAAATTGCAAAATAAATGCTGTAACGACATGAGGCGTACTTCCCATCCACTATCCTTATGGACCCTTAATGGACGCTACTTGACTCAAACAACTCAACTTTCAGTTATACAAAGCAAAGTTCAAATAGAAACTGAGGTGTACTGAAAAAGATGGGAGAGGGGAGACGGAAAGATGGGGATGATAGGGATTATAATAAGGTTATGGCAATAGGTAGGGTGTTTGCAGGATGTGCACGGATTGTTGATTTGGTGAGATTAGGACTCAACGCTGTCGGAGCAACTAAATACTTGAAAATGGTATTATCGTTATATTCCGGTAAGCGTATTCTTTGATATGTTATAGAAGTTGCTAGTACTCGATGATACAGAAATTTAACTGTTTCAGCGCATACCCCTTCTAAATGATCAATAAAAACTATATTTTGGATATAATTTTTTATTTTATTTACTTTGTCTGGGTTTGAACTTCAGTTGACTTTTAGATCTTGTGATTAGTGCAATAATTAAGATGACAAACAAAACTAGTAATAGGATGTCATCACAGTGTCTTAAAATTTGAATACAATTTTTAAAAATATGCAACACTCTCATAATAATCCGGCACTTCACCCTTACGGCCATGTCAGTAACCTGGCGTTTTTACATAGGCAGACAAGCCTTACAGATGTCATTTTGTGTCTTCTGTTTAATTGGAACAATACAAACGGTTGATACAAAACAGTACATTGTTTGTAGTTTGAGTCACTTCGTGTGTGTTACGCTCTATTTACGCGCACTGTTTTAATTTTTGTAAAATAACACCAAACATTTTCTGTTTGAATTCATTTATCATTTGCGATTTTCCAATAATCCAGCTTTTTCGGAAATCAAGAATATGTCTAATTATCGAAAGAGTACCGTATATTATACATAAAAAGTTAATAATTATTACAAATAAGTAGAATGATTTTTCTTTCATATTTTTAGAATAAAAGGTTTTAAAAATTAAGTCACACACATAGATTTGAAGTATTAAAATGTTTAATACATTTTGCATATTTTCATACAAATATCAACAAAGAACCAAGAAAGAGAAACCTGAAGTGCAAAAGCTTTATCTTCTAAAGAGCATCACGTTTATTTCGTGAATAAGAATAACACACTCACTAATTTGCGTGCAGATTGCATTAATCGTTAAGAAAACAGGTGGTTATTTCTTAATTTTTATAAAGTTGATAACTACTTTAAAAAAAACTCTTTGTATTTTTTTTCAAACAAAATTATCTTTTGGGTTTTTTCAATTAAACAAAATGTGATTAGTTACTTGTTGAAAAATTCTTTTATTATATCTTTATATTATAAGAAATTATCTTTATATTATAAACTTTGCAGCTCCACATTCCATTACTATCTCTCTTTTAATATGCCTCAAAATGTATCATTATGATATTTTGATTAATTGATTTAGATTGCTCGTTAACACTGCATTTAGAAGCAAGACGAGAGGTATTGGTGACGAACTTCGTAATTTTGAGCCTCGACGCCTCAGCCTCGACGCCTTGAACTTTCTCCACACTTCCTAAAGTGAGGACTTCGACCCTCGAGTGGTGTCACCCCGCTGCACAACGAGTCTTAAGAAGCATTACTCTCCTCTTGTTTGGATAAATAAGTTCGCTAAAAATATTCACTTAATAATAGTAAGGTGACCAATCGTCCTCCTTTAGGGAGGACAGTCATTCTTTTGTAGGTTCTTTCCTTCTTTGAAAAGTGTTCTCCTTTCTGTCCTTCTTTTTGATATTTTAAAACTTATTTCTTTATTCAGAGATGCCACGCCCAACTGTTACCAAATGTTGAACACAAATACTTTTAGGATATTAAAAAATTAGATGGCTCGTTCTAACATCTGCTAAAGAGCAGGTTTTACAATTTGTTGAGCCTCTTCGTTCATGTTTTTTAAGTTTAGACAAATGTCTGAAAATTCTGGAATCTTTTTCCATTTATAAGTTAGAGGAGATATTAATGTATTCTGTACATAATCAGGCATCTATTTTCCACAAAACGACTCAAAAGATTAAATGTGAACATAGTTCTGCTTCAGAAGTTAGTCTTATTTTGAACGATTTTGTCCGATATAAATCACGATTAAAAGAAAAATTTATTCTTTTAATAATAAAATGAAAATTGTCAAATTTAGAGGAATCAAATCCAAGCACAATGAAAAAGTGTACCAATGAAGAGCAGAATTTTTACCAAACATCTTTCCAAAATGAGGAAAAATGGTCTGAAACAAATATCACGGGAAATAACTGTTCTCAATGGTGTTTTTTGATTTCCTCGCATGTAAATTGAGCAGATATTGAAAATTGTGTTGAGTTTTTATCAAAAGAAGTGCTTGGAACTAAAATCGATGACAGTTGTCTGTTTGAATAAATTAGAAGTCTGAACGTATATTTAAATTCTGATAAATTAGAAAAATGAGAAAATTAATGTATTCAAATTGTGATAAAAATGGGTGGAAATATTTAACTATTTCAAAAATAAACACATCCCATATGAAAATTTAGTTATTCTTGTTGAATTTACGTTATGCTGCTCTGGAACTAATGTACCAGGTGAAAAAATTTGTCAATTGGTAATGATTTTTGGACAAGTGAGAAATCAAGATTGAATGTTGATACTCTGGCTATAGCACTAACCATAAAATTCAATATGAAGGATATTTCTTGCTCTCAAATTTCCAATATATTATTAGAAAATGATATCTTGACAAAAAAAATATTCATTCGATGAAAAAATACTCGTTTAATTAAATAATCAAAAGGATGTAAGCATGATTAGTGTATTTTTGTTTGAATTAATAAAGTGTTTCTTTTATTTATGCTGTACTTTTTTTAAAAATTTTTTATCCTCCTTTTCATTGTAAAAAAACTTGTCACCTTATAATAGATTAAGATAATACAATAAAAGAACGAAATGGAAAAGGACAGTTATTTTGTTTTACATTAATGAAATACTAAAAAACAGGTTTTATGTGATTCATTTTGTAACTTGTACGCGCTATAAATATAATAATTAAATGATTTCAGAGTTAATAAATAATCCATTTTCCGCCTAAAATTTGAAACTGAATATATGAATATGGATCATAACTTTTACACATAAGTAATATGTTTTGAAGTATTCTGAATAAATACAGTTGTTAATTCTTAAAGTTTTTCAATTGATGTTTTTGTCCGAAATCATCCATGAATTAAAAATTCAAAATTTTTGCGATAATGGTGACCATCAAGAAGAATTTAAACAATTCGACAAAAGTATTTTATTGCAGATCACATAATATAAAAAAGGTTATATATATATATATATAAGCATAGTAAATTGCTTTAAAGAAGGGATTTACTACTTTTTTATTATAAAAAATTCGCCAATTTACAAAAATTAATTTTATTTAGTTCTGTAAAAGGATTTGATTTCTTGGTTCTTTAAAACCCATTAAAGATAACTCTGAAAATATAAGATCAAGTTATTACTTATTTTAAATTGGCCTCTCATGGCTTCAACTCATCTTTTTAAAAAACAATGCAATGAAAACAAAATAATTTGTGTTTATATTTTTCATAAAGTAAAAGAGTTTAATACAAAATTTGTAGTATTAAAACAGTATAATAGTTTGGTATATTTTATTTAATATTCAATTAAAAGTTCAAGCTAGTTTTATTAGCACAGAAGTCTGCTTCAAATGCGTTGGAAATTCATAGATCCAAATGTAAATAATAATAAAGATGCGCCCTAGTTGCCACAGAAAAAGAAGCATTTAAACTTTTGTGAATACTTTTAATTAGAGATTAATCGATTAATTATAATGTCTTTACAGTTTATTTTTCATGCACTCTGTACTAAGCCTTAGCATTTGTGTAGGAAAACAAAACAATTATAACGCCTTTATTTGTGAACTTTATAAAATTAAAGAAACATAATCATTTAGAAGAATCGCATAAGCTATTGAGCAAA
Source organism: Nephila pilipes (assembly GCA_019974015.1). Classification (NCBI taxonomy): domain Eukaryota; kingdom Metazoa; phylum Arthropoda; class Arachnida; order Araneae; family Nephilidae; genus Nephila; species Nephila pilipes. The sequence continues at coordinate 323,350 of BMAW01080480.1, forward strand.
AAAATGAGTCACACCTTTGAAAGATCATTTCTTTTGCATATAAAAAAAAACCTAAATAAATTCAATAAATGAAATAGTTACATCCTTTTATAATCAACACATCATTATGCATTTAGAGTAAGAAAATTTTTGTTCGTTGAAAAAAGAGAAGAAAAACAAACAAGCAGTTTTTATTTTTTCTTAACAATAATCTACAGTTTAAATTAAACTAAATTAACACCATACCAACTGCTCAACAATACGAATTGTTGATTTCATTATTCTACAATTTAGTCGGGAGACGTATGGTGTTAATTCATTCAATAGTAGTATGGTGTCATGGTAGAAAATGGTAGTATGGTGTTATTCAGTTCTACATCGAGCTATATAGTTCCGCATCATAACCTGTACAGCACAGATGCCAAACACGCGGCATGCGGGCCGTATGCAGTCTACAACCATAATTTCTGCAGCCCGCTCAACTAATAAAATAGAATGAAAATATCACATCTTTCATGTCAACAAAGGAAACCGACTAAGTATACTTCACGACCAAAAGTACGATTAATTCGTCTTTTGACAAAAACAATATTAAAATGATGAGATACATAAATATAATTCAGTAGGTCCAAATGCTTTTTACGTTTCGGGAAAGAGCTGAATATTACTCTTGAATCAGAAATTAATTGGTGTCATCAAATCATGAATAATGAATGTAGTTGATAAAATTTGAAATGCATATTTTATCTTTGGAAAAGAAAAACAGAGTAGCTCTGATTTAACCCCTTGACAGTGTCGCCCGAATCCAGTTCGAGCAACTACTACATGCAGAATTTGTGATGCCCAAACTGACATCGGGCAGGAGAAAAATTAATGTTTCTATTTTGTGAAGCCCAAGCTGAGTTCGTTTCTACTTTAGGATACTTAATCCACTATTTTCCTAATAGATAGCATTAGTGGTCCTAATGTTTTTCACCGATTACGACTTCAGTTTAGGGAGGGAAAATGTGGGTGCTGTCAGATAAATTAAGACACACTTGGATTGATAAACAAGGTTAAGTTTCATTTTCTCGTTTAGTTTCGGTTGTTTTTCAGTGAGTTTTTTTGCAAATAATTTTCTTTTTTTTTGTAATGTCCGATTCAGACACCATGTGGAGTACAGTTTAGGTATTTTTAATTAATTAGGTATTAATTTTAGTTAATTAATGGGTATATTTAAAATTTTATTTTTGTAATAAAAAACATTTTCTAACTTTTATAATAATATAAAGAACAAAATTAAACTGTCGAAAATTTTTTCCATTTTTCTGAAATATATGTCACAGTTAAGGGGTTAAAGACGCTAGCTTAGGAGAAAATAAGTTTTTCATGCGAAATTATTTATCGTTTCCCAAAAAAATTATCTGAAAGATTAAAACATACCAGCTTGTTTTTCTTAAGAGAGTGAATGCGATAAAGTTTTGGAATTAATTCATGATTCTATTTTTGGGAATCATTTATGAATGCGAAAAACTAAAGATAGTTACGAATGAATGAGTTGTGATGAGAGAATTTTAAGAAAATTCAAATATTTACCTTATGTTCAATTGGTGAAAAGTATTATACATTAATGTTTTCCATCCATTCATAGTCAGCATGTCCTTTTAGAACCAAGTACAAATAAACAAAAAAAAATTACAGACGATTATCGAAATGTTCAAAAAAATTGGGAAATGGTGATTTTTATTTTTATTTTTGCTGTAAATAAGTAACAGAATAATCTGTTTGATACATCATAATGCTTTTAGTGACCAAATTTGTTCAAAATTAGTCTTCATTAAGACAACATAAATGATATACGAACATTGCAATGGTTTAAAGTCACAAGAAAATTTGAAAGAGTTCAAGCTGAGACTGAAAAAGTAACGTTTATGCTTTCTAAAATAACATATGGAAGTGAAAAGGTGATTCATGCAACCTACGTCTTATCGGAGTTGATAGCTTTACACTTGAAATCTTTTACTGAAGGTGAATTTCTAAAGGGCTGTATAATCAAAGCTGCAAAAATTGTTTGTCCAGGAAATGTGAAGGTTTTTTAAGCAATTTCTTTATCTCGAAATACGATTGAGGAAAAAGTTACTGATTTGGCCGACAATTTAAGATATCAGATAAAGCAAAATCATCTGGCTTCGAAGCTTTTCCCCATTGTTTATGACGAGAGAACGGATATTAAGAGTGTAGCTCAAATAACTGTATTTTTACGTGCATATGAGACAGATTTCAACATTTTTGGGGAATTGTTAGAGCTAGTACTGATACATAACGATTAGACTGGACAAGATATATTTATAGGGTTTTGCAAAAATGCAATCTACTTTTGCCAAAATTAATTTCTGTAAATACAAATTGCTCCGTCTTTAATAAAAAAAACAACGTATCCGTTGCATTACTGTACACGCACAAAAATGAAATTTATGATAGATTCAAGGTCTATGTTATACATTGTATTATACTCAATACGTATTATGTGCGATGGTTATGAACATGGAACACGTGTTAAAGCCAACTAAAAAATCATTAATTTAAAAACCCCTTGAGGTTTAAATCAGTGACAGTTTTTTTTTTTTAATTCTTAAGTGAATCTAACACTAATTATTCCAGTATGTTATACTATACCGAGGTACATTATTGGTTATTCTGCTCTAGAT
>BMAW01080480.1:328566-352379 GCA_019974015.1 Nephila pilipes
AGCTTTCTAGAACAGTTTCAATTTTGTTTCTATCTTACATAGAACTTGAGTTATAAGCATTTTAATAATAGTCAGTGTCAAATTTTAGAACTGGAAGTAACATTCTGCTACCGGAAATGAAACTTTAATGTTTGTTTTTCATTGATATTTTACGTAATATCGCCATCAAAATATCTTCCAACATGCAAGAGGAATTTCCTAAGCCCCAAAATGCAAATGAATATTTTAATGGTGTTATATGATAAAGAGTACTAAAGGAATTTTTTGTTTGAAAACTGGGAAATTGGATGCATTTGATGCAATTATACAATTTAACGAAGGACATCAAGGCTGTTTAAAAGTCTTAAATAAGCGGAACATTGAAAATCCGGGCTACTTCACTGTAAAGGGATACAAAAAGTTGGATTACAATCGAATCAGGGAATTGAAACGTTACACAACACCTGTTAAATGTAAGCGTAGGAAAATTTTAAAGGCTATCACGAAGAAAAAGATAACTTATTTAAGTAATACAGATAGTGAACTTTACAAATCAGGGGCCTTTTAATGTTAAATGTTTATTTAATTAGGTAAGTTTCTGGGTTGAAAAATATTTTCAGCTTTTTCTCAAAATCAAGATTTTCATATTTTGCTTCAGTGCAAAACGTATTGAAAAAAGTTATGTATATAATGTTGTGAAACTTTCATGGAATACTCTATGAAAGTGAATTCAGGACTTGAACCTCTCCTATTGTTATAATGCGATTACTTTGCATTTTATTGATGATAAAAGTCATAACTTATCACAAATTTGTATAGTTTTTCTGTATGTTAAAGTATGACATCCTATAAATATTTAATTTTCAGGGTTATAATTATGAGAGAGGCACAAATCCTAAATTAGATTCAATTCATCATAATAAAATTGACAGAATTGAAATATCTCTATTTAAATTTCAGTTTTGGTGTTTTGCACAAGTGCCATTTTACTGCTATTTTTATATATTTTTTGAACTGAAATATTAAAACAATTATTAATTTATGCACATTTTACATTGTATTTTAAGTTTTTAGCCATATCTTATAGTATAATGCATATAAAAAGTTATTTTTTCAATTATTTAAAAAATTCCTCTTCGAAGGTAGGCGGATACCTTAGAACGTACCAGCTTGCGTTTCTTAAGAGAGTGAATACGATAAAGTTTTGGATTTAATTCATGATTCTATTTTTGGGAATCATTTATGAATGCGAAAAACTAAAGATAGTTACGAATGAATGAGTTGTGATGAGAGAATTTTAAGAAAATTCAAATATTTACCTTATGTTCAATTGGTGAAAAGTATTATAAATATTAATGTTTTCCATCCATTCACAGTCAGCATGTCCTTTTAGAACCAAGTACAAATAAACAAAACAAAAAATTATAGACGATTATCGAAATGTTCAAGAAAAATGGGAAATGGTGATTTTTTATTTTTGCTGTAAATAAGAAATAGAATAATCTGTTTGATACATCGTAATGCTATTAGTGACCAAATTTGTTCAAAATTAGTCCTCATTAAGAAAACATAAATGATATACAAAAATTGCGATGGCTTAAAGTCACAAGAAAATTTGAAAGAGTTCAAGCTGAGACTGAAAAAGTAACGTTTATGCTTAAATAACATGGAAGTGAAACGGTGATTCATGCAACCTACGTCTTATCGGAGTTGATAGCTTTACACTTGAAATCTTTTACTGAAGGTGAATTTATAAAGGGATGTATAATCAAAGCTGCAAAAATTGTTTGTCCAGGAAATGTGAAGGTTTTTCAAGCAATTTCTTTATCTCGAAATACGATTGAGGAAAAAGTTACCGATTTGGCCGACAATTTAAGATATCAGATAAAGCAAAATCATCTGGCTTCGAAGCTTTTCCCCATTGTTTATGACGAGAGAATGGATATTAAGCTCAAATAACTGTATTTTTACGTACATATGAGACAAATTTCAACATTTTTGGGGAATTGTTAGAGCTAGTACTGATACATAGCGATTAGACTGGACAAGATATACTTATAAGGTTTTGCAAAAATGCAATCTACTTTTGCCAAAATTAATTTCTGTAATTACAAATAGCTCCGTCTTTAATAATAATAAAAAAAACAATGCATCCGTTGCATTACTGTACACGCACAAAAATTAAATTTATGATGGATTCAAGGTCCATGATATACATTATATTATACATCAATACGTATTATGTGCGATGGTTATGAACATGGAACACGTGTTAAAGCTGACTAAAAAATCATTAATTTAAAAACCCCTTGAGGTTTAAATCAGTGACAGTTTTTTTTAATTCGTAAGTGAATCTAACACTAATTATTCCAGTATGTCATACTATACCGAGTTACATTATTGGTTATTCTGCTCTGAGATTCGGGGAAAAAAAAAAAAAAAAACATTCAATTCCTAATCAGTTAAAATCAAGTTAAAAGCCCGTTTTTTATACAACATGGATACAAGATTTATCCTTCACGGTCGATGTAACAAATCAATTGATTTAAGTTATAACTGCAAGGAAAAAATCAGACCATTTCAAACATGCGCGATCAAGTTAAAGCATTCAAATGTGAGCTCGTTCCATGGGAAAAGCGTTAAAATATGAAAATTTAATGCATTTTTCAATTCCAACATTCATTTAGCAATGTATGCTGATGACACTGCTATTATGTCCCAAGATATCTGCAATGGGAAAATTATTGCAAGATTGCAGAGATACATTTCTCGTTTACAGCTCTGGCTCATTGACTGGAAAATTAAAGTTAATGCATCCAAAAGCGCTTGCCTCCTCTTTTCGGTGTATTGGCAATTTGCCAGCAGTCACCATTTTTGATCAACCTGTCCCCTGGGTTACTGAATATAAGTACCTAGGGTTAGTTCTAGACGCTAAATTAACTTTTGCCCACCACATCCGAAAAGCACACCAAAAGGCTATCGGAATGAGCAGATTGCTCACTCGCTTGATTTCTCGTAAGAGCAAGCTGGCGATCAGGCACAAAATTTTGCTCTACAAGTCGATCTTAAGACCGATCATGTCGTATGCGTCGCCTATTTGGGCGTCTGCGGCAACCACCCATCTGAAACGACTGCACGTCTTTCAAAATATCCACCTTAGGAAAATGATTAATGCTCCCTGGTTTGTCCGGAACGAAGTCCTGTATAAAGATCTAAATATTGAACCAATTCTATTCATTAAAAAACAATCATTTAATTTCTTTAATAGGATCCCTCAAATACCTAATGCACTGCTTCAACAACTCCCCGCGTATGATGCGTCAATCGCATCATCGCAAAAAAGACCAAGAGCCGCTCTCGGACACTCTTATATTCATTTCCCAGTCTTAAAAAGACTGAGAGCGCATTGAAGCAATTCATTAGTGATATCCTGCTTAATTTTTAAATTCAGGACTTCACATCGATAAGTGACAATGTCCCATGGTCAAAATGGACATCGCGTAACACTGTCGATCACTTTCAAAATTTTTAAAATTTCGAAATCTTAGTGATTTAAGCTCTTAAAAGTTTGTTTACACTTTATTTTCCATTTTCCTAAGTTAGAACCAATTTTAACCACCAGGCGTCGCTAGTGGCGCATAGCTCAATTCATGTTAATTCTTTTTTTTTTTTTTTTAGAACAAAAACCCCACGCTTAAATTTTCTCTCAAACATTTAAATTGCATTTTTCTTTAAATTGGTTTCGGTACGGCATTTCTATTTATTTCATTTTAATTTTAACTTTATTTTTATCTAGTTACAACCTCTCAAAAACCCGCGGACGACAGCTTTCTCGAAGTCGTTTTCGCCTTCGAACTGAAGTCCCACCCCTAACGCTCTCTCCGCCCATTGCTATATATGCTTCTTAGCTTACTGGCTACAGCGTCCAATGGCAATGCGCTTTCGTAACTGTACTTTCCAACTTAATTTCGGCAGTTCCTCACTCTGCTTAACGCCCAGGCGCTTGTTGCCTTGATCACAATTATTATAGTTGATTACAACTAAGCTAAAATTTTATTAAATGATGCACTTTAACTTTTTAATAGTAATTCTGATGAGAAGGTATGTTTTTAATTTTAAAACAGGTACCTCGTAATTTTAGCCGTTACCGTTACCGAATGCATTTTTCAACGCGCAAAATGATCAAAATAACTTAAGGTGAAACTGCAGCATTTAAAGAAAAGGACAGAAAAAAATATTAAGTCTTTCATACAGAAAATGAATTTCAAACAATATTTTCTGATTTAAAATTACTAGAAAATAAGTTTTCTTTGTTCTCTTCAATTTATTTAATAAAAATATAGTCAGTACCTGATTCAATGCGAATGAATGTAACTGAGATACAATGAAATTCAGAATTATAGGTAAAATTCAGAGAAGTTAACGTTCCAGAATTTCAAAAATATATACTTGCCAAGTACGAAAACACTCGAGAACTCGCATATGAAATAATTTCTATGCTTGGAAATACTTATCAAGAGAGATTGCGAACAGTTATTTTCCCTTGTGAAAGAAAATAAGTCTCTTATCAGATGAAGCATTTTTGACAACGACCTTGGTTCAGTTTTGAAAGTAACCACTGCAAACAAAATCTCTTCCGAAGTAGGAAAGAAGGTTGCAAAGAAAAAGTGTCAAGTATCAGGGGGAAAACATCAAAATTGAAGGGTTTTTTTTTCCCCAACCTACTTTTCGAAACAAGCTTTTTCTTCTCTGAAAATTATTTTTAAAGTTAGCCTCTTTATTTTGCGTCCCTTATAAATTTAAGCTTTGTTAATTTGGCCCATATCGGCCTTTGAGTTTAACACCCTTTAAGTGATTCTCGTTGTTTCTTGTGCTGATTCTAGCGAAAATCAGCTGCCGTAATAGCCAAGTTGTCAGGGTTTCAAACTCATGGCCGTGATTGTTTCAGTCGAGTCCTAGTTTCGAGTCCTGAGCCTTCAATAGACCCTTCTTGTAGCGGGACCTCTGCACTTTAAACCTGTCAAGATTAAATATCCTTACATTAGGATGGTGTAGAAGTTTGAAAACTGAAGGACTAACTCAGGTTCGAATCTCGTCACTTGACTATGGTTCAAAAGTACCAGTTCCGTCATCAATAGTCCTCGTGTTGCTTCTAAATACAACGCTTCTAAGACAATCACTTAATCTTCACTAGAATCAATTTTCGAAGCCTTTCAACACATATCATGATCTACCAATATGGCTGTTGTGATCTTGAACAATGGTGTCCGAAATTTAAGCATAGTTGGTAATTATGTGAATTATGAAGGAATTAAAATTGGAATGGCGAGAAATGTGATATGCGAGAGTAAAACGGTTATGAAATAAAATGTTTTCATAATTAAATGGTTGGTTTGTGCCATCAATCGTTCTGTTTAACTATCAACTTTTCTTCACACATGAATTGCTCGAGACCTGTAAGAACTGCTTCTGCGAGTGAGCGGTTTATTCGCGTTCCGACGTGCGTTGGTGTCGACTGATATGTTTTGCATAGACAAAATTTCACCTTCAACAGACGATCACGGAGAAAAAAGAAATACTCAAAAATCAATACCTAGACGTACTCATTTTGAAATGAGTATGTTTGTATCAGATTTGAGCGTATACCTTTATCGAATGTGAACATTACAAGTATTCAAAACCAAAAAAAAAATGGGACATCAGCATTCTCAAAAAATTATTACAGATATAAGGACTATAAAAGTTCCTTTTATATACTGACTACGTATTTTACAAAGTGGGTTTCAAAAACAAATATGGTTTGCTTTAATATTTCGAACTATATTTCGTATTTACCACGCTACACGCGGTAGAATACAGGAATATTAAAATGAGTATGTACGCATACTCATTTTCGCGTCTGTGTTTGTTTACATTTTTTTTCCCAGTGACTCGCTCACAACTACAGAAAGATTCTTTTAAATAAGATATAAAAATGTTGTTGAAATGTTATTGATCATGATTTTCTGATTTATGATTTGAAAATGATTTTCTGTGAGTAGTTATTTGTGCTTTGCAGGTGTTTTTTTTGTCTGTATTCATATTACATCGTAATCGTAGCTTAGTGACTTCTTACTTTAATTTGCATTAAAATTATTTTCGGTAAAATCGAACTTTGATGGATCCCCTTGGCGATTTTTTTGAGATGGCGCCAAAGCGGGTGTTTCAAACTCGGAGCTTCCGAAAGAGAGAAAAAAAGATTGCGTCGTGCCTGGAAGGCAAATGAAGTACCAGAATGACACCAAGGCGGGTATTTCAAATGAGAAGCAAGAAAAGATGACGTTGACGTCGAATCCCCTTTTACAGATTTTATAGGGTTACCATAAACAAACCTGCATGGTAACCACATTAGCGATTTATCGCCAAAAGAAAGTTAAAGTTCGCCAGGCCCCCTCCAACTTCGATTCAACCGAAGTTTTGTAACAAAAACTTCATAAAGTGTAAAATAATATATAAGATGAAGAAAATGATACTTGCAAATAAAGGAGCGCTTATTTATTTCCCTGAAAATTTTAATTGATATATATTTTTCTGTTTAAAATTCATTTTCGATACAACAACAGTATCGGAAAATAAATTCAAAACATACTCACTGGATTGTTTGATTCTCATATTTGATGCAGTAACAGATTCACAAATAAATACATGACACTCATTTTGCTATTCCACACTCATAATTGATACAAGATTATATTCAGAAATGAGTATGTGAAGTTTCCATTTTGAGTACGTACAAAAATGAGTATGTGCGAGAATCAAATATGAGTATGTTGGGATAGGAACTATTTTGAGTATGTGACGTATTCAAAAGTGAGTACGTGAAGTTGCCATTCTGAGTATGTGCTTGTTACTAAAAATGAGTATGTGCGAATCTCAAATTTGAATACGTTGGGATCGGAGCCATTTTGAGTATGTGAAGTATTCAAAAGTGAGCACTTTCTACTCGATTTTGCATACCCGTTTTTCGCAGTGATTCTCTTTAAGTTATTTCGAACATATTCATCAATATTTATTCCCATTTTGAGAATTATTCTTAGCTTTTAGACTCCAGTATATATTAAAAGAATGCAAACCATGATCATGTTCTTATAGACACTGTGATTATTTCTTTCTCCATCTCGAAAATGGGATCATAATTAAAACATTTGTGCGAAAATTCTAGTCTACCAAAGTAACTTACTTTTAAATTAAAAATAAAAGTATTATTAAACAAATCTTATTGTAGAATTCGCATGCAATACTGTATTAAAAAGCCCATATTTGAAAATTCAAAGTATCAACAAAAACTATAACATCTTCAGCTATTTGCAATTGCAGAAAAGGAAAAAATTCTGTCCTTAACAATCTAATCTGATCGAATGTATATAAAAAACATGACGAATTGAAATGTCAAATGTTATCTTTAAATGCATAATTTGATTTATGTGGAATTAAGAATTTATTTGTGAAAAAGACTAAGATATATACATATATTAATATATATATATATATATATATATATATTTGTATAGGAATACTACAAAACAAATTTTCTTTTGAAAAAAAATGTAGATAGTTGATTTTTCTCATAAACTCTTACCTGAATACAGGTCCATAAAGTAAGGCTAATTCATGTAGAGTAATATGCGGCTTCGATGTCAAAAAAAGATAATATCCCACAACTGGCAATCCAATTGGACCAGGAGGAGTGTTGCCACTCTTATCATAAACAGCGAAATAAATTACTAGAGTGACAAAACTCACAAAAACTAGTGCAGTCTTGGTGTACATTACAATTCACCAAGACGCACTCCATTGAAAGACCTATGATAGCAAAAAGAAATCTTTTTCTGGGCAAAAAAAAAAATGCTCAATTGTATTCAATATGAAAATCGATAACGCAGTGTATCGTACCTTTCTTAAAAAATAACTTCTGATTAGATAAATACCCTATTTTATAGCCTTCATTTTATTTAATGAAACTTCCGATAAAAGAAATAAATCGTGCACGGATAAATATACAGTCGGAATTTTTTTGTCAATGTATGTAATTATGGCTTTTGAATTTTCGATGCTTAACTTTTGTAATAAGGTTCATTTTATAAAAAGACATATTTATTTTAATATCTCACGATACGAATAGAGATATGAATATATTTAAGAAACTACATTTATTATTAAATGTTTAATTTAATTAAAAAATTAAGACCTTGAAAATTAATTTCGCGCCTGCGCATTGTATTCAGATTTATTTACTTTAAGGCGGTCTTGGCGTAATGTTAAAATATGCGATCAAAAATTGGAACAATTTTTCCGATAACAAAACTTTTGTACTATAATTTCATTTTCTGACTTCGCTGTTCTACAGAAAGCAGCATGTTTTATTATACATCCCATTTATACCTAAATGAATCCCTTTGTTCTGGAGTAAAATGTGCTCTATGTTTCGTTTCTTATACTTTAATGCTATGATCTTCAAACTTAACGCATCTATGTGAAAAATTGCATATTTTTAAATATTCCTAAATTTGTAGAACACTTCATTTGTATGCGTTACAACGTTGCGAATTTAAATGAAAATTCGAACAATTTTCTACCAGGAAATGAGTTCGAAATTTCGATCAAGTTCTTTGACATTAAGCGAAAAGACAGTCGTTAGTTTATTTTTTCGCTTTGTTTGTGAAATAAGGAGCTACAAGTTAAAGGGAATAACATTAAATTATAACACATCTCTTATGCTGAGGGTGTGTACACATTTTTAGAAAGTTTTTGATAAAAATTTAAAAATTAAAATATTTCTTCAGACAAATTCTTGGTAAAAGTTTGTTACTTGAGACTCAAATTACCATCTAATACTTTCAAATATCTGCTTTCAAAGTGGTGGATGACAGTGGATACGAAGATATGTTTTTTTTTAAACTTTTCGATGAGAAATATTCTTATTCTGCTATTAAACAACATGGTAAAACAAAACGTATAAAAATTTTCGAGAGCAAAATAAGCAAAATTATTAAATAAATAGGATAAAATCATCAATTACTGCTTCTACAACGAAAGGAGGCACCAAATGAATACCCTAAGATGAGTTCTGTTTCAAATATTTCTAAAATGAAGTCAGTGGTAATATAGCAAAATCCATCGACACAAACATCAATAAAAAACATTTGCAAACAAAATAAACAAAACAATAATCAAAGATTTATAGCTTAAAAAAAGAAATGTAATATTCGTGGTCTTCCCCAAATGACTGCAAAAAAATAGGTAAATTTAATACACACATACATATATATATTATTTCGTAGGGAAGTTAATGCTTCTCTGCAACGCTTCTCTTACAACGGAAAAGATTGATTTGCAGAGATGTCACCTGTCAGAGCAAAAGAGAGTTTAAGCAATTGACCCCTTCACCTTATTGACGTATTTGGCGACTTGGCAAGAAATAGAAAGATCTCGAAGGTGCAAGAATCTAGACGAAATATCTTTTGGGAAGAAAGTTACGGACTTTTCGTAAATTTTCCTGTGTGACGTTAAGTCCCCCGGAAAGGTATAAATACGCCAACAGCCGGAGTGAGTCTGAGGAGCAATTGGTCTGTGTATGGAATCAGTTGTCTATGGAGTCAGATATGTAGACCCATCGGAGAATCGTGCCCGAGTGAATAGGTTGCAGTTTCGGCCTGAATTTAGCGGAAATGCATGAGTCTGTCTTTGGAGACTGTTGCGGATATTGATCGAAGGATCGACTGAAGCTGTTGGCACTTGTAATGAGGCTTGCCGGGAGAATTTGTGAAGAAGCAAAGTATGTTTCCTGGGAATCGTCGTAGCCTGCCTTGAAAGTGCAGACTATTACAGTGGTGGATGTCCGCAATGAGGAGCAATAAGCTGGTAAGCTTAACGTTGCTGCGTAATAACTGTGACTGTACTTAATGTGTTTTTCCCCATGTATCTGTGTCATTGAATTGTGATAGTGCTGTGTATCTGTTAATGTCCAAATTGTGCTATATGTGTGTTGTCTTGAAGACTTACGAATAAATCATCATTTGTCGTTATCCTCCGAGTTAGTATTGATTTTCACATTCCCTCAAGAAAAATAAAATATTTTTAGAACAATGTGTGTGTGTGTGTGTTATATCAGTTTCTTTATTCCAACAACTTTTGAAGAGGAAAACTGCATGAAGTAAATCACTAGTACAGGTATTGCTAGATTGCTAGTATACTTTTCAACATATTTCTGCAAACGGATGGATGGGTTTTTGTGTTGTTAGTCTGTTGAAAAAAGACCAACGTAAACACAATAGCGCATCTACCCATTAGGGCAATAATTGATGTGCTCAGAAAAACAGTGGTTGAGGAATGACAAGCAATATACTCTTAAAATGTTTACTATTCTATCACGGAAAGGACGCAGGATGAATACAGTTCAGTAGCAAGGTTACCGATTGAGATAGCCCTTGTATTTTAAACATTGAAAGAATACCCTCGAAATTGTTCTAAAAATGTATAATTTGTATAATTTGAGAGAAATATTGGAAAATATAAGGATGCACACAAAGTGGCTTTCCTTTGTATTCCAACTTTTTTTTTATTAATTAAGGAAAATTAATTTTAAAAATTATAAGTTTAATTATTTTTTTAAAAAAGAAATAAGAACAACTGTATAATGAGAGCTAGAAATTATGAACTGTTTGTAAATACCTAAATCATTGGAAACTGTTCTTTAATCAACTCATAATAAAGGACTAACACTTTGTTACCTGTCTCTCCTTTTCGAAAAGTTTGTTTTCCCTTTAGTTTGCCATTCTCATTACTCCTTCAAGTGTTTTTCGGTCTTTCTATTTAAATTTGACTTCTTGATAGGAATCCTTTTTGGCTTAGTTATCAAGAGCACGTCAAAAATCGGAAGAGTTTTCCCTGAACTGGCAGATCAAATGTTCGAATAGCCCTTGTCACTTAAGGTCAACTGACCTCTTCGTCTTAGAGTGAAAAATAATCTCTTCGGAAAATGACGAAAACATAAGCCATCGAAAGACTTTCTCAAATATTCCAAATAAAAATTAATGAATTAACTCAATTTTTTTAAGTGGCCGCGGTAACCTACCGGTCCTGGTCATGAACTCGCAGCTGGTATTGTTTCCATCAAGTTATGTGTTCGAGCCCTGATGCCACTGAAGCCCCGCCGTGTAGCGGGACAAATGCATATCAAATATATCGGGGCTCCATGTCTTCCCAATGGTGTGGTGTGGAAATTTGGAGAGGACGGTGCCAGCACAGGTGACTTCCTCGTCACTTAACTGAAATTCAAAATGATGAGTTCCATCTCCAATAGCTTTTGTTTGCTTCTAAGCGCGACGTTAATAAAACGATCAATTATTGAATTATTAACGTCAAACTAGAGCAATAAAACGGTTAATTGATAACAGTTCATTCAATTCGTTAATGGTTGATCGAAAAGATTTAAGAACAACCCCAGACGTTAAACCTAATTCTACGAAATTCCATACTATATTATGTTCTAATTCTGAAGCCTAGTTGCATTATATAATAAAACCTTTATAAAATTCCACACCATTGTTTTCAGTAGAACTGATACTAGGAATGAATGTTTTTTTGCCTTAAAGCTTGTTTCTGTCATCACGATATTTCGTTTGTTTCGGCTTCAGGAAGTTTACCAATCTTTATCATGTGATACTTTTTATTTAGTTATTAAGATAAATTAACAGTGAATGGTATCTTTTAAAAAAAGAGAGCTTTTGCTAATGTTGTACTTTAAGGTTCCCGTCTAATGGCAATTTTGATTTGGTAAAAAAAAAATGTTAATCCTATGGAATTTCTAATACCGGCCACAAATCTTTGCTATTTTAATTAATTAAATACAAAAAAGCGCATGAGAAAGAGCAAAAGATAATGAAGGTTTCTGCTAAATTACATTCTCATCCTCGACTGATATTTAAAAACATTTTACAGCTGTTTTAATTATTCGCTTGACAGTTATCCGGTCTTTAAAAAATATTCTAAAATATTTTCAAAAATAAAAGGAGTGGATGAAATTCTGAAGAAACCTTCATAATTTGTTGCTCTTTTAGATGCACTTTATTGCATTCGAATAGCTAAAATAGCAGAAAATTGTGGACGGTAGTAGAATTCTATAGGATGAATATTACGTTCATGAAATCAAAATCGCCAGTAGACGGGAGCCTTAACAATTTAAATATTTGCAAAACTAGTTTCAATAAATTGGCTATGATTATTTTCAATACGAGATGAATGTTGTAATTAAAAAACATATCTAATGTTAAAAATGCAAGTGGAAATCAAATGATTTCTAGTAATCATTTAAAACGAAATATATCAAAGAATTTTAACATTAAAATAAGAAAAAGTAAAGTAACAGAGAAACTGAATAATTCGAGAAATATTGAATTACTATTAAAAATTAGGAATAAATTCAGGTCAACAAAAAAATAGAATTCAATAATTTGTAAAAATTAAATAGATTCACATAACGTTTGGATGATCAATTTTTTATTTCTTAATTAACTCTTTACATATAAATATACGTGCTCACACTTTCCGTATACACTAAAAAAAGCAATGTACCCTCCTTTTTTTCTACTGGTCTATTACATCAACCTATATCAATCAAACGGAGAATTTGTAAAAAAGAGATAACGCGTCACTGACACATTTACTACATCAAATTAAGGAACAATGGCTCACGTATGTTATTTTCAAAATTATGATCACATTTTCGAATCATAGCGCTTGTATTTTAGTTGAATCATGTGAAAAATGAACAAAATGAATTCTAAGATGTTAAATAAAATGCTCATAAGAAAATGAAAATTAATATTAGCTTCTGCTGAACAATGTGCATTGTACATTTTTACTCTTTAAAATCAATTACTTAATATTTGAGCTATTTCTAAAATTAATTAAATTACTGTTCAGATCCAAGTATTTTTGAAATGAAACTATTATCTTTTCTTGATACAGATCTCGTACGGCTTCGGACTGAGTCCGATTCCCAGATTGCCTTCAAAGTCTGGAATAGCTCCATCTGGCAAACTGACTTTAAATTTCTGTAGTATACAAACGACGTATAAGAACACTTCTGTTTTTGCATAAGATTCGCCTGGGCAAGATCTTTTCCCTGGAAAAAAAAGTGAACAGTGAAAAATTTTTTAATTAGCTTTGCTAATTTCATTTTAATATGTATCAACGTTTTTTTTTCTCTAATAAGTTCTCGAAAGACTAGAATTATTCAAAATGAATATTAATTAACATAAAGTAAGTGTACTTCCAAGCTCCAGGCTCACCAGAAGCAATTGCTATCAAAAACAGAAAACACCATCTTCTAATTCCTAAAGCATTTTTATTTTCACAATCAAAGCATTCTAAAGTAAAAAAACCTTGCCAATGTTAACAACAAAAAGAATGAAAACGGTGATTTTTGCCATAAAAATTGACAGTCAAATTTAATATTAAAATAAGAACAGACGATATAATATTAAAATAGACAATAATACTCTGTTCGAATATTGAAATAAAAGCAGACCATAAAATATTAAATTATATATATCTCAACAAGTTAAATATTCTTTAAGCAAAGTAAATGTAATTATTACAAGCACATAACGTCAATCTTTAGAATGTAACATCCTATATCCATTATTTCATGCTCGTGCCATTTTGTTGTGACGCCACTTTCTCAAAACAACATATCAGTACATGTTAATAAAAATGTTTTAATAAAAAAAAGTATAATTTTTGGTGAAATATTAGAAATTTGGCGTAAAACTTAATAAAGGCGTAAAACTTAATAAAGGCGTTCACAACAATATATAAATGAGTGATCACTTATGAGTAATTTTAATGTGGTACATAAGAAACTCGTTTAATCGACCTTGGTTGAAACGGCATTATTCAGTAGAGGAAGCAACGAATAGCACTTTATATCACTGACTTTCGCTTTAGATTTTGTTTATTAAATGTCTGGTCCCATTAATGATGTTATAAACTGATCATTTTGAATTCGCGAATACGTTGTTAATCTTGTAGAGTTTTGACTCACCTTCTCAAATTTAGACTATTGTATTTATTGGAACGCAGAAAATGCATATTTGTTTATTCTTTACAAAAAAAAAAAAAAAAAATGGAATTTTTTTTTTTTTTTTTTTTTTTTTTGTTTAAATTTAACCCAAACTCGAAAATTATTTTATGTATGTTTTAGTGATTTATCTGTGAATTTTCAGATCTTCGAAAATTATTTTATAATTTTTTTCTGCAAATGAAGGCGTAATGAAAAAAAAAGCAAAAACCTTTATTACTTTTTGTTCTTTCGAATGCACCTTCATTCTGTTTAAATAAATGCAAAGTTTATACTCTCTCTTGAGAAGAGTTCCTATATGTTCTATAGGATTATCATAACACTTACGAATTCAAAGTGTCCAACAGGTGATAACCTTGTGGCTCTGATCTCCGTTATGACGCCCCGATTTCGGTTCCATCCATAATTTGAGTCATAACTCAAATTTTATTTTTCCTTATAGAACATTAAGAAATCAAAATGTGTATCATGACTGCAGAGCAAATCTTCACGTGTCCATGACAATAGATTATCAGAAAATACTATTTATCTGATCACTTTAAATATGAGTCCAAGTCTGAAACTTATCTCATCAATCTCAGCATACACACGCAACCATACTCGTACTTTATACCATCCAATCACTCTCTACTACAGGCTACTGATTCCTCCAATCTCCTCCATCAACAATCCTTTATTAAATACATTTCATTTTACATTGTTACGAACTTGCGATAATGAATCCCTGCAATGTTACTCTTGCAAAGGAAAAGAGATATTCACACAGATTTCTTCAGACGCCAAGGACAGCTGAAGCAATGATTCCCCAACATTAGCGGCGAATTAGGTGTCTAATTTGTCGACAAAATGATGGTTCTCGAAAAGGCTGGAATCGTATCGATATTTCGATTAGAAGGAAAGTTTGTGGATTTTTTTTTTAAATTTTTCCTGTGACGTCACATCTGGACGGAATAATTATAGATACGGAGGGATACGAAGCCTGAGCGAATTGGCCAGAAGGCGAAATTCCCCAAGAAATACTCGTGATAACCCGCAACAGTAGAGAATTTACTGTTGTACAAATGTTATGGTTGTGAGCGAATAGTGCATTTCGTTATTGTCAGTCAGATTCTTCAATTTGAAGAAAGCGAAAAGCTATTTGATTTGTAAAAATGAAGGAATAAATATAAGACATTTTTTAAAAAAAATTTGTTTAAAGAAGTTATAAAAAAATTAATGCAAAATAATTTGTAAAGGCTTAAGGTGCTTAACTTAGATACCCAAGTAATCACTGATAAATTAAGTACTCTAACTAGTTATTTATATAAGAGATCATAAGAAATGAAACCGCTTCAAGCTTTCATAAATTATGTATATTATTTTTACATTTAAAAAATTATTTTTATACCTTTTGGTTCATTTTTAAATTGAAATTAGATTTAATTTTTTTTTTTTTTACTTATACTTATTTCATTCTTTTTAGCCAGGAAATTTAATAGTAAAAAAGCAACTTCTTGAGGCATATATGCGTGCAAATTTTCAATTGAATTAGACGTTGTTAAGTTCAAGGACTGGGCTGCCCTCCCCCCGCCCCCAAGTTCGTCATTGCTTAAGCATACATCAGTATAACACGTGTATGCAAAATTTCAGCGCGATAGGATAATAGGAAGCGGCTAAAAATTCAGATACAAATTCTGAACTGGAAAGGCATATATGCATATGAAGATAGCAAATTGAATAATAGCTTATAAAAGCCAAAACGCCCAGTAATTATGATGGAAGAAAAACTTAATGTACTTGAATGGAAATCTATTGTTGCTCCGAAACTCGTCATAAATCTACTTGAATGCTTTGATGAAGTATACTAGATTGCTTGATATCTATGGATACAACTCCGATCAGCACAACTTATTTCAATATTGTTGCCAATCACGTGCACTCATTTCTGGCTATAATGTTTCTTTACGAAGAGAGTTACTTTCAGCTGGTCAGTGCAGCTTGATCAACATGCAAATAGAATAATATATTAATCATGTTGAGGAAGGCACTACTGAAAAACCAAGAACAGCAACTCGTACCGCTCTCGAGTGCTTGAAATCAGTCCCCGTCTTCCCCTGATCTCAATGCACCAGAATTTTTTCTATAGAGTACCTTAAAAATAATGTTTTTACCAATATTCATAAAACCATTTATGTATACCCATCTAGAAATTAAAGGAGGGAAGCTGCAAGCTATTATGAAAAATGTGATAGAGAGCCCGCATTTGCGAACAAGACAATGGTGCTCGTCTAAGAGCTAATATTTTCTGTATCAAATGTTAAAACTTTCCCAAAAAATGTTTAATATCATATATATATAAATAAATATATTCTATAGTAAGACATTAAAAATTATATTTTAATGTCCTTCTATAACTTTTGGACCATCATTAACTGTATTAAATACAATATCTTCTCTTTTAGGAATATAATTTGTATGAACCAAGTTTTACAAGTAAAAAAAAGCTCCAATTAATTTCTTTAAAAACTTAATATAAATTTAAAATAGACAAAATTCTGTGAAATTTCTGCTATCAAATATCAAACTACATCATAACCCCAATTACATTGAATTAATGTTTGCTTTATGGAACAGTTTTAATTTAAAGCATTACCAATTGAAACACATAACTACTGAAAGATACTTACCTATTGAAAAGGGAATGTAATAATCTGATTTAATAATATTTTTACAATCATCGCTTAAAAATCTTTCAGGGCGAAATATTTCTGCATCGGGTCCCCAGTACTCAGGATTGTGATGAATTGCCCACAGGTTAGACATAACATAAGAACCTTTTGGAATAACGTAGCCATTTAGTTCGGTAGTCCAAAGAGTGCTAAAATCGGGGAAACAAATATGTAAGAGTTGGAAAAATATAAACAAAAATTTAGTGATTAATTACGTGATCAGAAATATTTCTGTTAATTTCCATCATTATAGTATTTTTAGTGTAAGAATTTTTCAAATATTTTACAAAAATTAGTATTGTTTTATAATCAGCACAAGATAAAGAAGATGAAATAAGTAGTGACACAAACGACGTAATATTTTAAAACAAATAAGCTTTTTCAGTTCGACATATTTCTCATTACAGGGATTTGTTGGATTGTTCACGCCTGAGTCGCCAAATATCTACTACCAATCTTGGTGCTTGGCGACCAGCTGGCAGACGATTTCATGTAAAATCGTCTGCCAGTTCTAGTTAGTAGTTCAATTGTGTGTTGTTTTGGAATACGATTCATTCGGCGGCATCTCTTGCAATAAAATCTAATTTTTTATATAGTTTTTTCGTAATTTTTTTATTACAGTCCATTTTAATCAAATCAACATGGATCCTTAATTACAAAGCTTCTAATTTTATAATATATGACAGAAACAAATTCTAAAGAGTTAAAAGTTTTTTTTTTTTATTTTATAGCATAAGTTATAAAGATATCAATTTCCGTTAATATTGCTTTCAGAGGCAATAAAAAAATTGTTAGCCAACTAAGGGGCGTTGTTTCAGTCAACAACAAAATGGTCAATCTAGCACTTTAAAAAAGGTATTTTCTGGATATTTTTTTCTTGTCAAAATAAATAAAAAAACGAATGAATGCATGAGTGAATATGTGAGTGAGTGAATGAATTAGGGATTCAGTCAGTGAATGAATGAAGGAAGGAATCAATGAGTGAATTAACGAGTTGATGTATGAATGAGTGAGGGGGGTGAAAAATAAAAAATTACGCCTTAAATTTAAAATATAATCCTGTTGATGTTATTTATTGAACAATTCGTATAAATTTTAGAAACTAATTAATTTTTTTTCTCTTAAAAGTAGAATAACATTACAGGTAAGAAATTTTACATTAATGTTACAATTGTAGTATAACTTTTTCATCTTTAATATAAATTTTAAAATATATGCAAGTGTATGTTGCTTTTGTTTCTAATATAAAATCAATACTATTAAAATAAAAATAAATATACAAAGACATTTATACTTTTTTTTAAGTATTTTTGAATTTCTAAAGATATATTAAGTAAATTCTAAAAGATTGAAACTTCAATCTTAAAATTATTAAATTAACTAGTTAATCTAGATCACCCACATAGAGAGAAAAAAAATTATGCTTTTTAATCTTATGACCCCCCCTCCCACACTTAAAAACTTCAAATATACCTCAAAACCATATACAAGCATGAAACAACTGTGTTGTTTAATTTCTATTTTAATTAAAAATTAACGAATATATAAATTTAAGACCTAAATTTAATTATCTATGGTTAAGAAATAATGTTATCTTAAAATATAAATAAATTATCATAGTTACTGATCCAAACACAAACCGCAATTGAATAAAGTGATAAAATACTATATTGTATTTTGTTTTGTGCAATGTACACACTTATGGTAAAACAGAAACAACTGAATGTAAAAGAAAAGCCTTTCCGCACGAGTAAGCAGCCTCGTTAAGCCTGTGGGGCGCAGAATGTTACGTAGTAACGTTTGATGTCGAGTTCTGATACCGAAATATGCTGAAATTGCAATGTACCACCGCTGTAGTAATACGCTTAATGATATTTTCTTTCAATATGTAAACATGATTTACAGCTCGACTTAACTAGTTTTACGAATTTATGATTGTGCTGCACAGGAAATGCAACATATTAATTGAAAGATAATGAACTGATAGCGACCAATGTTTCTTTAAATTCATGTATCTAAATTAAATTTCGCTTTGTGACTCCGTTTAGAGTCACCACGCACTGTTTAAGAAACACTGTTCTAGAACTTTAATTTTTCCCCTCTGGATATTATGATCCAAATTGTAATTAGAGCCTCAGGCCAAAGGCAACAGCAACGGAAATGGACACCACCTAATGGGAATTCTTAGACCCATATAGACTTTAACTAATTAGAAAATAATAATAATAATAAAGCTCTATAGTTTTATTCTGTTAAGAGGAAGCTTTATATTTAATAAAAATTAATATTTAATGGAATATTTTATTAATGTTTAAAATATTATAAAATTACTTTTTATCTTGTTTCAATAACACACATTTTTGAGGATTTACGGATTGGATTAGTTTTATTAACGTCACACTAGAAACAATCCCTCGTGTTGCTTCTAGTTGAGGTTCACTTTACTGTTTTTAATACGTAAAATGGTAACCAATCAAAACTGATTTCGAGACATGATAACCAATCACAACTGCATGCACTTTACTCTACATATGTTGCATGTTCAATGGGATTTGGTTTAACTAATGTCGCACTGGAAGTAACGCGAGGACTATTGGCGATGAACCTCGTAATTTTGAACCATGGTCAAGTGACGAGGACGGCACCTGAGCTGGCACACCTCTCTCCTAACTTCCACGACACGCCAACGGAAAGACTTTGGGCCTCGACAGATTTAACGTGCAACAGACCCGTCTACTCGGTAGGTCTTTAATGGCATCAAGGCTCGAACCCATGACTCGCCGAAAACCACCGGCAGCGAGTTCACAACCATAACCACTAGGCTACTGCGACCACGAGGAGTTACGTCTATATCATTATGATCAGAATGATTGTTCCTTCATGTAAGCTTACCTGAACTGAACTTTTTCCCCATAAATTAAAATTTTTTAATGATAGGTATAATTGTTATAGTTTCATCAATTTGTTCCTAAATTTAAAGAGCATTTTTTTTAAAAAAAATTTGCATGCAATCTTTACGTATTATTTTACAATTTGTTAAAAACGTGAGATTCTTAAATGAAATAATATATGAATAATTCATCTGAGCATACGAATCAGAATATTTCACTTGAAATAACTTTTAAGTATAGAATAAAAGTAAGTATATAATTGGAAGAATAATTATTCAAGTATATGAATATCTGACAGATTCATTCTACTGACAATTCTACACCTTTTAAAGTCATTAACTTACAAATTTAACAAGGTATCATATGTCTTGTTCTCAGAACATTCTGCAAGGAACAAAACTCTTACTCACCGTAGAAAATTAATAAAAAAATCAGTATTTAAAAAATAAATAAATAGGTCTAATGACTTTAACAGTGGATAATAATATCCCTTTTTGCTAATCAATAATTACCAAAACTTATCCTTTTCAAATCACAAACAAGTGTGTTCGTACGAAATTTTTTGAACAAACTCTTCTGTGGGGCAAAAAAGCAGGAAAAGAATTAAAAAGTAATATACATATTCGTCCGGTAAGAAATTAAATGAAAATGTACTGAAAATGACAGTTTATAATCTACGTAAATAAATAAAGTGAAGATTTCTCAATCCATCTGAAAATTTTTGATCAAAATACTGAAGTTTTGTTAGCGATCATAATTAAACAGTAAGACAGTTGACAGTAGTAAGACACAATAGTTGTTAGAGAAAGATTTTCTCAGCTGGATGGAAAACTCTTCAACTTTTTATATTTATGATGACGATAAATTGTCATGTTCTGTACATTTTCACTTAATTACTTACCAGGCGAAGAAAAAAAGTATTGTTTATTTTTTTAGTTCTTTATTTACCCTTTTGCTACATACAAGTGTTGGTTGTTTTTTTTAAAAAAAATAATATATATTATTTTCTACTTCCTTGGTCTTTATTTTCATAATAAAAAATTAGAAATTTTGTTAAAAAAAATTTTGAAACACCATTGTGGTTTTATAATTGAATATTGTATTGTCATTCAAACTGAGCTTGTGTACAAAATTTGAAGATTCTAGCCAAGCGGGAAGTGAATGAAAAATTGATGAAAACATTTGTGCTTAACTGATATACAATGCAAGACACTAAAAGTGTCGGTAAAAAAGAAGTGATAAATGTATCATACTATCTTAGAATGTTAATTGGAACTACTGTTCTCCACCGCATAATCTCCATGATGGTAGCTTCGGTGTATGGCATTTTCAAGTGATCACTCCAGTTAGGAGAACGATTCCGACCAATGACGCTGTCGATTTCGGCATGTATTTTTTCCTGCACATCTTCATAAGCTGCCATCGTTAACATGAACCAGTCGACCACCAAGCGAACAGTCTCGCTCCCAGCGCCGAAGAAGGTCCCAACCAGATCTTCGAGCACTCCCTCTGCAATAGCAAAACGTTTGTGGTGCAAATTAGAGATGCTTTTCTTTTTCTGTTTAAAATTCAAAAATGTCAAATAATACTTTTCACAGAATTTAATGTCCCCTCTAATCAAACCCAGTATCTGAAAACGAATTGCTTATGAAATATATGGCTGTAGTGGGTCTAGTAGTCATGGGCGTGTGCGTAATGGCCAAAGTCGTTTCATTCAATCGTGCTCCATGAAATATGAGGTTCGATTGAAAAGTAATACCTCCAATACTATAACTGTTCTTTTTGTTACCTAATTTTCAAAATTTTAGCAGTATCTGAAAGCTACATGGGTTCTCTATATGATTCAATGATTAGTGTTTGTTTGCTCGTGTTATCAGGTGTCGCTGGAGTGCTGAGAATTGAAGAAAATGGCAACCCTAACGAAGATGAGGTTGAAACAGAGAAGCATCATTGCACGCAACCTTACACTTTGGTTGGCTTTCTTCAAAAGCGACAACAGAAGTTAAAATGTTTTTATATTTTCTCGAGTGAAAATCCCTTTTGGTCTAATTGATAAGAGCACTGCAAAAAACGACCGGACAAATTTTCTTCGGCCCGAATGGTCCAGGGTTCGAAACGCCGCAAGCGCAGAAGAGTCTTCTTCCACCATGAAATAGAAAAACATCCCTGATTTGGCGGAGAAAATATCGCTTCCGCCGCCAAAGATGAAAGATCACCTTAAGGCAATGGTTTTCAACCTGTGAGGCGCGAGCTATTACCAAGGGAGCACCAAAATTTCTCAATAAAAAATGATTCTTGTATTATAGAATAGAATAAAAGCCTTTTCATTAGTCCTTGCTTTACTCATTTTTTTTTTTAATATTTAATTTATTTATTTCTAAAACAACTGTTTGCATTTTTCTTATGTATCAAATTATTTTTTCTCATTTTTTTTAATTTATGGATAAATTTATAAATAGTTATAAAACAATCACAATGAAAATACCAATGCTGATACAAATGGATTTATTTATGTGAGATGAGCTTCTCGGCACTGTTTGCAATGAAAACCGAATATCAAGTCGAATTAATAGTCGAAAAAGAGAAGCGAGTATGTGGCTCATCTCTAATACCGAATCGTCTGTTCATCTCTAAAATTAGTCAAACAGCAAATTTAAAGTGTATCTCAATTCCAAGCACAGAAAAAATAATTAAAATAGTTACACAAAAACAGTTCGGGAATGTTGTCATATACTTTTCAAAATCTTATTTATTATTCTAACAAGGTGAATGCTCTCTACTATACATAGTTCATTGTTCTTCGCCTTGGATACTTACAACTTCTTTAAGATATCAAGATTACTCTTATCAGAATACGATGAGAGCAAATCCACAATGGAGCAATTGCGTCTTGACAGCGTCGAGTCCTAGTCCTTATAGATCATACAAACACACAAGTCCTTACCCTACACTATTCAAGGCCTTTACTCCAACAATCTTCCTATTACCGTAACCTTTCTATCTCTCATAGATTCACTTCTCTGTCTCTTTTATACGATTTGGTTATATCTAAAGTTTACCTGCTATGAATAATTACATTTCATTTGGTTCGAAAGCAGCTGGAAACTTAAATATAAAGCCAGAATGAAACTCCAGATGTTAGTTAAGGGATGTTTTGCGATTAGCCTGTGTTACAAGTGTAACTTTCCGCATTGCCTCTAAGATTAGACAAACTTTGAGCCAATAAATAACAACCCAGCATTAAACTTTGATGCGATAGATATAATTGCTTTCAGTGATTAAAAAGATCGTATTATAAAAATAAACATGTACATATATGATATAGCTAAACCTTGTTATTATTCTTTTAATTGTAGCTTTTAGTTTATTTTTAATTCTTTGTTTAAAATATGCATATAATAATATCTATTAAAAATATAAGGTGAGAAGGAGTGTTAGAATCCTTTTCGGGGAAACTTAGTAGCACATGGATTGGAAACTGCGCCCTCGAGGAATATCACTTTCGTTTTGACTACGAGGCGAAACTCTCCATTTAAGCTAGCTATCGACAACAATCCCCTGAGTATATATTTATATATATATATATTACATTGGGTGTATTTATACATGAATATTACTTACTGCAAAAGGCTTTCTCCTTCCTTTTGCGAATCTCGAGTAGGTATCCATCTATATAATCTCGTATATTGTTTTCATCTAAAGTTTTCTCATGCTGCTTTATTTCTTTCCTAGAAAAATATTCCAAGCCATTATTTTTGAAATTTTTTCAAAGTTTCCAAAGTTTAATAGACTTTTCAAAAACAGAAATATGAATAAATTTACTAAATTTTATTTTCAATCTTTTTCGTGTACAATTTGGGTTTATTTTTTTATACAGTTATCATATTATAATAAAACATTCCACAAAAGAAATCTGAAGGTGGATTTCATGAGAAAGAAATTTTATTCGATGGATAATTATAATTTTAAAACACGATGGCTTGATCTCAAGATCCAGATCAAAAACCCTTATTAGATTTTAAGAAATTCTATACGTTTTTATACATTCAGTTTTTTTACATTCAGTTATATATATATATATATATATATATATATATATATATATATATATAT
>BMAW01080480.1:352389-394471 GCA_019974015.1 Nephila pilipes
TATATATATATATATATATATATATATATATATATATATATATATATCCCAACTCTTTTTTACACGATTTTGAAATAATACGGTTCACCAAAAAACTTTTTTATATGAATTTTTTGTTCTAGCACGAATCCTCCCCTCCAATTTTTTTTTAATATTAATTTTGACAGTGTAATCAGAAGACGGTAGACATATGCCCATACATGTGAGTGACACATATGATGTTTAAATATATTTTAGACTCAGTAGAAGAAAGAAATTTAACTGTTGTGGAAGCATAGAGAAAGTTTACGATTATGAATTGCATTACACATGCTTCTTTTGCCATCAAACCGTTGAGCCAATCGACCTTAAATTTTTGTTGGAAAAAAGTTTTGCCAGCATGCGTCAAAAGCAGAAGTTTCATAATTCAAAAATCAGCTGTTGAAATTATAACTCTATCAGGTTCTGAAATTATAACTCTAACAGATGCAATTGGTGGCAAAGGTTTTAACAACATGCAAACGACTGACATCCATGAATTGATACTAGAGAACCTTTTGGATAAAGACGATTTGATTGAATTTATGACAGTTTATGATAATAAAGAAGTCGATAATGACGAATCCGAAGGTGAAGTTTAGCTATTAACAGCGAATTTAATTCACGGGGGCTTGAAATTTGCTACAAGCATGGAACAACATTTTCGTACTCATGATCCTGACATAGAGTGTGCATTAAAATTTCAACGTAATCTTATTAATTAATTAAAATTTCATTTTGCGTAGCAGGATGTCAAGAATTTATAAGCAACTTGAGGAACCGAAAAAACACGCGCTAATAATAGACTTTGTAGCAAAAAAAATAATTCAACAGAGGCCGTTAATAACGAACGTAATTCTTCATTTCAATCAAAGCCGACAGTTGTGCTAGACGTATCTGACACATCTACTCATGATAGCATTTTTGATCCACTTCGTAATAAACGTGCACGCTTATTATCAAGTAGCGATGAATAGTTGTTAGTTAGTAGTTTTATTCCTAATTTTAATTTTAATTTTTATGTTGTTTGTACCTATAGATTGAATTTTCACTGTACACTAATTTTAATTTTTTTTGTAAGAAAAAAATGTTATTTTTGTTTTATAAATATGTAATATGGATTTCATTATTACTTTTTTACACAATTTTTTGGGAAAATATTTAGAGTTTTTCATCTTACATGATATTTTAAAATTGTGGAACATATCCCCAAATTTACCATATATCGCATGTATTTTTTTACGCAATTTGTTTTGCACGGTTTTCCAAGGAACTTATCTACTGTGTAGAAAAAGAGTTGGGTGGGTATATATATATATATATATATACTTTTACATGATGGCAACGCCACGAAACTAAAAAATAAAAGTGCAGGCGATTTTTTCAAAATTTTAACTGAACGCTTATAAATATTCTAAACGTAGCAGGCGATTTTATTTTCCTAGTTTTGTACTTGTTTAAAGAACAGTTTTTATTTGCCCTACAGAAAAGGAGGTGAGTGATTGAGAGTTAGACTCCAGAAAAAAAAACCAAATCTGCTGGAAAGGTCATGGTGATTATTTTCTTTGATCATAAATGTGTGATCTATCAGCATGCTGTGCCTCCAAAAACTAATGTAAATGACGAATATTATGTTTCAGTTTTGAAATTTTTGCAACAACACATATAGAGGAAGCGTTATGAACTGTTAGGGAATTGTGTGTGTGTGTGTGTGTGTGTGTGTGTGGACATTACTTCACGTACACATGTCGCTGTTTCTGTTCAGAAATATCTTAGTAAACTCCAATAGTAAAATCATGCCACACCTCCCTTACAATCCAGATCTCGCGACAGGCGATTTCTGGCTGCTTTCGAAAATCGAGGCAGTTCCGAGGCAGAAAGTTTAATACCGATTCAGACATTATTTCATCAGTGTATGATTCTTTGAAGCAACTTCTAGAAAAAAAAGCTTATCAACTTGTTTTGAAAAGTGGGTTAAACGATGAGATTATTGCATATCATCAGAGGAAAGGTATTTTGAAAAATAAGGATTTATTTTTTTCTGTAAATATATTTCTTAATTTTTTATGAATGTACTCTCAGTTTTTATGGAATTCCCTTTGCATATATGTATAATTATGCAGAGAATTACATACATACCCATGTTCGGAATTTCATTCAAACCCGATTATTAACTCCAGAGATATTCGGATAAAAAAGATACTTTAGGAAAGTATATACTAGATTACCTCACGTAAATTATTCGTATTTTTTCGGTTTCATGACACTACATGATAAGTAAATCGATAATTTAATATTATAACAATTACTAAATATTATAAATTAGTATGCGGCTTCTTAACGCTGGTTGTTTTCCAGCCTTAAGGCTCCCGTCTACCCGCCATTTTGATTTCATGGACGTAATGTTAATCATATGGGATTTCGACTTTAATTCTCGCATTTTTACTATTTGATCTATTTGAATGCAATAAAGTGCATCTGAAAGAGCAAAAAATAATGAATGCTTCCGTGGAATTACCTTTTTCCTCCGATTTTTAAAAATATTTCTTAATGACCGGAAAAACTCGCAAAAGAATCATTTAAATAGGGGTAAAAATATTTTTAGGAATCGGAGGGGGAAAGTAATTCCTCAGATGCCTTCATTATATTTTGCTCTTTCAGATGCACTTTATTGCATTCAGATAGATCTAATAGTAAAAATGCGAGAATTAAAGTCGAAATTCCATAGGATTAACATTAAGCTGACAAAATCAAAATGGTGAGTAGAAAATTTGGTATGTTTCAATATTCTCCTTTCTTCCGTAGTTGTATTTAATAAATCATATTTTAATAATAACAATACACTCTTTTCGGATTTCTTATATCTTTACGATTGGAAAAATTATCTATCGATTGAAGTAAATGTATCTGAAAAATGTTAAGCTGAAGATCTGATATCGTCAAACGTTTGAGATCCACAATTAACATATTTGTTTAAGCCCTCATGACTCAAAATTTTTCAAGTCTAATTTTAAGAATTTTCAAACTTTGGTTAATTTTAATATGAGAGAAAAAAATAACTTTAGAAAAATGTATTGATCGCTAGAAATTTTTTTTAGAAGTTAATAAGATTGGTTTTAGTTCAATCAATTAACTAAACAATTTTCATTAAGACCTAGTTCCTTTTAATCCATTCTATCTGTCCTGCTGAGATAAGAATTGTGAAATTTATTTAGGACATTCCGTTTCATTTATTATTTTACGATTTAATTTCAAGCTCAGAAAATAGGGAAAGAATACGAACATGAAAATTATCCTTATTCAGTTTTTATTTAAAGACAAGAGCTTGCCTGGTATACTCCTTCATTTCTCTCAACAGTAAGTCGAGTTTTCCCTCGGCACCAAATCGGAAAAATTTCAGGCATCTTGTTATCCAAGGAAAGAAGATCTGCCATGCTGCTTGTCCAGCTTGTGAAGAGAATTCACTGATGACCCTGTCCAGCATTATGCGGTCTGGATCGTCGAATTTCATTCTTTTCCCGTATACTAAAGAAGCGATGTTGTTTGACATGCTTGGCGCCAGTAGCGGTCGGATGTACATGGGATGGCCATCGGATTGCTCGAAAAGCTCCAGTAAGTCATAGATTTCTTCCTATTAAAGTATTATTATTTAAAATTATAAACAAAAAAAAATTAAAGATTTTTTTATTATTATTTAGCACTTTAATGCTGTTACAAAAATCTCAATTTCGTTTGAGGGGTACAAGTGAAATCAGTCTAATATGCAGGATAATGGCAAATGATGCTTTATACACAAATATTTAGGACAAGACAAATACAGGTAGCCAAAGTTGGACAGATTAACAACACAAATAAGAAATTTGGCACGTTTACATATTAGCGACATAACCAGAACAAATACCACACTTGTGTAAATCAGCAACACAAATATATACAAAACAGCTCTGCACTTTTAATAACTTTCAACTCACAAGCTACAAATCTGCAAAGTAATACTTCATACGGGCTCCGACAGCTTAATTCAGTCCCGGCAGATATGGGGCGCTTCTCGCTCGGCCAATTCTGCCAGCTTCACTCTGCCAATTCCCAACCGATTATCTCTGGTTTCGCACCTCTCTATATTAATAGCTATTCCTACAGGTGTGACGTGACATGGAAAATTCAGAAATATTCCATAACTTTCGCCCTAATCGAGATATCGCCAAGATTCTAGCATTTTCGAGAAACATCATTTTGACACCAAAGTTGCCAAGTTTCTCGCAAAAGTCGCCAAAAATGTCACTAAATTTGAAAGGTCATTGCATAAATTTTCCTTGATGACCAATAAAATATCTGAAAATGTCTCTTTTCCTTTATAAAAGTAGCGTTGCAGGGAAGCATCATAGCAGGTTAGCAACAATAAATACAATACTAGTTTTGATACTTTTTTGCAAATTCGTGTTTTGCATATAAAAAACGTAAGAGGAATACACAGGATTTTTCTGGATTCACACTGTGAATCCCTTTATCACTTTATTCTTTTTAATACGTAAAATAGTAACCAATCATAACTGATTTCGAGACATGATAACCAATCACAACTGCATGCATTTTACACTACATATGTTGCATGTTCAATGGGATTTGGTTTGGTTTTATTAACGTCACACTGGAAGCAACACGAGGGCTATTGGCGATTGACCTCGTATTTTTGACCTTCGGTCAAGTGACGAGGACGACACCTGACCTGGCACCCCCCTCTCTCCTAACTTCCACACCACGTCAATGGGAGGACTTTGGGCTCCGACAGATTTAACGCGCATCAGCCCCGGCTACACGGTGGGTCTTTAATAGCAACAAGACCCGAATCCACGACGAAAACCGCTAGCCGCGAGTCCGCGTTCATGGGAATTAGGGAATGTCATGGGAATCAGGTTTATTATGCTGTTTAACCGAAAATACAATAAAGTATTTCGTGTAGAAAATTAAAAAATGCTCACAAGAGCGAAAATTAAATTTTAATGTATAAGATTGAAGTTAATAAAAAAAAAAATCTTTAGAAATTTTAAAATGGGAAAAAAGTACTTCGTAATTTAAATCTTTGAAACAAGAAACTTCGTTCTATATTTAAACTCTTAATATTTCAGCATTTTATGAACTCAGTGCTCAAATTATGGACCTCCTTGTCAATGCCAATGAATTTAGAACAATTAATGATTCCGAAAAATTTAAGGAATAGGGAGAATCAGAAGGAACTATTTTAAAAGTAAGCCCCCAAATTTCAGTTGGTCAAGACTGATATACATATACTTATTTTTTTCCCCTTCCAACAATATTGAATGCTATTCTAATTAATTATACGATTCTGTCTCTCTCTTCGTATTTTGCTATATGATTATGCTTATTTGTGGAATAACATGATTTTATGAAGCCTGCGCGAAAACAATATTTTTAAATAATCCTGATTAAAAAGTAGTGCTAAGAATAATGCTAACAATTGAAAAGAGTATGCAGTGGTTAGCATTGAATCGTATTTAATTTCCCTTTCGTTCTTAAAACAGTATTTTTCAAATTTAAGTATTAAATAGCGTTACTTTTTTTTAAAAAAAAATTAAAGCATTTCTAATTGATTTTTATTGCTTACTATTAACGAAATGATTGCTCAGAGACATCCATACTAAAATGATAAATTATATATAATAGAATTTCCATTTACATTACTTAGATTAGATTTTTACTGTTTTATGCATTGAAAAACGAATACCGCAATTTCCGGAAAAAATACTGTGACGTTTTTGTATTTAGAATTAAAACTTACATCGGGTAAGGCTTTTCTACCGATGTGGCGTTTACGTGCATTTTAAAAAATATCACGTACATGTCATTGTAAATAGCTTGGTTCATTCTGGAGTTGCCCCCACACAGAAGACTACCCAGTTGTGCTTTCTGCGAACTTTATTGTGTTTATATTCTTTCCCTTGAATGAACTTCGTGCTTTAATTACCCTAAACAAGATTTCGGTACAATTACATTCTTCCATCGTTCAAATCAGCATCCACATAGAGAAAGAATCAAATCTGTGAAGAATCAGAAATAGTGATTATAGTGATCAGGTAGTGAAGAATTAGGTTTTTACGGCTTCGTATGACGTACGGTTTCGCTAGCAAAAACTAAATTTAAAATTTTCTTCTATCGCCCAATTTAATATCTCATTGTTGCGATATTTTTGTAACATAGAATTAGTATAAGTATAACGTATATAGACTTGTTTAGTTGGTAAATACCTATGAGTACATTCACATGAGTGTTTATAAATATATATATATATATATAGTGGCAAGTATTATGATTTTACGAATGTAACGTTCAAGGCGATGCCGCACACAATTTGAATGAGTAAGGCATTTACACTGAAGCAGCATTTCTGTGCAATTTTATTTATTTATCTATTTATTTATTTGCGCTATTTTTCTCCAGCGTGGCGTTTACACTCATGACGCCTTTCTACCGGAAATTACGGTTAATAACAAATATCTACGCCAACACATTTCTTATTCATTAAGAAACAAAACCGATATACTTTGATCATATCGTCCAACTTCGATTTTCCGAAACCCAAATCTTTCAGAATATGCAATGAAAATCTTCTTTGTTCTTTCCAAGGTAATCCAATAAATGCTTCCGTTTCTAAAAAAACAAACATATGTTGTCAATATTACATTTGAAATCAGCATTTTCAAAAATATTTTATGAAAATATAGAAATAATGTATGCGCACAATTTCCCTTTTCTGCATATAATTATACCAACATCAATCAATAAAACTTAGCAACTACCATACTAGCTAATATGGTATCAAATTTTTTTTTATAAAGATAGTTAGAAAAAAATAACTAATTTGATACGATACATTCATTTTACCTAAAAGAATTCAAAGAAAATATAATTTAGTAAGATAAGTATTTATTTAAAATAGTTAATAACACAGGTTATTATTATTTGTTACTTATTATTTATTATAAATTAATAAGAAGATTTGTTACATTCATTACATAGACTTCAACTTTAGCACGAATCAACATATTAACGAGAAATGATTAGTCAAAAAGTACTCATTATATTGGGCTAATACGATTATTAAATAGTCAAGTAATGAAAGAAATTAATGTTTAGTAATGAAGAAAATTATGTCAAGTAATGAAAGAAATTAATGTCAAGTAATGAAGGAAATTGATGTTTTTTTTTTATTCGAAATGTAGAATATTTAAAATTCAATATTTATATTATCACGTTGCAGAACAGGTCCCTACACGCGTCCGAACCTAACGAGAAATTTTTTAAATATTTACTTGCCTAATTCTGCCCAACCGGATTCGAGTCAGTGCTAGACTTCTATGTTGGATCCTATTACACATCCGTACACAGAATATTATTTCACGAACCATTCGTCGAACCATTTAATCTGCTTTTTTCTTGTCAGCATGAATACACGTCTCGCTTTGTTGCTCTAACCTTCCTATTTTTTCATTCTCTATTGAAACTCTCCGCAGTTTATAAATTCATTCATTCATTCGTATTCACTGGACTTCATTTTTTCTCATCTAATTTCTTAAGTCACAGCTCATTTACTAGAAGAGGTTTTCAAATCAAATAACGCCTTCTGACATCCCTCAAGATTAAGTTAATTAGCACGCGTGTGAACCTCGTTATATATATATATATACATGCAAGACTAAAAATTAAAATAATCCTAATACAGCCCTTTGTTAAGTGAAGTTCCCACCGAAAAAAAAAATAATAGGTGCTCGTTCATTATTATTTCAGAATTTTTTTTCGCTGAATCATGTTAAATTGACCAAGTAACTAATGTTTTTTTATACAAATTTTATGTTGCGTATATTTTTTTATGTCTAGATGTGTACAGATATTTTTATTTTTTATTTTAAAGATATTCGCGGGCATTTACACCCTGAAGGGGAGGACATTAACGGCCTTGAGCAACACTACACTGCCGTACGAAGAATATTTGCGCAGCTTTGTTGGTGGTCACGTATTTCAGTGACAGGGACAGCTACGAAAGGTTTTAATGAATTTTACACCATTTTTCAAAGATTTGACCAAAGGTATTCGTTAAATGGTTTTCTTTTTATTCAAACATTTCGTTCGGATTTCTTTATTATTTTTTACTTTGTATTTCTTTAAAAAAAATTCTTTTTCTTTCCTACTCTTTATCCGTTTCCGCTATCGCTTCCCCCCTTCCTTTTGTTGTTTTATTAGATTGGTCTTCACTTATATTGCTTTATTGAATTTCTTTTAATGGATAAACCCTTGTGATTTACTTTTGTAAGTCTCGTAGAAACGAAGAGATTATTATTTCTCAAGTAAAAAACAACATAGGATTGAGTGTTAATAACAAGTTACAAATGGCCCCTTAAGAACAATGGTACTGAAATATAAGCTCACTGTGTGGACTAATTATAATTATGAGCATTTTTTGCACTTTTTTCTTTCTTTAATGTGACTATTGGTAACACACACACATATATTATGACTTATCCTGGTGTTACATAAAATTTTTCTCAATTTTTTAAAAACATATTTATGGTTTTTAAGTGATTTTTAAGTTGATGCGATAGACTTGCTTCTGTGGACTATAATCATTTCAAAATATTACCTACAATAAATCTATAACAAGATTACTCATTAAAACAAACTCATTTCAAAGATTAATCATTCTTAGACTCTCAGATGTGAGCTACGAATAGTTCCTTACATTCAATAGAACTTGTTAGCTACCCAAAAGGCTATAGTTTTAGGTGGGGCATTTTGGCATTCTAGATCACTTTTCAATTCTTTATCGTTTGCTTCTATTTTAATTACATTTAGCTAAATATATTCAATTGAATAATTCATCGTTTCCTTTAATTTTAATATCGGAGAAGTTTACTATTGTCCATTTCTCGATATTTTATCTTTTACTTTAATTCTTATATTTAATTGAGTAATTTAATAATTTGCACCTTAGGTGGTTAAATCTTTTCCTTGCAAAACTTTGCATAGAACTTTTTACAGTTTCTATTAATTGATTTATTCATTTTGTTTTGTGGGGGACTTGTGGGTATTATAATAAAACGGAAAGGATTACAATTTGTAAATCTCTCTCTCAATTCTTTCAGTCGAATTTCATTATCAAAGAATTTTTTAGACCTACATTGCATTTGTTATTGCTTTTCAGAAATATATGTGTATTAAAGTTTAATCAACATTTCACGTACTTTTCTCAGAATTTGTGGGAAAAAATTTATTAAATTAGTAAATTTACAATTGATTAAAACTAAATACTTTTTACCAACAATTCATTATTGATTGCTTTAAAATGCGGTTTATTTTTATGTGATAAATATTAACTCAACACGTTATATTCATTTTAGGTATAAAAAAATGCTACTAAAATTTGTCATTGAAAGGAATGTTTTGAATTTCCAAACACGATTTAACAGGACAATTAAGCTCTGCCTTTCCCCCTCAGAATAATGAAGACTATATCTACACTGTAATTGGCGTCGCATCTCATAATTAAGAGCATGGTCAAACGGCAAGGTCGAAACTATCTTCTTCAAACATTCATGACAAACGAAGGACATAACGTTGAATTACATTAAACGTGCACTAGCTCTTTTTTATTTTACCATACAAAAAAATTAAATATTTTGAACGAAGACAGTTTGAGGCCTCTTTACCTTTTTTTTTTTTTTGTCCCATGGGCCTTTTCGTCAGTAAGGTGAATGTGTGAGTGACAGTAGCGGTTTATGGCGCAAGAGCCAGTCATCAAGCCGAAGGTCGCGGCTTCTTTCACAAAATATTTTTAAGTGTGCGGAATAAAATTACGAAAAATTAAATAAGTAAGTTGAGTTGTTATACAAATAACATCAATTAAAAAGCATATTGCAGTTCTCTGTATATTTCCTTATTAATATACTATTAACAGTCCTCGTGTTGCTTCTAAGTGCGACACTTCGGCGTATCAAAACTTTCTACATTAATTAATGCAAGGTTATTCAAAATAAATCATCCGATTTTTCAAAGCTCCATATTTTCGAAAATAAACGGCTCAGAATGATAAGTAACACAAGAATACAAAGGGAAACTGCAGAAGTTTTACATTATGAAAAATAAATGGCTCTCGTGTGTTCTCCTGTGAGGAAGCTGTTTCATAAAAGTTGTTTTAGAAACTTTCACAGAGCTACGTCACAGTTGGATCAGTCGCAACGGACCAAATGACTTGTTGTTACACAATTGGGTACCTAAATTTTCTGATACAGTCCCAAGCGATTATTTCCTTTGGGGGTTTGTAAAAGACAAAACGTGTGCGCCACCATCATCTATAACTTTATTTGAACTTAAATGACGGATTTCTGCCGCTATATAATCAATTACCTCTGACACTTTACAATGTGCTTAGCAGGAATGTACGTATCAAATTGACAAAATTGTAACTAAAGGGAGTTATATTGAACACTTGTAAAAAATAACTTCCATATCTTCCCAGCCGCGGTAGCCTAGTGGTCAAGGTTTCGGATTCGTGGCCGGCGGTTTTCGTTCAGTCGCGGGTTCGATCCTTGGCCGCCAAAGACCCGCTGTGTAGCCGAGGATGATGCACGTTAAATCTGTTCGGGGACCAAAGTCCTCCCGTTGGCGGGGTGCCAGCTCAGGTGTCGTCCTCGTCACTTGACCATGGTGCAAAATTACGAGGTCCGTCGCCAATAGCCCTCGTGTTGCTTCTAGTGCGACGTTAATAAAAAAAATCCATATTTTCTCTTTGTGTTCAGGTATTACTTTTCAATCTGTGTTGTTTATTTATGAAAATATAGCATTTTGAAATCGGATGATTCATTTTGAATAACCTGTATATCGGAAATTTCCCAAATATGATTTATAAAACGTATCAATGTGATATATGTAATATTTGGAGGAGCAAATGTGCATTATGAATAGGGATTCAAGGGGGAAAGTCACAGTTCAACCAATATGAGATATATACGTATATATTGAATTTACTTATATGAACTTATGTATTATGCTCATCTTTGCCACACGTTCTTATAGTCTGTTCGTGAATTTATTTGTATTATTTCTAATTCATTTTGTATTAAATTATTATCATTTTGCAATTCAATATATCCATAGTAAGTTCTGTTATTTTCCGAATGGATCATATTTTCTACAATAATTTACTTAAGAGTTTTTGAGGAATTGCCAGATATACTTTTAGCTACGTGTCACATAACTAGGTTCACGGCGTTAAGTGAAAATAAAGCGGCAGATACTGACAATCACCGTTCACTTAAAAGCCTGATGGCATAAACATTTTTTTAAAATATGCAATAAATATGATATATGAGACATCTATTACTTCTCTTATTTAATTTAAATACCACTTATTTATCTATATTTTATCGAATAAAATTGTTGGGAGTTTAATTTTTATTCACGTCGCACTAGAAGCAACACGAGAGCTATTGGCGACGGACCTCGTAATTTTGAACCACGGTCATGTGACGGGGACGACACCTGAGCTGGCACCCCCCTCTCCTAGCATCCTCACCACGCCAACGGGAGGACTTTGGGCCCCGAACAGATTTAACGTGCATCAGCCCCAGCTACACGGCGGCTCTTTGGCGGCTAAGGATCGAACCCGCGACTGAACGAAAACCACCGGCCGCTAGTCTACGACCTTGACCAAAATTGTAGGGAGAAAGAAATACAAGATTTAATTACCTAGCACTAAAAAAAATTTAATGTATTGAATTTTTTCTTCATCTTTATGATCATACTCATTCTTCTAAGTTTCTGTTGCATCCTCCGGGTTGAGAGTGATACATTACAACACAACACGTTTCATAAAATTCATATCTTCCCGAGACCGAGGATCATTCTATTTTATCATCCCCCCCCCCCCCAGATTTAAATGCATCGACCAGGTAATATGTCTTAAAGTTTTTGATTCATTTTGATATTTTCCAAAACCTTCATACCGAATTTCTTGAAAGTATAAAAGAAAGAAAGAAAAGAAAAGGGGGGAAAAATGCCGGTTATTTTACCCAGTGATTCTTTACTGACATCAAATGGTGATTCTGGCGGCCTACCCATAAAAGCATCTTGAACAAAAGCGTCTTTCGTGGATTGGAAATCATTCAAGACTATTATGTACTGACTTCCTAGCTGCAAGCTATAAGAAAATTAAATATTTTTCATCAAAAAGGAATAATGGCCAAAACTTTTTTCACACTGAAGATTAATGTAAACATTTGCAAAGTATTTGATCATGTAAGGGAAGATGCTCAATTTATAGGTCACGACACTTCAATGTAATTGAGTATTCAGTGTAATACCATAACCGAGTGTATTTATCGCTAAAATTCATTTGAATAAATTAATAATATCCAACTGAATATAGGAAAAATAGTAATAAAACAGTTTAAATAAGACAAATTGTTTGATAAGCAATCATTTTGCTCAAGACTGTTCAAAAAATTAGACAATAACAGATATAAAAAAAATATTAGGATTCAGGGACAGAAGAGAGATAACGTTCAAGAAATTCCTTCTTTTTTCTTCCTTATTTAAAGAATAAGGAAAAAAAGAAATCAATTTACCAGCCTACTGAATAATTAAAATTAATTACAAGAAAATTAAATCTAGATCTAGAAATGTTTGATAAGCAATCCTTTTTTACTTAGTACTGTTTGTTCACAAAATAAGTCAGTAACAATAAAATATTACAATTAGGAAAAAGGAGATAATATTTAAGAAATTTAATCCTTTATTATATCCTTAGAGTGCTTTCTTTCCTTATTTAAGGAGTAAGACAAAAAACAATTGAAATTATTTTACTTACTAAATAATTTAAAATTAATTACAAAGAAATTTCAATACATGGATGACGTGAGATTGTTCCTTATTTGCATCATCATTATTATTTCATGCCGAAAACTATCACGGAAGTCCCGATATAAGCAAAAAACATCTTTTAAATGATTCCGTAGCAGAATAGGATTGCTATTTTGGAGGTAAAATTTTATTAATATATTCTAAACCTTGAATATTTTTAAATCCTTATACTTATTGTTCTGGACCTCTTTTGAAAACTTATTTTAAAATAATGGTTCAAAATTTAAAAAAAATTTTTTTTTTTGAAAACTATTCCAACTGTTTTGTTTATTTATTTTTCAGAATATTTATGAGCAGTATCATTATAAAAAGAAAAATTCAAGTTTTTTTTTCATTAACATTTTATGTAGAAAATTCGTTTTTGATCACTCAAGTTTCAATCAAATCAAGTAGTAGCGTAGCGATCAATAATTCGAAATAAAAACCAACGTTTTTAAAAACAACGTTTTTATATGGTAGCAAA
The DNA here is from genome assembly GCA_019974015.1 of Nephila pilipes. Lineage (NCBI taxonomy): Eukaryota > Metazoa > Arthropoda > Arachnida > Araneae > Nephilidae > Nephila > Nephila pilipes. The sequence continues at coordinate 365,801 of BMAW01080480.1, forward strand.
GTTTATTAAAAAAATTATTAAAATATTAGTTAAAACTAGTCGCAAATATCTAAATATTGCATTGTTAGGCAAATAAGAACGGTTCCCGAAATTTCAGAGCTCTAGCTTGATGGGAAGTTGGTTAAATTAACAATAGACAATTTAATTACACACTGATACACATACATACAGACACACACCAAGTGAAATACATAACAACGTTAAAACTAACTAAAATTAATTAATCCGGTAAATTAAATGGTTGGAATACAGTTTAGTCAAACCACTCTTGAAGACAGGAATTATTTGGCGGTATTTTGCCAAATGTTGCTAAATCGGTCCGCGAAGCAGACTTAACATTCAGCCAAAAAAAAAAAAAAAAATTCGCCAAGTTTGGCAATTAATCAAATTGCGCCAAGTGATTGGGCTAAACTGCATTATTAAAAAATATATGAGTTAAGACTTGTCGCAAACGTCTAAATATTGCATTGTTAGGCGAGTACGAACGATTCCCAAAATTTCAAAGCTCTAGCTTGATGGGAAGTTGGTTAAATTAACGATCGAAAATTTGATAACACACACACACACACTCACACACACACCAAGTGAAATTCAAAAAAACGTTGTAAAAATGCGTGAGTGTGGATGCATTTAATATACTAAGCATATAGCAAAATAAAATAATATCAGTGATTTTGCCAGACGTTGCGAATCCAAAATTTGTAGCCCTTCTATTGACATAGAAAATAATAATATAATGAATGCATCCCACAGGCTTAAAATTAAATACGTTAATACGTTAAAATGAATAAATAACGTTATATGTGGGTAAAACCCCAAAGCCATTGAAAAATTAAAAAAAATAATATTTACCTTAACACTTCTATAAATTCGAAGAATTATTTTAAGCAAATAAACTTGGCACATTACAATAACTAACATATTTTGGAACATGAGAAATTTTATCAAAGTTTAAAATAAATAATATCAACGCTGCATCGCTCTTTTAAATAACAAAAAAGTGTAGGAATTAAATTTTTCCTGCTCACCATTACGTCTATGAGTTGTTCAAGGACAGTAATTCAAAAGTCAAAACGTATACACTTTTTGCAATTTTTGCGTGGCAACAGCGGATCGACCACATCCGCTACGAAATTCAATAAGAGTAATTTATTTCCTTATTTTGAATAAAATATATTACAAGCTTTTATTTAACTTCACATAAAAGTAAGTATATTTGTTCAGATCAAATCTTACAACTATGTTTGAACTACTTCCACTTGTCAAATGCCTTGAAAATTTGCAAAGTACCTATGAAGTCCCGGTGACAATACATTTATCTGATCTAAATGACCCAGGCCTGTTGTTGCAGACACAGTTATCCAGCTCGCCCCCCCCCCCATCTGTGCCGCCCGCTACCATGACTCCCTCTACCCTTCTCCCCTACGCTACGCCACTGCGTAATACCGAAAAACAATTCAATCTTCATGCCTTGAATGCTTGTGGCGAATTTACAAATTTCAATATTCACAAAACACTCTATTTTACAATCTCTATATAATAAAAATAAACTTAAAAACATTTACTGGAAAGTCCTAGAATATAAAATACAACTTTACTGCTTTTTAATATTATATATATATATATATATATATATGCATGTATGTATGTATAAGAATGTAAATAATTATCATTGTTAATTAGACAAATTTTTATTATACAAGATCATATTAAAACACGGATTGAAACCCGTAATCATTAAGATTTAAATAAGAAATGAAACAAAACATCAAAATAAATACAAGTTTAAAAAAGTTGTTCTAAATTAAAAACTTGCTAAATATTATGAAAAAAATAATAATAATAAATTTTACTGGGATATAAGTTATACTTAATAATTTTAATAAAAAATATATAAATCAATAATTGAAAATTAACTTAATACAAAACTACCTAAACTTCTCATTATATATATATATTAGAAAAAATAATTAACTCGCCTGAACACCGGTCCATAGATATTTGCTAACTTTTGAAAATCCAGGTAAGGCTTAGAACTCATGTAAGGAATGTATCCAACAACAGGCCAACCCCTCGGACCGGGTGGTGTTGTCTCATGTTTTTTGTTTATTAGCCATAAAAAGAGTAATACAATTACACTTGCCAAACCAATGAGAGTAGTTACGTCCATCGTATAGCGAGTTTCTCAAAGTTTTCTTTGCATTATGAAAGAAAGGGTTAGCCACTGTTAACAGTAATCACAAATATCAGCAAATGCACTGATAACAGATAACTTTATCCTCTAAGTTAAGAATACCTTCATGATAAAAAAAAAAAAAAAAAAAAAAGTAACTTTTTCTGTTGCCAATGGAGTGTTCAGAGCATGCATTTTTTTTTTTAATTCAAAATTTTAAATAAACATCGTACATTGACTTTTGTCTGCCAAATATCAGAGAACTTATGTTTTGTAAAGATGATATTATAATATTATAACTATAGTAAATAATTTTCAGCAGTTTATTTCTAATTTGAGATTAACATTTTAATATGACGATTTTCAATTTGATATAAAAAGTTTCGAATTCTATTCAAAAATGCTATGTTTCACCGTGTAAGAAAAACGAGCCTTACTTCGACACAGAGAGAGATTTAAATTAATTTAAACTTTATTTAAGCTACAGAACTCAAATCATACTCTACGAGTTCTTAATCGAATGAAAATGCTTTTAATGCAAACTTTTTAAGAATTGGAGATATTTCCATACAAAAAGATATAAAAAAAGACAGAATATTTATAGAGAATAGATTTAAAAATAATTATAATTTAGAATTAAGTGGATTTTTATGTAAGACTTTCTGGTTTTTCAACTAAAAACGAGACAATATGAATTTTTGAGGACGTAAGTGATACACACAATTTAATATATTTTAAATTAATGAAAGTGGATATAAAGAAAGGAATCGTCTTTTGTATTTATAATGTATATTACTATGCGTTTGGAAACAGAATTTTTTTTATTAAGGTAATATATTGACTATAATTTTTAATTTTGAATGCGAGTTTCAATATGAGAAAATATATGCAAATATTAAGATACTACTTCCACCATTTTTGTAAATAACGTGCCTTTCATTAAAAAACGAGTGAAAAATTTGCTTGTGGAAAAAACTCACTAAGTAATGAAAAAAAATTTGCAAGTATATTTGCTACTACTGATTCATCTTTAAGAATACTGTAAGTTTTAGAAGTTACGAGCCGTATATTTTCCATTGTTTAAAATTTTTCTCTCTTTCCTCATCTAAATGTTTTTTTTTTAATATGAGTGTATAAAATTAAATTTATATTAATAGTTTATAACATTTTTAAGGCACTGAAATGTGTATATATTAAATATCACGTTTCAGGCTAAAACGTTTGGATTCCTTTTATCGAGTCCAAATGTAGAAGACAAGGCGTAGAGATTCCCCCTGCTCGCTGGGGTTTCAGTTACTTTCCTTTCAGCTTTTGCTTCTTTGCCGTGTTCCTTCTACGATTAATGATGGGTTTCATACTCTCGCCTCTATCTTTTTGACCCAGGTCACTGCTCATCTATTTTTGGAGCTTTCTTTTTTCGATTTCTCCTTCCGCTTCTCTTTTATTAGTTTATTTCCTTTTAGTTCTGGTTTCGGAAAAGGTTCCTACTCTACTCCTGCGCTTTTTTTTTTTTGCTCGTTTTAGATGTACAAGAACCATTTGACTTATTTTTTTTTCTCATGTTTCAAAATTATCTCATTCGAAGTGCAAGTTTGCTATTGCAAATTGGAAATCTATGGTATGTTTATCACACGATATATATATATATATATATATATATATTAATTGAAATAAAGAAGTATTAATGTTCGTCTCTTTTATCAGGAATCCTGACATCACCTGAAAAAAATTAATCTTATTCTCATAAAAAGAGAGACAAAGTAATTCCGCTGGTTAATGAATTCCTGTGTATATTTTATTTAATTTTTGTTGATTATGTTTTGTTTTTGTGCGAGTTTTTCCATTGGTGAAAATGAACAGTAAAAACTAAATTTCTAGTACGTGTCATTTAAAATATATCCATTTCACGAGAAAAACTTAACTGGGGTTGTAATATTTTCCCAATCTATCTGGTTTTCTTACTTCCTGACTGCTGGATAATTGAGTAGTGTTTATGTGGGCGTAAGGATAACTCCGTATCTTTAACAAAGCAATAACGTTTATTTTCCATCTCGGACCTCTTTTCGTCTCTACCTTTTACAAGCGAGTGAGTGAGTGAGTGAATGTAAAGTTTATTGGCGCAAGAGCCAGATATGGCTATGCTGCGCCAAACAAGATTAAACTGTAGTCTAGACGTGAAATTGAAAAAAAGATAAGTAATTGACAAAAAGGAGGGTCGAAAATAGAGAAGGATCACTAGGCTATCCCGGGAGAGCGTCACCCGTGTTTACCAAAGACAGTAAACCCTATGGGAACCTTTTACAATCGAACCTAAGCTTTAAGAAGGTTTTTTAATTCATTAGCAATAGGCGTCATACATATTACAGGGGTGCTTAAATCACGGAAAAGAGATATTAAAAAATCATTTAAAGCACTATTTTTATGTTTTGCATCATTTTAAGAATTAAATATTGAGACTTTTAAAGTTGGCGAATTTCTTAGAATGCATACTTGGATAACAAAAAAATATGAAAGTATGCTCACTTATATTACAATAGACTTTCTTCGTGACATACGGGTAAATGCCATTGAAGGCAAAATAAGAAATCTGGAAGTAGTTCCAATTTCTAACAACTTTGGTTGAATTATTTCGAGCTTTTAACACTAAACATGCCATAACTGGTCAAAAGGTGTAACTGTGATCTAGACGTTTGAATGAGTGAGTGATAATATTTTTAATGGCGCAAAAGCCAGATGTACCCATGATGCGCCAAACAAAGTGAGTGAGTGTAATGCTTGTAAAGTGAAAAGCTGTGAGCTAGACGAGTGAAAAAATTCAAGATAAAAAGTGGTTGACAAGGAAGAGGATCGAAAATAAAGAAAGATCGCTAGGGTGCTTCACCCTCGTTTACCAGAGACAGTAAACATCTTAGGAAAGAAAAAGATTTCTAGGGTACTTCGGGGTCATGATGCTCGTATTTACTTTAAGAAGGCAAGCCCCTGACGTCCCCCAACCTAGAGTTCTCTGGTATAATCCCCAGGGCAGAGTGCCCGACTATACTCCCAGATACTGGGTATCTATTTTAATCGCCTCTTACGACATGCATGAGCTATAGTAGTACTATTCTTTCAGACCTGGTTTTGATTTTATTAACGTCGCATTAGAAGCAACACGAAGGCTTCTGGCGACGGACCTCGTAATTTTGAGCCTCGGTCAAGTGATGAGGACGACACCAGAGCTGGCACCTCCTCTCTTAACTTCCACATCACGCTAACGGGAGGACTTTGATTCCCGACAGACTTAAAGAGTAACAGCCCCAGTGGGTCTTTAATGGCATCAAGGCTCGAACCCACGACTCGCCAAAAACTGCCAGCCACGACCATGACCACTAGGCTACCGCAGCCTTTCACACCTAGTCACCAAACGGGTGACTTACAAAGGAGGCAAGCCCCAGAGGAGTTAATTGAGAGAGAGGGTGGTCTTTCATAATCTGTGAAAAAGTTTAATAAAATTTTTAAGGCATTGCTCATAGAAGCAACACGAGTGTTATCGGCGATGGACCTTGTAATTTGAATTCCGGTCAAGTGACGAGTACGATACCTGAGCCGGCGCCCCTCTCTTCAAACTAAATTCTTCTCTCTCTCTGACTAAAATTAATCATATTTTAAGAATGTTACGTTCAGAAGAAAAAAAATCATATAAAAGGAGTTAGATACTAGATTCAGATAACAAACCTCCATTTTACATAATGAGAAAATATAATGTTGTTACGTAAATAAATACTTATCAACATTTGGAATGAAAATGCACTCAAAGCGCATTTAAGCATGGAAAATCATTAAAATTATTTTTCAGTATTTGTACCATTTTTTAGTAATAAAAGATGAAGATTAATAGAAAGCTTAATCTTCAAAATGTTACCGCTTCGGGAAATTTTGAAAACTGTTCTTTGATATTTGAAGTGCTGCAACTTTTGATAAATGCAAAATAAGAGAAGTTTTAGTGTCTTAAAAGAATGGGAAATTTTAATAGAAATTTTCTTCAAATATGACTTTTTGAATGCAGTCGGATACGTTAACATATTTAAAAATTTCATAAAAAATATATATTAAATACATATTAAAGCATTAAATAGCTTACCATACGAATTTTCTTAAATAAATATTGTTATTAACAACTTTTTGCCCTCTGAATAACTTTTTTAACATTTAATTAAAAATATTCAAATATTAATTTTAAAATTATAACCCTTAAAAATCCTTATCCATTTCAAAGTCAGATAATAATATCTGAATTAAAAAAAAAAAAAAAAAAAAGATGTCAGTCATTATTTTTTATTTGAATATAAAACTTTTGGTAAGCTTATGACACGACCAACTGTTATATAATACACATAACAGTTCCCGAATTTTTAATTCATTTTATTTTGAATTACTTCGCAACGTCATTATATATATATATAGTTACAAAATTTTTTCACTTTGATGTAACCAGTAACTCACGGAGTTCAACACGGAGGATAACGGCAAGACGTTTGATTCACAAATATACAGGATGATGAACACAGGAAACAAAACTAGGATAGATTAATAGCACAGTCAGGACACACAGCATTGTATAGATAAGCGACACAACAGGAGCAAAGACACACTTATAATAACAGCCGCAGCACTTTTAAAAATGTTCTGCTCACCAGTTCGTACTGAGGACAGATATCCATAGTAATAATTACTTCGAACGAACTCCGACAGTTTCCGGCAGATCTGGCCACGCTACCGACAATTCCTCAACAGATCCACTCAGCCACTACCAACAGCTTTCAAATGCAGACCCGACCGATTCGCTCCGACTTCGTATGTCTCCATATTTATATCCGCTCCGGCAATGCGTGAAGTCACAGGAAAAATTCCAAAACAGTACATCAATTTCCTCTCAGTCGAGATTTTCACAAGCTTCCAGCACTTTCTAGAATCTTCGCTTTACCACAAAGGTTAAATTGTCATTGTTTCGCTATTTTTGACTGACCCACAATTTATGCAGTCTCTTTTTGCTAACGGAAAAGCTGCAGGGAAGCATCATCTCGGATTCGTAACATAATATATAAATATATATTAGAGAGGGGGAGACTGGTGAATCGCGTAGGATATCTACCTCTTAACATCGTATGGGATCTCCTGGGCGGCGAAGTCAGCAACTGGACAAGTAGTCAGAAGTCTCCTGAAGAAATTTTTTTTCATTCATGCTGCTGCAGTGGTCCATAATTACGAGAGTGTCACCAGTGCAAGATTTTGTGTATGAACTGACCTAACGATCATGTCTATATATTTTCGACGGGATTCATATTTGGCGATCTAAGTGGCCACTTCATTTACAGGAATTGTCCAGAATGTTTCTTAAGCAAATCGAAAATGACAAGGCGCATCGTCATCCTGAAAAATCCCTTCATTATTTGGACCATGGCATGCTTTTTTAAGTTTACAAGAAATCCATGAATGGCTGCAAATGGTCTCTAAAGAGCAGAACATAACCAATTCCAGTCAATGATTAGTTCAATTTGACCAGTTTATGCCGAGCAAAAATAGCTCACATCATTAAGAAACCACCACCAACTTGCATAGTGCCTAGATGACAACTTGGATCTATGGCCTTGTGGGTGTGGGTATCACTCGAACAATACAATCAGCTCTCGCCAACTGAAATCGTGACTACATTTTTCCACACAACTAGAACTTCAGTCTTTAAGTTCATGAACCCAACTAAGGCACTAGAGCAGGTGGCATGCTGTCAGTAAAGGCACTCGAGTCTGCCTTCCAGCTACCATATCCCCTATTATCAAATTTTGCAGCGCTGTCTCCACGAACATGTCTATCACTCCTTTCACAATGATTATTGCAGTTATTTGATGCATTAGTAACGTGTATGGTAACACTGACTACTCTACACAGACATAGCTGGTCTCTGTTATTAATTAGACAAGATTGATCACTAAGTTGCCACAGTGAGAGTAAATGCTTGAAATTATATATTTTCGTCACACTCTTGATACTGTGGGTTGATGAATGTTGAATTTTCAAACAATTTCCAAAATAGAATGCCTTGTATGTCTAGCTAGATCTAGCATTCTACATTCAAAGTCTGTAAATCACATCAGAAAACTTTTCGCATGAATCACTTGAATACAAATGAAAGTCCTGGCAATGCACTAATTTATACACTTATATGATGCTTCAGCCATCCACATATTGCCATCCCATGACTTTTGGCATTTCATTGTATATAATACGTGAAAAAAATACTTAAAAATGGTTAAACTGAATGTTTTAAATAATTTGAAGGTGCAACTGTATTATGAACTGATTTAATGTATTTTACTATATAATAACTATTATAGATGGCATATTATAAATATTTTTCAGTCTATTTTGTTCTAAGATTTGTTTGAAAAGGTTGAACAATTTTTAAATAATCTGTTTTTATATTTAATTCTTTCAAATATATTTAATAAACATAAATAAATTCATTTAAAATTTGATACAACAAAATTGATCTGAAATACAGAACATCTTAATTATAACAGATAAAAAAAATCCTTTTATCGAAAAAATGATCAAAATTTAGTTATTTTTTAAAAAACTGTTTCATTTCAAAAAAAGTTACAGAATATTATTGAATAAGAAGAAATTATAGTTTTCTAGATAATATGAAAAAATAAAAAATATATGTATATTCATCCCCTTAACAAGATATTATACAATACTCAAAATTAATAAACAACATGAGGCATAAAAATGAATTTCATTAATATTTTATTCAATGTTATGAAAATTGAATGTATTTGAATATTTTTTCATCATCATCAAAATTAACAAATATTTATGATAGCAAAATTATCATTACAAAATTAATGTCAGCATTAAATTAACTTTGAAATTCAATCAACAGCATATTAAGTACCTTAAGAGTAACAATAACTTTCGATTTCAAAACATTTTGTGCTTTTAAAAAACAAGATATTTTGAATTCAACATTCATGTCACTAGATATGCAGATATTTGAAAGAAGGGTGAGGGAAGAAGATATTAAATGAAAATGAGACAACAAAAAAGAACATATTTACAATTAAAATAGATAAAAAAAAATAAATCAATGAATGATTCTTAAAATCTGTCAAATGATAAAAATATAACTAATTGGTGGAAACATTACAGCTATCAGTTTACTTGATAAAAATGATTTCCTCACCAACAAAAATGCAAAAGTAGTTTCATGACATGAATACAAGGAATGCAAATAAGTTAAATATCTTGATGTTAGATTACAGTTTTAAAATTAATTATTGTGATATTCAATTCTTCTAGACTACTTGTATTACATTTAAAAGATTGTATCAAACTATTTTTGTGATATTTAATTTCTTTCCACTCTAAAAAACTATGACTCCTTTAATAAAATTTAGCATTTCTATTCTTTTCGTACACAGCCCAAAAGAAAGACATGAAAATAATGGTAATTAATGCATATAAAATAGGACTTTCCAAATTTTTCTGCATTACATCATTTCATTTTCACTAAAAATATAATCAATTATAAGACATTTTATAAACTGAGTTTTTAGAAATGTACTCCTGATTACTCAATTGAAAGAAAGGGCACATTCAAAATAAAAATGTTCCTGCCATAAAGTTTTAATAATTTATTCTCATAAAATATTTATTTAATCTAACAGGAATGTGATAAAACATTGAAATGAAATTTAAAAAATTAACATATATGAATCAACAGTAAACCAAATAGTCAATATAATCATTAGATACTACAATATTTTAAATACTGATATACTTTGTTATGTGAAGCCTTATTTACATTAAACCGTAAACAAAGTAGTACTTAGATTTTTTTAAAAAAAGATATATTGCATCTTAATATATAAATTGAGCAAATATTAGAGAGTTTGCTTAGTTTAAATTGATATTAACCAAACAAAAAGAGCTATTAGTAACAAAATTCGCATTTTGATCCACAATCAAGAGAAGATGGTGACATGTAAACAGGTGCCTTATTACTTAACTTTCATATCAACCATTAGAGAATTTGGTTCAGAATTTAACATATAAAAGCTTTTCACATTGCGGCATTTGGTGGAATTAGGGCTTAAAGTTGTTATGTGGACTATAAAGTGACTACCTTGATGAATAATATAACCTTAAAAATTATTCTTGTTTTTGCAGAATTATCATATATTTCTTCTGGAAGTTATCATTAAAAAAATTAAATTAGTGATAAATTTTTAAAAAATTATTTTGACAGCTACTGATATTTTTCTCTATAATCACTGACTGTTATGAGTTTTTATGAGGTACACAAACCTGAAAGCCCCGATACAACTAAACTAAATTTTGGAGAACAACATATTTAACAATGTAATATTTTTAAAATACTTCAGTTCAGTTCTCACATTTCTCTCAACATATAAACTCATTATCTTACATCTGTTTCAATTCCACAACTGAATTAACTTTAAAACAACCATAAAATTGTAAATATAATAAAACAAAAAAAATTCTATAGTTTTGCATAAATATTCTTAATACTACAAATTGTACTCCATATAATTTCCCCCTAAGCTAATCTGAACTTTTTTTAACAAGTTGTTCTAAAAATTTCTTATCCAATAACATTAATTGAGCAATATTCTATATGTGACCTATATATAAGCAATCTAAATATACATATGTATAATGCAGTTTTATCATCTTTTAATTTTACTATGAAATGCAATGTCATGGATAAATTTTCAGAATATAATATCCTCATTGTCCTATAAACCTTCAAATAAAAAAATTTCAAGGCTATTCACAAATGAAAAATTCTTTACATGCATGAATAAATATTTACATGAAAAAAAAAAACAACTAAATGAAGTGAAAATATAGTTCAAACATCAAAAGTAAATTAAGTAGTTTTGGGAACATCTCATAAAGTACAAAGGATTTTTTAAAAAAACTTTTAATTTTTGAGCTACTAAAAAATTGTAATACACTGCATTCAATTTGATATGTAACTAATTATTTTAGTTTGTATTACATTTTTCTTTTATTTAATATTAAATAACAAATTGGAAATTCAGACCAAATTGGCTCAAAAACCCAATATATTTTGAAAATAATTGCTAATTAATTAAACTGATTAATATACAGTACAAACATATCCAATTAAACCTTTCAACATATGGAATAAAATACCATTAACTCACAAATATGATTTTATCACTCAAGTTTCCAATGTGACACATCAAAAAGTATTAATATTCCCATTTTTTATTAATTAACAATAATAAACTTACTTCTAAAACTTTAAATTAATAAGATTTTGAAACATTTATATTCAAAAATTATGATTGTTTATTAATATTGCACTGAGAAACAATATGAAGGCTATTGACACCGAATCTCATAATTTTGGACCTCAGTCAAGTTTCAAGGAAAACACCTGAAGTAACAACATCCACACACCACCAGGCAGACTTCAGACCTAAACCAGATTTACTCTGTATTAGCCTTGCTACATGGCAGATCTTTAGTAACATCAGGGCTCAAACCCATGACTCGATAAAAAGAATACCGACTGTGCATCCGTGACCATGACCACTAGGCTACAGTGTACACTTTAAATTCATAGAATCATAATTTAAGATTTAAAAATAATTTAAGCAAATTATTTTGCTATACATCAGTAATACTTTTATATCATACAACAAAAAATATCTATTTAAAAAAAAAAGGGAAATCCAATGTCACCTAAAAAAGTTTGAAAATATGCAAAAGCTGTTATTAATGAGGAAAAAATGACATTATATGAAATGTTAATGAATATTCAACATTAACCAATAAAAGAAAAGATAAATATATGTGTCAGTCACATAAAGTTATTGAGACAATAAAAACATGCCCTGTATAATGATTTTTTTCCTACACATAAACCAAGTTAATATCATTATATTAAAATGTATAAAATATATTTGCAACAATACATATTTCTATATTAAAAAAATGCACTAATTGTTTAAACACCAATCAGATCAAAATATTTCACAGTCTAAGACTTTAGTATAAAACAAATCAAATTTTATAATGACTGATACAAAAAGCAAAGAAATTCTAATAATTAATGCAAATTCTTCATTAGAAAGTATAAATAAACGAAATATCTGCAGCTAAAATATGTTTTCTTTGAATCTTAATAGTCATTAATAATTTTATGTTTTTAATTAATGAAAGAAATAAAAATGAAAATTTGCAATTATATTGCAAGTTACTTAATCATTAATTTCAGATAACAAGTTTAAAAACTTCCACCGACAGCAGATATGTAACTTTATAAAAGCTACCAACTATTAATCACTTGATGTAAAACATAAAATGTCATAACAGAAAAAGCAGAGCCCTGCATATAAAAATCATTTTTTCTTCCAACAATACATAACAATAAAAGAAGGTATTAAAATATTTGTTCAGCAAGTAGAAAACAGCATTTGTGTAACAAGAACTACATCTTGTATAGCTTCAGCACTTGAAATGACTTAAGAGAAAACAGGCAAATAACTGGGTGGTTTTGCTGACAGGTAAATGCTCAAGTTATTAATACATTGAGATTGCAAGGTACTTATTTCCTCCATTGTTGTAGAGGCTTCAGGACTGCTTACAACCATCTAATAAAATAAAATTTACATCAGAACATTTAAACAATTATTCTGAATATTGTTTATATCTAACAGTTATTCTGAATCTGAATATTCTATTATTCTGAATATTGCTACATCTATCAACACTTATGACATTTTTTTTTTTTCAATAAAAACAAGAAAAGTAATTCAAAGATACATATCAAATAACTTGAAAATGACTACAATTTTAAAAAGGCACCAGTAAATGGAAGATGAAAAAAACGAAGTTTTAAGATCTTTTTTAGGTGATAAATTAATAAGCAAAAGTAAAAAAAAATTTTAAAAAATGAATTTTACAAAATGGAATTATGAAAATAAAAACATCATTATATATTATTTACTGATCTATTCACACAACAGACACATTTAACATTATCAAATATCATTGATAATATAATATTTTTATATCTTCACATAAAAATTCTAAGAATTTTTATTTGAGTGAATTATGCATAATAAGCAGATATTTGTAACTGAGTTTATATAAAATATTAAATTCAATGAACTAAGGGGTAAAATACTATTTCAGTATTCAAATATTCATAGATTTCACAAAAAGAAAACTTTAAAAATGACACATATAACAATAAAAAAAAAACATATAAAACATGAAAAGAGAATTTAGGTGATGGAATTAAATCATTTAATACAATCATGAAATAAAAGTCATATATTATTAGTAATATATTTACCTGAACTAAATATGATACTTGGCATGATTTAGCATCTTCTTTAACGGGTTCAACAACCCAACCACTGGCAGCAACCTGAATATAAAATCGCATAACATATATTTAACAATTATACAGAAAACTAAACAAGATAGTTTGTTATAGATGAACAATATTAACAAATATAACAAATGTATTTCGATATAAAATTTTTTAACTTGAGCTAATACCAATTCAACCATCAAAATACAATTCATTGATTATTTCAAGGTATTAAATCTAATGGAAATAATGAATAAAACGGACAATACTGCTAAACTACAGATGGAAATTACATGACATGGTATCAAGTTTGGGATAACAGAAAATATTAATTGCATGCCAAAAAATGCAAAATAGCAATAAAAATAAACAATAAACAACATAATTGGAAGAATATTCTTTTTAGGATTTTAAATAAAAAGATAAATTGCATGCATGTGGGATTAGCAAATTTTGTTAATATTTTGTTGCCTGTGAAAATCATGAGTTAAGCATCTGGTTGAGCAATAAAATTAAGAATAAAGAAACAATGTTAAAGTTTTGTTTCTTTAAAATAAAGAAACATTGTTATAGCCATTATACAGGAAAGCTTTAGAAGGAATTTTTTTTTATTTTATTTTATGTCACACCTTAAATATGATTTGTCATTTTCAAAAAAAATATATAATGTATATTAAATTTGTCAGTATTCTTATTTCATAACACAAACACACACATATTCATTCAAGTTCTGAACATGATTTTTGGGAAATTATCAAATTATATATTACAAATTTAATATTAAACTTTCCCAAGTGTAGTAATAATATAATAAACAATAAATTTTTAATGAAAGTAATTTAGCAATATTTTATTGATAATTTTCTTAAATGAATAAAAGTTTTTTTTTTGTTTTTTTTTTTTGTAAAGGAACGTGAAAATATTAGTTTCACAATAAAGTTTACAGCAGCAAAAAAATTGAGAGATTATTGAAAATTGTCAATTATCTGGACTTATTGGATCAAAAGGATTTCGATACCAATCTCATTGATTGGATGGAATCAGAAAATTTAGGAGTCCAAAGTATTGATCTGCAATATAATCCTATTCGGACATAAAAATTTGTAAATGTGCAAAAACATATTGAAAAATTGCAACGTTATTAAATGTCAGTAGACCTAAAATCTGAACCTTCCATATTGAAAACTCAATACTAGAATAGAGGAATTGTATGCCAGATGCCTTTGCTACAGCTAAAAAACTAGCAATCTCATTGTTAACCCTTTTTCCCTCTAATCCTTGTGAAAGACTTTTCTTTTTTTGGTACAAAATCAAGCTCTGTCAAAGACTAGAAATAGATTTACAGAGGATTACTCAGTGGCATGTAACCTTGCAATCATTAACATACCATCCTGATATCAAATCTCTAGTAAATAACATAAAACAAAAAACTTCCAAAAATCTTGAGAATAGCTTATTTCAAATATAGGCAATCCATAAAATGTAACAATTTTTCATGAAATTTTTTGAGTAAATATCTTATTTCCTTTCTATGTTTTCTTTATTAGTTATTACAAATAAAAATTATATTAGTGCTATGAATTAAAACATAAAGTACTGGTACTCAAAAAATTTGCATTTCAAAATACTTTAATTTTGGCACTTTGATAAAAAATCCTATTTGCCATTCATGTACTAGACTATTCTTTTGAAGATGAAAAGTTTTAATTCAAGAGAAGCTTTTGAAATATATAAACATTAAATGCTTGACGATATTGAATGAAGTTGCATTAAAAAAATATATAAATAAAATTTATTTTGATTTTTTAATGTAATAATACCTCTAACCTAAACAATTGTATATGCAACCAAAAATATAGTATATATTAAACAAATCCAACTAAACAAAGGTTGAAAAATCTACAAAACTTTCAAAAAATATTGAAGTAATTACTCATTCAAATTAAGAATGAAAAAAATACAACATTCACAACACGTAACATAACATTAATACAACACAATAAATATTATTATAATAGTCATCAAAAAATTATAAAATATTTCGATTCACAATTCAAAAACATTATTACATTAAAAAAAAGGGCAAATATTTAAGAGGCATATTATTTACTTCAGTTCAATCAAAACTTTCACAAGTAAATTTAGGTACTTGTGTACTGTCACATTCATGTTAGTGCATATTACCAAAGAACAAGATAAATTTTGATAACTTAAAGCTAGAGCTTTGTGGCATCCATGAGTGTGATTTCTGGTTTTGTTTCTATAACAGCAACACCACTTTTGACACCATTTGATTACTGTATTTCCATTCTTCTGTTATTTGCCCCCTCACAAATTTAGACAGATTTTTTTTTTAATGATTTGTCAAGATTCATATACAACAGACAACAAAGTGATAAAATTCCTTCCAGAGCACAATGATTTAACTCAGATTCCCAAGTTAAGAAAAATTATTTCAGAAAACAGGAGTTCTGAAAATGTTAAAAGCTATTATCAACATATTGGAATTAGAAACAAATGGTTCAAAAAAAGTCACTTGCCTTTTCTTACAGTTGTTAAGATTTATATACAGGTAGAATAAAGAATTAACAAACAAAAAATTCTGCTATGGAGAATTGCATATGTTCAACAAAACAGTTTTTGACAAATATAATTACATATATGGAATCTGTGTTCTAATTAATGTGTCAGAGGAACAATACCTGAACCATCTATTAGAGGCAGTCAATCACAGATCAGAACAATTATGTGAAAGTTATATTCAAGTTAAAGAGGCAGAGGAACTAATCATTAGTGGGAGTAATATAATAGAGAAATTCAAGAAAATCTGTTCACAAAACAGATAAGAAATGCTGATCATATTATGCTGCAGTGGATTTTGAACTAAACATATAGAGAGATGAAGAATGCTTTTTCAATAGAAGTGCTGCAATATTGAAGCAGAAAATAAATGAATAAATAAAACAGTGAAATACAATCTATTTTGATTGCAATGTTCGTATAAAAAGGAAGAATTTGAAAAACCTGACTTCAAACATGATACTCTCAGTCACACGTGTAATTTCATGAATAAGGAGACTGGTGTTTAGATGAAAAACATTGATAGAATAGCAGTTAGCAAATGAGAAAATAAAAAGTTAGAAGAATGGTCCAACACCACCTTAAATCGTATCTAGCCAAATATATATGATACCTAGATAAAGAAGCCAAAAAAACTGTTACTTTATATCAAATCTTAAATCTACAAGGATACACCCATCCCGAAAAAAAAAATCTCCTCATAAACAATAACTTATTTCATACTTCGCAAATCGCAAATATTCTCTCTGCCAAAAAAAACCCCCACCAAACTTCACTAATAGTTTTATTAATACATTAATAAAATCTTAATTTTTAAATTATTTTTTGCAGGTTGAATATGAAAAATATTTTACAATAGATATATTACTACCGACTAACTTTAAAATTTTTAAATCTCTCTTTAATAATTAAAAAAAAAAAAAGCAAGTATTCTATTAGTAAATTTTCAAATTTAACCAGAGCTTTTTATTATTATTATCATTAATGGTAATATTTTCAAGGAGTTTAAGGCGGAAATATTTCAAATTCCACTCACAGTTCCTCGAACAATATCCTTAACAGGCGGACAAACAACATCTTTAACTGAGTGAAAACCTAGCAAAAATTTGGATCCTTGTATTTTTTCAGTTTGCAGAATGCAGAAATCTTGCACTTCTTTGTGTAGAAGAGTAACAGATTCATTGTACATGTGAACTAAAAATAAATACAAGATATAATTAAAATTAATACACAACATGCAGAGTAAAATCATCAAGTGTCTTTTTTTCCAAATTGATTTTCAAGTAGTTGTATTTCAAATTTATGCATTGCATGGCAATTTTTAATGAACATTTATATAAGGTTAAAATTAAATACATAAAAATATCAATTATGATTAAAATTAAAAAAAAAAAGGGGGGGGGGGTCTTTTCATATTGATATTTGTTTCAAATTCAGGAAATTGAATACTTACTCAATTTTTGCCCATTGGGATATTCATTGAGGACAGTTATTTTCTAAATAAAGATACAAAAAATACATACAATTCTTGAAAATCGTGTTCTGAACATACAGCCAATTGTGCAACATAAATATATTACAAATTCTCACATTTTTTACAAAAACACATAAAATGAAATATGAATAATTATATCACTTGAATATTACACCTTGCATAAACAAAATTGAAAATGAAAAATTACTATAATAATTTTAGTACAGAAATAGTCAATTTATCAAAAGATATAACTGGTCATAAGTTAAAAGGTAACTATTTTTTTATAATGATGTATGTTACTAAATATTTTAAAATTATCATGCTCTTGGAAACGTAAACATGATAAACAATACATAATATTAAAATAGAAACAAAAAACTTAATAAATTTAATTTAATTCATTAAACTTTGTTAAAAAATTTAATAAAATTGAAGCAAGAGAAAAACTTAGCTAACAAAGACAAGTTTTACCTATAAAAAAAAATCAGTAATTACAAAAATCTTACACACTAAAAGAGGTATACACATAATACATTTTAACAGTTTACTTTTGTGCATGAAAAGCAAATATTCTTTTGATAAAATCCAAGTCAATTGAAAAAATTTAACATTATTAGTAATTATAAAACATACAACACTAATTATGCTTTGCCTTTTTTTTTTTTTTTTTTTTTTAAAAAAAAAAAGGTTCATTAAAATATATCTTTAAAATCATTTAAAAAATGTACATAAAAAATTTCTTCAAAAAATTAAAAAAAAATTTTACTCAAAAGAATGGTTTAATATAAATACACTCTTAAGAAAAAATCACTATATTTACTTTGAGAGTATCATCATACATGAAACGTGTTACAGGATTGCAAAGAGTTTTCCAAACCACATTCAAAGGAGTTGGAATAATCCCTTTACACAAATAGCTGCATAGAAAAGAAAATTAGAACTTTAGTAAATAAAATAATAATGAATTATAATAATAAGCAATTAAGTAACAAAATTCAATAAAAAATAAGTATAACATAAAAATATTTTCTGGTATTTATCCATCTCTTCATTTTATTTTAAAGCTGTATTAATGTTTTAATGAGGCAGATAAATTAATAATTCCAATTAAGCAAAGTAAATAAGTGTCTATCTCCAAAAGTAATTAACCTTCACAAATGAATACACTTTAATATAAGTTTTTATAAAATAAAATGAAGTTAAAATGAAAGTTTTTGTTGTTGTTGTATAAAACAAACTGTTATTTTTTTAAAAATATTTATTTCAATTTTTATAACAAAAATTTCAAGAGCTTTAAAAAAACTTCTAAACATGCATAAATTATATTGTTACTAATTTTATAAAAAAAAACTGCCCCTATTTGGGAAAAAATATGACTTGTAATACATGGTCTTTGAAACAAATCTTAAAATAAAAATTTTAAAAAAAATGTCAAGTACTTATGCATAACCCCAACAACCATGAAAATTGGCACAATTTCAACTGAATTTACACCAACAATTTAAGTAGCCAAAAGTTCCTTATTCTATTGTATTTAGATAGCAATGAATAGGTCCTCTTCATATTGAATCCAATGCCATACAAATTCATTTACGTATAAATAATGGTACATGGTTATCTGATATTTTTCATAATGCCATTTGGCAGAGCTCTGCAGTTTTTCAACTTTGTTTGTGTATGTTGTTTATGTGTAATTCTTTAATCCTCAGTGTGAAAAAATGGAGAATTCTTCTCAATATTTCCTGTTACTGCATTAAAAAAGATTGATCTTCCTTTTTCAGAAACAAAAAATATCCCCTTGCCATAATCTTTAATGACACAATGCCATTTATTGTCAATTTAGTATAATGGCAAATCATATTATATCTGTTCCCACACTTGTTTTAAATTCCAGGATTCCATATCTTTGAAAATACTCCACTGCATTCCGTTCTACAGTAGACAGGTCTAAAATTAGATTCCCCCCCCCCAAAATATAAGATGAATAAACAGGGAATTACCATTTAATGGTTATAACTGATAGAACTCTTGTTTAAAATAGTTACTCAAAATGTTACTGTGTTTTAAATAATAACTGAACAAGGAGTTAGATTCAATGTAACAAACAGTGGAGCAAAGTAAAAAAAATCATGTTCAATTTTCCACTTTCCACATTATTAGCTAATATTGCATTGGTTGATAGCATTTTCTGGTTTGGGAAAATGGTCAACTGGATTTTACACAAATACAAAATGCATATATTTTAAAGATTTTAAAATTAATAACTTATAATTTACAAACATTTATTTCTCACTATGACATTACAATCAAAACTCCAATTTTTTGGTCGGTACTACATTAAAGGTAAGCTTATATGGACATCAAGGAATGCATCTTAATAGCTACAATTTCTTTTCTTTTCAAAATCCAACTAATATACTAATTTAGTACATATGACAAAACAATTAAACTATTAAAAGCAACATAATAAGTAAGAGAATAAATAAAATAGGGGGGGGGGAACATTTATAGAAAATGAGAGAGTAAATAATTTAATACAAATTAAATATGCAACAAAACATACACATTCTCTCACAGCTGGGACTGAATTGAGTGGTTAAACATGTTCAATGATACCAACCCTCCTCAGTGCATCCTTGCTGGGCAAAAATTGGATCACTCCAAAATGTAAGTTATAATAGACAAAAAAAAAAAAAAAAAACAAGAAAGAGGCAAAATATCCCAAATACAAGAATTTAAAGCAAAAATTGTTATTAAAGATTTTAGATAATGATTTAAAAATTTAAAACAAAAACATACTGAATCCAAGCTTGTAAAAGAATTTAAAATGATGTAAAAACCCAATTAAAAAATCCTATGACATATGTATGTAAGTGATTAAGATTAACAGTGTGTGCCAAATGTTAAGAAACATTTTAAATACAGATGTCTAAAATTTTGTGTTGATGTCAAACATGATGTGAATATCAATAATTATTAATTAGGTATAGTAAGAAAAGTTTCAAATTTGAGAATATTTAAAGAAACATCTCAACATTAAAACACTTAATCAGCAGTTAAATCCAAAAAGAACACAAAAACTCAATTTTAGTTGTTAAAACTTTCTTAAGTAATATGAATAAAAATGTGTCTGTAAATATAAGCTAAGTAAAAATTCAAGAACACTTCATAGCTAGACCTCTAACTAGCTGTCTTTATAATCCTCATTATGTGATGGATTCATTTTTGATAAAGAGACCTTTAAAATTCCATAAAAGTCCTGAAAGTTAACAGCACTTATGTTTAAGGCTTCAATTTCCAAAATCTCCCAAATCCAAAAGACTTCAGATAAACCTCTGAATTTTCCAAGATACGGATATAAAAAATCATTTAAATTATTTTATGAAATGAAGATCTTAATAAGAAATTTGTCAAAATAATAAAAAAAAAAATTTTAGATGTCTAATTTAAAATCCAGAAATCCTATTTCAATATCCGCCAGAGTCCCTTAAGACATATCAAGGGAAATATTAAATGCATATCAATTTGGACAAACATATAATTTTATACTAAACTCGGAATATATATTTTAAAAAATCTTATGGATAATCACACTCCATAAATTTCCAATGAATTTCTTAATATTTTTGAATCTTTCGTAATCTTGAGTAGTCAGCAATTTATTACGATGCAAGAAGTTTAATATTTTGTTCCTGTATATATGTGAATATTGCTATTTCAATAATGTTTTTTGATTATTTTGAATTTAAATGCATATCCTTAATCAGTATTTGTACCTCAGTATCTGTAATTCTATATCTAGATATTCAGCCTTACATGTATCTGAATTGTTTGCAATAAAACCAAACAGTTTGGATAAAAATAAATATTCAGCTTGTATAATCTCTACATTCACGAAAAATTATTGTGATGTCTATGCATCAATACAAAGCATAAAAAGAGTTGTTAACATAGTTCGATTCGTAAGAATGCAATTATAGATTAGCCAGAATGTTCTTAGCTGGTCTTCCTTGAGACATGCCCTTTGTTTGTATATTTTTTATTGAAAAAATACATATTTACTTTTCTTGCCTTAGGAACCTTATACTCATTGTATAAGGTTCTTAAGGCAAGTACTCATTGTATAAGATTCCTAAATTTGTTCAGTTTTTTCATATTCTCTAGGTTATATTTATCATAGAGAATCAAAAGAATTTTAATCATATCCTCTGTGTTACAAATGAGCTAAAAACATTCTGAAAATCATAACTATAAATTGAATGTATTTGGGTAATTGCATCAGAAATAAACTACATCTTTACCAGTTTTTAATAATAGCTGTTTCTACAAGTTTGTCTAAAATATTTTTCAAATAGTTTGCAAAGTTTAGTAGATTTAGTAATGTATATATTATAACCATTTGCTATGGTTCTGAATTTAATATGGTTCTTATGGAAATATGGAATCAAAAAACACATGTGGAAATTTATTGTTATTAAACTGCATTCCAAGTTTTTTTTTAAAAAAAAAAAAAAATGAAAAGTGGCTTATCTATTAGAAAATTCTGTTTTCGCATTTTGAAATGAGAAAAGCATCTCTTCAAAACATTCACATAACATTTCAAAATAAAAATCCTTACATATTGTAGCAAAGTTTGCAGGAGCTTTATCAACAAACTTTTATAAAATTTGAGTGTAGTTTTTCTATTGAGGGTATAATATACCTTTGAGTTTTATTTCATTTTCAGATTTATAATTAATATTTATCAAATTGTTAAGGACTCTATACTTGAACTCCATAAAGACCTCAAGGGGCATACAATATTTGACAGCTATTTTCATTATATTTATTCAGCCCTGGTCTTCAGTATAAAAACACCCAAAATTACCTTTTCATTTCATTACCTGAAGAACATTTCTATCATAATAACATTTAGAGCATAAGAGTAAATCATTTTATAAAATCCCATGAAGAAATTTTCCCACCATAGTTTTTTCAATTTATCAAGAATAATCTTAATTATATAAAGATATATGTTTTCAAATCCATACATATTAAAATGCGTAAATTCAATTCTACATAAATTATTTCAATTTCTGTATATGATCTGTGCTGATTAATTCTTATATTAATATGATTAATCATCTGAATAATATTTATAATCATATATTCTATGTTTCGTCATGTAAACACAGTTGTTAGTTTTGCAAAATATAAACATAGATTCTTTATTTCTCTGTTCTTTACTCTCTTGCATCTTTTCTCCACAATTTTTAAATCTCAATTTTAAGTCACTTAAATCCAGTGAGAGTAATTATCATAAAAAGTATCACCAAAATTTCTGCTTTCCTTTATGTCATTTCAATCAGATCCCTTTTTTAATCTACATCTAGAGTTATTACATATTATTTTGGTAAATTCACCATTCCAAAAAACTATAGTCTGATATTTTTTAGTATAATTATTTTTAAGATCTGAAACATTATCAACAGAAAAATAAGTATCTATATTTTTTTAATATTTTAATTTTTAAGTCTTTTTTTATATACTGGGACTCATTTTGTCTGAACCCAAATCTATATTCAAAAATTTCACCTAAATTCAATAATATATCTCAGTGAACATTAAAGAAATCACCTCAAATCTCAAAATTACAAATAAAGAATGAAATTGCAATAATGGTAATTTTTTGACGATAATACACCATTATAGTGTAATACCAGGCATTGACAAACAAGCCAAACTGCCCGTCTCTATACTTATAATAAATTTAATTTTCATTAATATAATTTTGAAAAATAATTTAGAATTACAATTAAGATATCAATCAATAAAATTATCCATAGGATATCAACCAATAGAATAATCCATATTATAATATCCAAATATGACCAATTGAGTATGAGACTAAAAGTCAGTGTAATAATTTTTAAACAAAATTTTAAAGTTAAAATTTAAGCACCATTAGACACTGAAACAATATAATTTAAAAGCCACAAAACAAAGTTATAAATTTTAAGAACAAGGAAAAAAAGAAAAAGAAAAATGACAAACAGAACAAGCATATCCTTATTTTGAGTCTATGAAGAATTCAAAACTATAATCAATTTAGAAAAATTTGAATCATCACCATGACATCATTGATCCATAAATTCAAACAAAATTAGGTGCAAATCAGCCCTAGGATTGCAAGAAAATAGATGTTTAAGATAAAACAATAAAATTATATATATATCCCAGCTTAACAGTCTAAAGTGTGTTATAATTTTGTCATATTTTCCAATTGTTTCTTCAATAAATGTTTAGAATTTCCCCCCCCCCAAAGAGTTTTGTTTATATTTTTATTTCCTTTCTTTTGAATTTATAATTTTTCTTCTTCATTGAAATAGTTTATTGTATTACCTTTCACTTTTCAGTATGCAATAATATTTGATTTGGTTCAGATATTTATTCTTAAAGTTCAGTTGTGATTTTACATTTTATAGTTTTAACTTTAAATGAACTTCTTTATTTATGAATTTTAAAAAAGTATGGCTTATTCAATTATATATATATATACAGTCTTAAGTTAAAAGTACAAATTACCTCACAAAGACACATGAATCAAATGTCATAGTTTTCTTAAATATGGCAATGTTTTTATTGATTTCTTTAAACCTAAAAGAAACAAAAGTATAAATTATGTATATGTAACATATATTACTTATAATTTTTTTAAAAAAATCTTTTACCACCATTTACATACTTTATGAACATTGTTCATAAACAAAATACTTACACCCAACCTCCACTTTTTCTTTTTTGCTCTTCTTCTGATGCATTGACATCAACTAGTGATGCTTTGAGATTCTAAAAAAATGTAAATAACCTTTTAAAAAAAAAAGAAAAATAATTATTTGTCCTAAAATTATAATCAGATCAAAATTCTCTGCCCTAGTATCATCAAAACTGCATTTTTTTTACATGTGAATATTTAGAATAAGTATTTTAAATTTTCTGGCATTACAGGTACAATGTTTATTGTACTGTGATACAGCATTTTTTTTTTTTTTTTTTTACTTAACTCTGTTTCTTGATCATGTAATTCATTTTATTTACCACTTTGTCAAATGAATGAATTTAAAATTATAATTACAGTAATTAAATAATAATTACAATATTAAAATCAAAGCAATATGAATATAAAATTTGGAAAAGCAAATAGCCAAGCAAAAATAAATTTTTAAGTCTAATTTAAATTTAGTTAAAAATATGTACAACACATTTTAAGTAAAACTTGTCATCTTTAAAAGTATTTTATTCAGATAATATATGCAATCAATACATGTTTCTTTTCTTGATTCACCTATCTTACTTTAAGCAGATGCTTAAGAAAATTAAAGAAACAAATAAACTTTTTTTTTTTAATTCTTACCTCTTGAAGAACAGCTGAAATTGAATATTCTCCTAAAGCTTTAAAATCTATGTTTTCATCTATAAACAAATATATCATGAAATTTTCAGTAAAATTACAATCTATGATCAACATGTTTAAATTACTAACAAGAAAATTCCCATATTATTAAAAATCCAAAACTAATATTAAATATTATTAATAGCACAATAATCAATATTAAATACTATAGAAAAAATTGAAACATCTGATATATAATTCTTCAAATGATATATTAAAAGGAATTATATATTAGAATATTATGATACAGATGCTTTGAGAGAACACAACATTAATTTCTTTATAAGAGCAGGCATTCTTTTAACTGGCCTATAAGGAACTGAAATCTTGGGTCAAGAAGCAAAATAGCCAGTTCTGCCAAATCATAAGTAATACAGAAAATATTGTCTCACAAGAGAAATGGAAAAAAAATATCAAACACATATTTACTTATAATTGTAATTCCCAAATCAAACCATTTTCAACTCCTTTTTAAATGCATGTATTTATGGAATATTTTCCTTATTTACTTAGTTTCACAATTATTTTTTTTCCTTACTATTAACTGCAGTGAATGAGTAGAAGTAAACATATACAGGTAACTAACAGTATAATATTACATTTATTGATAAATTGAAAAAAGTTTCAGTACAAAGTTTTCCGTCAAAGTTTCAGAAAAAAGTTTCATACAGTGCAAAAAGTTTCTATATTAACTACTTAATCAATTAAATTGACAGCTATTTAAATTGAGACTACTTAAGAGTATTTTATGTTATTGCTCATCACAGCAGCTTTAAGATTCAATTTGAAAGGAACCAATCAAAAAATATTCCACTTTAGTAATATCTTCAGTTGTTTACAGAATTTCCTAATATAGTAACTCATTAAACTTTATAATTCAGAAGGTTTGCATTTGTAGCATTTCAAGTTTTGATAAATATCGAGTTTTAGACATTTGGTTGTTAATAAATTTTCAAGAGAAAAAATATTTAAAGGAATACATGAATATTTAAACAAAAAGTAAGAAAGGAAATACATGTGAATAATGTATCAAAAACAAAGGTCCCCTTATTATCTTGTTCGTCATAACATATTCCAAAAAATTTCAAAATGGTTTAATATAACACAAATAAATCATGCTTATGTTAATCTGAGCTTCAATAAATCATGACTATCTTATTGCAAAAAGATGTTTGACTACTACCCAACTATGAGGGCATGCAAGTTTCAAGCAATCAAGGTTTTATTCTTATTGAAATAAATTTCAATAAGAATAATAAGAATGTCATAATGTACTACACGATGCACAACTGATATAAAATAATCTATATAAAAATTTTCTGAAAGCCTTTTTAAAATTAAAATTTATCATGATTTAAGTTTTTACTAATATCAGACATTACTTAACTAAAAACCATTTTATCAAATACTTTTAAAACATCTTGGGTAATAATCACATTAAAACCTTTAATAATCCTTATTCAGATATATATATATGTAAAACCTTACCTGTGGTCAAAAGCAAATAAAATCATATCAATATCCTGAAGTATTGAACTTTTTAAAAGCACTCTACAGTCAAATATTTTGGTTAGAACATAAATTTAAATTTTTTAATAACAAAAAAAAAAGGTCCAATACATAATGCATTTGTATATCTTAAGAATATGTTACACTTGTGGGAGACACTGTGTAAGCATGGAATTATGAAGGGTAATGTAATAGTTGGCTGTATTTTGATGACAGACATTCAAGACTCGATAAAGGCACCCCAGAGGGATAAGGGAATGAAGGCATACAGCTTATTGCTTGTTTCCTGAGGGATGTGTGATTCTGAGAATTTGAAAAATATGGCATTGTTATTAAGTCACTGTATATTGTACAACAACTACTGAGTGGTTATTGTTAAAACGTCAAAGGACAGAAGAGTAAAATAAGTGTAACTAAGAAGAGTGATTAATAGTTAAGAATTTTTAACACTATAGTAGAATCTTATAATTTAGAAGTACGATTTAACAAATACAACTGGTGCATTAAAAAATTAAGTACTTCAAAAAATTATTGAATTTTGGTCTTGATAACTATTCACTAAATGCTAGTTCAAAAAATTTATAAAAAGGTTGAAAAGACAAATTAAAATTCCTTCATATCTCAAGACATTTATTCACTTAAAAAAATGCAGTTTTTATACTGTAACTAAAAATTTTATCATAAGTTATAAAAACACTGACAAATTTATGATCTCTTCAACTCTAAGATACATCTAGATAACATGATATATGAAGTGTGTTCACAAAATATTCAACCTATATTTATAATAAAAATGGTTGTATTCATATAAAATAATCCTCCACTAATAATTTTTAAAACAGTCACTTTAAGCTCCTCACACTTCTCCCCACCATTCTGCCACTGTTGGAAGCAGCACTAGAGCTCCTTTCTGAGATAATGCACAATTGGTCTGCCACATTCTACATGATGTCTTTTCTCTTGATTGAAACATGAGACATTTCAAAGGGAACAAAAGTTTTTTTTAAAAAAAAAAAAAAAGATGAAGTAGAAATGTGAGAAGTCAAATGTGCCACGTCAAGAGAGAAGAGAGTCTGACAAAGCACAGGTGTGTTGTGTTTGGTCAGAAAGCTCTGAAACTCTTAAGGCCTGTAAAATCTTGCGGATTGTTTCTAATTGGGATTTGTGCCAAGCTATATACATTTTTTTTCTTTTTTAATGTAGTAACATTATTAGCGTTATTTTGTCAAATGCTAAAATCTGTCAGTACTCACTTACATTCCCTCATTTTAGGCAATCAACCAACTTCTGCAGACAGGAAAAAATTCACACAATTGCATTAAGATCACCAACATTTGTGCACCAAACCCTGTATCCCCAGCTTTATTTGTTTATGCATGAAAAATTAGTCAGATACTTTTTAACACAACTTATATATTATGTTAATATATTACACACTTTTCTGTAAAAAATTTAATTAAATTTACACCAAATTTTAAGAGTGTAAAATTATTCAACATACATATATTAAAAAATAATGGTTATATACCTTGTGCATTATGAGCCATCTTGAAAAAATTTTGATCACATTCATTAGTATCTGATAAATCCATATCTTGATAAGAAGATCTACTGGACAAATCTTCTTGACTGGACAGTGATGCTTTGTCAAATCTGAAAAAACTTTTCTTTTCTCTTTTAGGTGATAAGCTCTGACTAGGGGAAGGACTTCTGCTTCTTTGGTAAGAATCAGATGAATGTCGGCGTGGAAATAACACATTAAGAAAAGAATGACTAGAAGAACGTTGAGGTGGTTTTGCGTCTTCTTCTGGTTGTGTAACAGTAAGCTCAGGAGGCTTCCTTTGAATAGGTGCAGACAATGAAGATGAGCGCCGATTTTCAATATCCAGTTGCTATCAAAAGATTATTTCTGGCTCGAAATTTGATCAATCTTAATTGTACATTTCAGATAACTTAATATATAAAATTTTAATTTATATTTTTTAATATTTTTAAACATATATATACACAACTACATACATAACATAAACATACTAATTTAAATTTTTCTCAATTAACTGGATCATATTTATAAAAGATATGTA